>CM031239.1:473093072-473693072 GCA_018340775.1 Taxus wallichiana var. yunnanensis | reverse complement strand
TTACCTTGTCTAATAATGCATTAGGTCTTTGTGAGAATTGGTGATAACTCAACAAACATAGTTGGGAAAGGAACCTTGCGTTTAGATCATGGAAAAACCATAACAGAGAATGTTTAACACACGATCCGTTGAGTGTAAGTCAAATGTGTGAAAGGGGATACAATGTGATATTCCATGAAAAGGGATGTGACATTAACAATGGAAAGACATGAAAGAAATTTACAAAGGCCAAGTGGACAAAGAACAACATATATGTTCTCAATGATATAAACAATGAAAAGTGTTTCACGAGTGAGATTGATCACGCTTGGTTATGGCACAAAAAATAAGGCATATGAGCTTTGAAAATATAGTAAAATTAAGTACAAAAGGTTGTGTCAGACATATGCCAAAGATTGTGAAACCCGCGGATACTCTATGCAAGGCTTGTTTACATGACAAACAAAAAAGGAGATCATTTAAATCAAAGGAATATTCTACAACCAAACCATTGAAGCTGATCCATACAGACCTCTCTAGCCCTACCGTAACCAAAGGCATAAATGATAAGGTGTACTTTATGTTTCTAATAGATGATTATGCAAGAATGACATGGGTAGCGTGCTTGAAGCAAAATCAGAAGCCTTAGACAGATTCAAGAAATTGAAGGCATTGGTGGAGAATGAGAATAAAAAGAAGATCAAATGCCTCAAATCAGACAGAGGTAGAGAATTCTAGTCCAATGAGTTTGATGAATTTTGTGAAGAAAATGGAATTAGAAGATAATTCTTAGCTGTGAGGACACCTCAAAGCAAAATGGGGTTGTTGAAAGGAAGAACAACATTTTGTAAGAAATTGCAAGGACCATGCTAAATGAATCCAAACTCCCAGACAAACATCGAGTGAAGAAGTTTACACTTGTGGTTTATCTTTTGAACAAAGCACAACCGAGAATAAATAATGAAAAAACCCCTATGAACTATGGAAGAAGAGACCAGCCAATGTGAAACACATAAGTTTAATTGGAAGCAAACGCTACATCAAGAGAGATGAAGACAACTTGGGTGAATTTGAATCATGGAGTGATGAAGGCATATTTCCGGTTATTTAGAGGTCATGGTGGCTTACAAGTTCTACAATAAGTGGTTGCAGAAGATTTTGAAAGAAAAAATGTGAAGGTGGGTGAGACACAATACACCAAATTCAATAATCAACATAGGGAAAACCATGAAGAACAAGAAGATGATGATGAAATAGATAGTCCATGTGAAGAAGCATATGAAGAGGAAGAAAGACCAGACACTAAGGCACCCTCTAGGCAAGTCAAAAAGGACCATCCTGCAAATCAGATCATTGGAAACAAAGATGGTGGCATTCTCACAAGAAGAAGGCTAAGAGAGTAGCATAACCATGAAGACATAGTACTCTGTCAATGATAGAACCCAAGAATGTTACGAAGCAAGCAAGGATCAACATTGGGTAGACACCATGAATGAAGAATTAGATCAGATTGAAAAGAATGAGACATGGGAACTGGTACCTAGACAGAACAATAATGTGATTAGAACCAAATGGGTCTTCAAAAAAAAGCTGAATGAGAAAGGAGAAGTGACAAGAAACAAGGCAAGGCTAGTATGCAAAGGATACGTGTAAATGGAAGGAATTGATTTTGATGATACATTTGCACCGGTGGAAATAATGGAAGCAATAAGACTATTTTTGGCTTACGTGGCATACAAGAAAATGAGAGTGTTCCAAATGGATGTGAAGTCAACCTTCATAAATGGTGTTCTAAATGAAGATGTATAAATTGAACACCCGATGGATTTATGCTAATGAAGACGAAGATTATGTGTGTAGGTTGAAGAAGGCATTGTATGGATTCAAACAAGTTATGAGAACTTGGTACATCATATTAGATTCATACTTCATTGAGAAAGGGTTCGGAAAATGCATCACGAAAGTAATCTCTACATCAAAGAAGGACATCACTTGTTAATAGTCATTGTGTATGTAGATGATATCATCTTTGGTGGAGGTCATGATAAAATGACATATGAATTTTCTAATATGATGAAGGAGGACTTGGAGATTTCAATACTAGGAGATATGTCATTCTTTTTGGGACTATAGATCAATCAATCAGACAAAGGTATATTCATATCCCAAACCAAGTACATCAAGGAAATGCTCAAAAGATTTAGGATGAAGGATTGCAAATTGATTAGGACACCAATGGAAGTACACCAATGGAAGTAGAATGAAAACTCGAGCATAGAATATGACTCACCAAAGGTAAACAAAATTTTATATAGATCTATGATAAACAGTCTACTCTATTCCACCGCATCAAGACCAGACATCATGCAGGTGGTAGGTCTTGTTGGAAGATTTCAAGAAGATATAAGGGAAACACACCTCAAGGTGGTCAAGATAATTCTGAGATATCTCATGGGCACAATTGAATATGGACTATGGTACTCTAAAATCAATGACTTCAGCAAAAAGGCATATACTGAGATGTAGATTGGGCGGACAACGTGGATGATAAGAAGAGCACAAGCGAAGGAGCATTATTTGTTGGAAACTATTTAGTGTCTTGGCTGAGAAAGAAACAATCATCAGTGGATCTCTCAACATGTGAATTAGAGTAGAAAGATGACACGATGTGTTGCACTCGGGTTGTATGGATGAAACAAACTTTGGAAGATTACAAGGTAAAATATGAAAATTAAATTCCTTTATTGTGTGTTAGTACAAGTGCAATTAATGTCTCTAAGAACCATGTGTTCCACTCAAATAAAAAGCATATACCTATAAGAGATCACTTCTTAAGGGAACAAGTGAATGACATAAAGGTAATTATAGAATATGTGAGCACAAAATAAGAAATTATAGATATAATGACCAAGCCGCAACTAAGAGCAACATTTGAGAACTTAAGGAATGAATTGGGGGTCATTCCTGATCCCACCAATAACTAGAAGTTGTGCAAAAAAGGAAGGAGCATTCTCAAGTAAATATCATCTCCTAATCAAAGTGCCAAAGTAAGGAGTAGCTAGCCTACTAGCTCAAATTTATCAAAATATGCATCAAATCATGGGGAGCATTGCCATGGAAACACCCAAATAGATGGATAATAAGTATAAGCCCACGGGGAGATTATTGAGAAAATAGCATGTCTTTATACAAGAGGGAGAGTATGCATCCTCATTGTTAGGCAACCTAGTTAGCCCTTTTCCATTTTTGTCAAAGGGAAAGAGTAGCTATTGACAAAAACCAACCGATCGAAAAGGCGGAGAGAAATTGAAGTGTTGCGAAATATAGCTATGAGAGGAGAAAAGCGTGAAGTAAGAAACCAACTTCCCATAAAGTCAAAGGGGGAGACAAACTAAAGAAAAAATCTTACAAACCAAATAGGAGAGAGAAGCTGAAAATAGAAATCAGGTATGCAAACATTTTTCCATCAAAAAGAGTTAATTGGTTTCTTGCGGTATAGAAGCATTAAGGTGTTAAAGTGTTGCCATCAATGAAAAAGGGGGAGATTGTTAGACCTTTTTCATGTGTCATGTGTGTTGGCATTAATGTCAAGCTAGATTAGTTGATGTCAATTTACATTGATAGAAAAATGAGTACATTGGCAAAGTGAGCAAGCTAAAAAGATGAAGGTTGATTGGTAGTGTCAGCTCACATAGGCTTCAGGATGATTAACGATAAGTTGTAAGGGACTTAGTTAGTTTTTTTGCTACCACGAACATGAGGAGATATTTTTTGAAGAATTTGAGTAGCGCCTGAAGTCTCGCATAAATCCGCGAAGGCTGTAGAAGAAGTCACGAGAGGCAAGCAAGAGCCCAAGTAAAGGGATGAAGTTGTGAAGAAGAATGGATTCAAAGGATGAGCCACGAGTGAAATTGGTGAAGCCAAAAATGTAAATGAAGAAACGCGAAGGTAAAGCCAAAGCCATAGAAGTAAGGAAGTTAGAAGCAAAGTTGAAAGAACTAGAGAAGCCACTAAGGATGGAAGATAGCCGTGGAAGACTACAAAATCTGCGAGTAAAAGAGATGGAGTCACGGACATGGAGCAAAGTCTTGGGAAGGCATTAGATAAGAAAGAAAGCCATGTGAATTTGTAGAAGTCGTAAAAATAACAAAAGAGCTGTAGATAACCCAAAATCCACCGAGAAAATAAAAATTCCGCATAAAAAAGAAAAGAGCCATGATACAAAGAAGAAAGTCAGAGGAGCTAAGGAAAATCGGGAAATGATAGATTTTGAATTGGACAAATCTTGAAGTAAATCAAATTGATATAAACATGAACAAGTGAGAGTTAGTTCTCCAAAATCAATGATGATACAATTGTCGTGTGATTGCGGCTAAGTGCATGACTTGAATTCCATGAAGAATGAAGAAATCTATTATTCTAGAATAAAGCATTTCATGTTTGTTGTTGTGATAGTGTAGTTGAAATTTTCTATGTGATCTCGAGTTTCAAGGAAAAATAAAATATGAATAAGGAAACAGATCAATCATATTTTCACGTTGAAAATTCAAAAGAGATGGGAAAATCTAAGTTTGGAAACAACTAATAAATAACTTTTGGGAATGCATGGAAAACGGTGAAATCAAGTCGAATACGAAAGAACAAAATTTGGAGACAACTACATGCATTTAATAACCCATAGTCTCGGGTGACCAAACAAGAACATACATGACACATAAATAAAATCAAAGGAATGGGTCGAGAAAATATAGTTTTGAACTTGGAGACATTTTTTGTGGAGGTGGTTGCTCAAGCAAGAAAACAAGCATTCGAGCTAAGGAAGAATTGCATAGGGAAGAAGACATGCAATCTGCTTCGAGAAACTGACTACATAAGAAAAGAGAGAGGAAATAGGAGAGTATATTGATGAAGGATTGATTTATAATATGAGAGGAGCATTAGGCGGTGAATTAATTGAGTAAAAGGGATTGAATCGGGACGAGCAACAAAGAGTGAAAAGAACACGAACGATTCGAAGAAAGTGATCATAATATATTGTAAAAGTAATTGTTGTGACTAGATGATCAAAATTTGTATGTAAATCAATTCTAAGTGGTATCTTAGTAGATTAAGGGGTTGTAGCCTTCTTTTGGGTTAGTGCCTCAAACTATTAGTTGTAGAAATGATTAAATCGGGGTTGGTGCTCCTTGTAAGTGGGTGTTTGCTAAAAATTATGGAGTGGGTGCTTCATAGGTTGAGTTGTGTGCTTTGTAAATCTTGTAGGAAGAGTAATATTCTTACAAGTCCTTGCTTTGTGTAATATAAGTAATGATTTTGGTGGGTTTTTCTCCCGAAAGGGTTTCCCATGGTAATCTATGTGGTCTATGTTATTGTGCATTACATACGTTTGACTAAATGCTTGTTGCTCATATCTCGCACATTGCTAAAGAAGCTAAAATTTGACTAAAAGTGAAAAAGTTTTTAATCTAAACTAATTCACCCCCCCTCTTAGTGTTTGTGATCTCTAAGAGTGTTATTGGTATGCCTATATGAAAATGCACTGAGATGAAATATGCACCTATGCGAATATTATAAGGGGGGATTGTGTGATTACTATGACCCCCAAGTGTACTATGATGATGGAGATCTATGTAGCAACACGAGAGGTGTCATGCCATTGTGGGAGAGCATTGGATGTCTTATGATAAGAGTGAGGGCCAACACAATGGTATGCTAAAGCAACAGTAGGACCATGTGATGATGGTGGAATTTGAGATGTGTCATGACCACAAGTAGGAGGATTTGTTGCTTTGACAAAAGTATTTGGTTGGAGTTTATAATTGAGAAGAGGCCATGTTGCCCCGAGTCTTAAAGGAGGTTGCTTAGGTTTACTTTATAATACAACATACGACTTAGTAGGAGGAGGTGGTGAACTAACTTTTATAGGTGGTGGATTATGTTGTCTTGGTGATACCGTAGGTGTGTGTGGAGGAGTAGATGGTGAACTAATTGTGAAATTTGGATGCTTAGGAGTTGCTTGAGTGATGCTAGTATAATGCTCATTAGATGGAAGAGAAGAAACATCCGAAATAGGAGAAGTGTTTGTTCGACTAGGAGAAGCATCACTATGCACATGTGAGGGATTGTCAATATCACACATGTAATGAATAAGAGAATCATCGATAACTTCCTTAGAAATATTAGGAGGGTCACTAGTAACCGTAGGAGCTTAGATGGATCTTGACTAATTGAAGGAGAAATAGACTTAGGAGCCCATGTGGGTGTAGTATTTGTAGGTGGGCATGTAATAGGATGTTTTCCAATGAATGAAATAAATCCCTGACACTTGAGATGTTTGACTCTACATTGTAAAGCATAACAATCGTGGTCATTATGTCCATTGATTCAATGATAATGACAATATGGACGACCTTGATACTTTGTTAGGTGACAAGGAGGATAGTAATCAATAGATGGTAGAGTGATCAATTGACGACTAAGAAGCTCAGTAAGAATGTCATATGGCTTAGTATGCGCAATCAAGTATGAGAGGTTCTAGAAATGACATGACTTGAGGTTCAGCTATATGACATATAGTGGACATTGATTGCATATAAGATTTAGAAGAAGCAAAAATATGTGATTGAGAAGCATCCTTAAGTTGTTTATTTTCAAATCAAAGATATGTGATTGTGGATTGAACTAAAGAATGAAGATCTTGAATGGATTTGTAAATATATTGATTGGAATAGGAATCAAAGGATTCCTAAGAAAGACGACCAAAAATAGCTTTGACTTGGGTAGGTAACATGTTGATAGGCAGATGTATAGTCTCTTGGGTTTTTGAAGAGCGTCTTTACAAGATGGGTGCATTTGAATCAATTGAAGCAAAGAGACTTGACATACATTAGAATCTGTTCTAGAAAGGATGAGAAAATCCCTAGAATGAAGGTGGATTCAAAGGTCGGGCTCACCAAAATGATTAACTAAAATTAGAATGAACTAGGGTAAACTAATATAGTTAATCTAATTTAGGAGGACATACACGCCGCAAAATGACTATGATAAAGTAATGTAAAATGAACAAATAATTAAAACTAATAAAAATAAACCCTAATGTGCAAGAGAAAGGTTAGGAAAGAACTCAACCGATTACGAGAAGGCGCCGCAGAGTGTCACAAGTCTAACAAAAATTCCAAAAGTAGGAACGAACACACAAAATTCCCATAAATGGTAGATTTGAAGGATTTGAGCAGATCGGGGCGCCTCGAGGCACCCTAGAATGGCAAAATAGGCACCCTAGTCCCCAAATGCTCGGAATCCGATTCTTTTAGGGTCAGAAGATGACTTGTAACCTTTTCTGATTGTCACACTAGATTTTTTGAGGTACGCCGAATGCACCAAATGATGCAAGATGAAGTTGATAACCTACAAAAGACAAAGGAAGTATCAAACCCTAAAAAATAGAAAATGCAAATGAATGGGTGATGACCTCACCGCACAACAAAGTGGTCTTACTACTCTTAGCAATGCACTACATTTCAGACCCAAATGTAGTTCTGGTGTGTGTGTGTGTGTGTGTGCATGTCATGCCCTAAGTACTCTTGTGTAAGTCGCACTATGTGAAATAGCGAGCAATAACTAAATGTATAAAATTTAATAGCATGTGTGCATGGAATAGAATAGAATCCTTCCCCTATGCAATATGTGTTGATGCACATCTCCTAGCCTTGATGCATGGAACTATGTGGATGTAAGTGATGAAATGGATGCAACTTTAGATGGATTGATAGTAGTATATGGCACTACGACCCTCATTATGGTTTCATAACTTTATATTTATAGGGTTCTCTTGATCTAATTTCATAATTAACACCAAAATGGTGACTAAGAAAAAGAAAAATATGAATAATGGTTATAAATGGCCCAAAAAAGTGGCAAGAAGATTTGAAAAGGACCAGGGCACCCTGAGTTAGACCACGACACCCAAGTATAGGCATGGATGCCCTAGTTTAGGCTAGAATTACGGAAAAGTGCCAAAACAGATGGGCATGTATGTAAAAATGTGTGAATGGTAAAATAAAAGTCAAATAAAATGGCAAAGGACAGGGGTTAATTACTACTTTCTTCATTCAAGAACCTTCCAAATAGTAGTAAGAGACCGGTGCCTAATGTGCATGATTTTGTGACTACACTCACCATATGTTTTCCTTATTAAACTTTGTAATAGGTGATTATAAGAGTAACACATTTTCATTGCATTATCAATATTTTCAATTATTTGTTTGAGTTCTTAAATTAAAATCATACACCAAAAATGATTTTTTACATTGTTGATTAAACATTTTATGTTATAGTGCATGCTTTCTAACAAATGAATTACAATACTCTACTAACTCAAACATATTTTGATTAATAATAGGTTTGATGCTTGTATAATCTCTATACTATTGAGCTTCAATGATTGCATTATTGTTTTAGAAATTCTCAATGTTCAAGCTTATGGTTGGATTTTTACATCTTATTTCACTCATAATATTTATCTTAAACCTGTCTCACTACTTGGAACAAATATTTTTAAACTACCCAACAAACTATCTCATTAGCAATTCGTTTATAAATGATCTCCATTGAAACTACCTCATCCATTTCTATAGGTATTATACAATTAATTAAATGCTCGATCTAGAAAATCCCTATTTTAATTGAGATAATTTTTTCATATATGTGATTTTTTGAAATTTGATAGAGAAGTGAATTCCTTTGAAGCAAATAATGAAAAAAACTCTAAATATTTTCTTCTGATGATCAAATATATATCTATTTTCTCCAACTCTTTATATTGAACTATTTCATTATTTAATTTCTTATAATAAACCCTAGAAGATGACTTTAAAAAGATAAATAAATGTTATTCAAACAAGTTATAGTAGCTTAAGTGGAACTTTGTAGGCGCATCATTGATAAAAAGTTTGTGATGTGATGAAGTTGTAGGATCTAGGGTTGAATCGCTTTTGTTAACTATGTACAAAATGTGATTTTGTAATTGAGGCTATCAACTATAATAATGATATATGATGCCAACATAAAACTAAAATTACTACATATATTTTCAGTTGTCTTACCTTAATTTATGGAAAATTTATTATATAAACAATGTTTATGAAGAGAAAAAAATATCACCTAGAACAATAACACAACATATTTATAAATCTATATATAATTTAAATATGTTACATTTCTTTCTTACATAATTCTATTTATAGTAAAAGTGCTAATCAACCTTTAGCAAGCACCTTTAGATACTTTTGCTAGTTATAACTCTTTAAACCATGCTTAGTCTCCAAATTTTAGTAATTTTTTAATAATATATAAGTTATAAATATTTGGAACATAGAGTGTAATTTATGTGGGCTCCTTAAGATGCTATTAAAAGGTCTTTAGTTCAAGAATATCTCGAGCTCATTTATTTTTACATTTTTTTGTAACAGTTGGCAGCCATTACAAACGAACTAAACTTACCTCTTTCACCCATTTAAGAAAAACATGAAATAAATTAGCAAATATGATTGCAAACTAAGAGTATCTCTACCTAGGTACCAATGAGGTTATAGGAAGCTATTATTTCCTCCTTTATGTCAGTGATTCCCAAAATCTCGTAGCCGAGGATTATAAGGAAAACTAAGTATCAATGGGTGTGGTTTGGTGTTTCTTCCTCGAACATATTTATGGTATAATATGCAGTTACCTACATTAATATAAAATGTTGCACAATGCATACACATATCTCAAGGTAGTTACAACTACTAAATTTCATTAAAAAAAAATCTCGGTTCTCTTTATAGAATATTGGCAAAGGTTTATAAGTTTGGTAGTCTTTGAGACGACATGTTTTTTTTAAAATAATGCACGAGTTTTTTAGTTAGTAGAAATGAAATTTTTGCATTAAATCATTTAATAAATTGTTTAATCAATAAACTACTTTGCAGGTGAATAATCATGAATTATTTTTAATTTTAGATGTAAAGAGAATGAGAAAATTCCCAAATTAAAAGAAAATATGAAAAGTATGGTTGACTACGCGATTTTTTCTTTCTTATATTATGTTCAATTTTTTAGTTTGCAAATTAGAAATTGTATTGATAAATGTGGGCCATATCAATGAAAATAAAATTTGAAATTCCCATAAAAAGAATAGAGAGCTTTAAGCTATTATATCTCACTATATTCATTACTTTTTAATGTAGGATGGGATGAGGGGATAGGAGGTAAATTTTAATCCAATTTTGTGGATTTTGAGTATACTGGTAAGCTGGACAATTGAAAATATTATTGAGTAAATACTGGTAATGGTCAATTCTTTTTTAACTTTCTTTATATACTTTTATAAATTTCAATCTTCTTTTATAATTTTTGAGTATATATTGTGAACTTAAATTTGTTTATAGAAATTGGATTTGAATTGTAGAAAGAAATATTATCGAATATTTTTATGGAATTTATAATATTTAGGACAAGATAACCTATCTTAAACAACATTTAAGATTTCAAGGTGCTATTTTACAAATATACAATTAAGAAAGTTTTGAAAACAAAAGAAAAAAATTGTACTTTTAAAAAAAATTGTACAATCAATTAAGTATAGTGTTGATTCTCTAGTATAGATATAATGCAAGTATAAAGAAACATATTTTAAAAACAATTTGATTTTCTTTATTTTCATTTCATTTTACAATTAAATTATATAATTTTGTCCTTATATAAAGTCAAAAATTGTATTTGCCTAAATTTAAGGCACTTCATTTGTGTAAACCATGAATGTTATAAATTTTCTACAACCTATTAAGGAAATAACCATGGTCTCTATCTAATTTGGTAGGCTTTAATGAAATTTTAGCAATCTTCATTCTTTTGTATTCAAATAAAAAAGTTCATTCAAATATTTATTGGACTTAAATATCGATATTTTTATATTGTTAGCTCACTTCTAAAGTTTAAATATTAGTGTTATATAAAAAAATTATCCTAACACTATGAGGCGTATGTGATAATTCAAGTTTTCAAGAAGAATGAAGAAATGGTTCAAGAGTCAAAAATAAGAACTCTTTTAAATTTATATTATATATACCATACATATCATCAAGTTGGCTGAAAACAACTTAAACTTGTATCTCCTTAATTTTTCCAAACATTATACATACGATCCTTACATGACTTTACAATATACTAAATCCATATAGAATATTTAATACAAATAATGATTCAATCTAAGAGAACATGACAAGAGTCAAATCAAAAATAGTTAATGAATAACAATCTTGAGTGAATAACTAAGATGTAGATGTAGACCAATTTGCATGGCTTCTTGAGTTAGTATTTCTTATATAACTTTTCTCCTCGAGAAAAGGTGAGATATTTATCGGAAATTGAAAATCTCTAAGAGTGCCTTGAAATGCACCTCTTATTTTTTCTAATCTCTCAACTATCTCTATCATATTTGGGCGTTGTTGAGGCAACTCCCTTGTGCAAACCAATCCTACTTGCATAAATTGAGTAAGGCATGCCAATACCATTGATATCTCTGATTCATTAGCATCTCTAAGAAGATTACTATCAACAACTTCTATTATTTTGTTTGGAATATTCATACCGCCTAGTTTTTTTTAGATTGATTCCTTCTACAAACATGTCATCTGTTGGTCTCCTCCTTGTCAACAACTCCAAGAGTAGAATGCCATAGCTGTATACATCTCCTTTTGTCGAGAGATTTCCACCCATTCCATACTCTGTAATAGGATGCAATTTTATTTACTCTTAAACCATTTTAAACATTTGAATACAAAATACAAAAATGATCCAATGATAATATATATTACAATAATGTAAGAGTTATACCTGGTGCAATGTAGCCTATAGATCCTTGAGTGCATTTGTAGAAGTCAATGAATCCATTGAATTCCCAAATAATAGTTTGGCAATGCCAAAATCTGCTATATATGGAGTCATATCATCCCCTAATAACACATTATTGGGTTTCAGATCACAATGAATCACTTGCACAAAACAATGATGGTGTAGATATGCAATGCCATGTGCTATCTCAATTGCTATTTTAACTCTGTCATTCAAAGTTAATCTACATTCTTCATCTGCTGAGGATATAGCCATTTCTCCAAGCTTCCATTTGACATGAATGGAAGAACCAATGCTCTAAAATCAAGGTTGGAACAAGAAGAAATAATTTTGATCACATTACGATGCCTGACTCTTTTTAACACATTACATTCTCTGATAAAACTTTGGTGAGCATTCTCATCTTGAAAATTGAGCACTTTAACAACAATATTTGTACCATTGTTTAGAATCCCTTTATAAACGGATCCAAAACTACCAACTCCTAATAGATTCGTCTCCATAAACCCACCAGTTGCCTCTACAAGTTCTTCATATGAAATTCTTGTGGGTCTTACATTGAGGGCAAGGGTTTTTTGGATAGTACTTTTATTCCGATAAGAATATAGGAACAATAATAAAGACATGATGAAGATTGAAATGCCAATCACAAGTGGTACCATTACCTTGTTGGAGACTGGAATTTTTGTGTTTGGAATGAGAGCATGGCTGCAATTTTATCCATGTACCACAAAGACCAAGATTTCCCATAAATGCAGACTCATCATGTGTTGCGAAAACCCCTTCCTTTGGAACCTCTCCTACTAATCTATTTGAAGAGAGATTGATATGCTTAAGGGCTTTCATGTCTTTGAAAGCCACCAGGATCATACCGACAAATTATTGTTTGAGAGATCAATGTTCTCAAGATTTTTCAGATGTGTGAGTGATGTTGGTATTGGGCCATCAAATGAATTCCAAGAAAGATTCAAATATTGCAATTCTATGCAGCTTGATAGTGTGGCTGGAATACCACCTAAGAATCGGTTGTGAGACACATCTATAACTTGGACCATTACCATTTTGCTCATTTTTAAAAGAGAACCCTGTAACAAATTGTTGGAAATGTTGAGATAAAATTGGAGGTTTAGAAGACCCACAACTTCTGCGAGGATGTTTCTGTCGGCTTGTTGTAAGATAAGTCCACCTTTTCCAAAGTTATGCATCTCCCTAAGCTGGCCGGTATTTTCCCGAAAATTGATTGTGATGGAGATGAAGGTCTCTCAGTTGTGGAAGATCGCCAAGACTATCTGGAATTTTCCCTGAAAGCATGTTTTTACTTAATGATAACAACCCAAGCCTTTTTGCCTGACCCAAACTTTTTGGAATACTTCCATGTAAGTTGTTTCTATCCAGATACAATCTTTCAAGATTGGAAAGTTGATTGAGTGTGGATGGAATTGTCCCGTTGAGACGATTGTTGTCTGTGACAAGTAATGTCAACCCGTGAGGTTGCCAATGCCACTTGGTATGTTTCCTCGATATTATTGAAGTCTAATGCCAAATAGGAGAATACTTTTGATAGGTGGCTAAGTGAAGAGGGTAAGATGCCATTGAAATGGTTTTTTGACAAATCTAATTCTTCTAAATAGGAGCAATTAGTCAAGGCTGTTAGAATAGACAAACCGCTGCTTCCGCTCACCAGATGATTGCCCCATAAATAAAGCCTCTGAAGGTGGAGCAATTTACCAAACTCCGAGGGCACTGTACCGCTCAGTTGGTTACTCTCTAATTCAAGCAGTTGAAGGAGAGAACAATTAGAGAGGGAGCTTGGGATTTCTCCAGTGAGTTGGTTTAAGGACAAAAACAGTTCTTGCAACTCTGATAGTTTGCCAAACTGCGAGGGAATGCGGCCAGTTAAGTGGTTGCCATATAAATAGAAGAGTTGGAGTTGAGTGCAGTTGGAAAGGGCATCGGGGATTGTGCCTGTCAGTCGGTTTCCTCCTAACCCAAGCCAGGTGAGTTGAGTAAGCATACCCAATTCAACAGGAATTCCACCATGGAGTCTGTTTTTACTCAAATCCAAGACAGTTAAAGAGGACATGTTTCTTAGGGAGGCAGGGATTGGGCCTGTCAGTTGGTTCGCTCCTAACCCAAGCTTCTTTAATTTTGGGAGAAGGCCGAGCTGGGTGGGAATGATCCCGCTGAGATGATTGCGAGACAATCGAAGTATTTGTAAACGATGTAGGCTTACCAACTGAGGGGGAATTTGACCCTGGAAGGTGTTATTGGAGAGGTCGAGAATTGTAAGGAAAGAGAGATTAGCAAGAAAGGGAGAGATGGAAGAGGCTGCTAAAGACATACCTGTGACATTCAAAGAAACCACACGCTGTCTGTGATGAGAGCAGGTAATGCCAGTCCAATTGCAGGCACTGCCGTTGTGAGACCAATCAGAGAGAGAATTAGCAGCTGCGAGGGAATGCTTGAAGGAGAGAAGAGCGTGTTGGTCGGAGTAGTAAGAGGGAGAAAAATGCGAGATGCAGGCAGGAAGTGCAGAGAGAAACAGGACAAGGAGAGAAGCCATCTTCACCAACATTAACACACAAGCCATCTTCATTACCATCATCGTCATCTTGATCGTCGTTCAGCACTTTTGCTGCATTGAACTAAGCAGAATGAACATATATACAACTTCGGCTCGTAGAAGTCTGGTTGTTGTCATCAATTGTCAATTTTTTTAAATAAGATAACCGAAGTGCAATATTCCACGTCAACATTGATCGGTTAAAATAGATCGCCAAAATTTTCATTTGGCCATTTACTTTAGGTAAAAGAGTCAATTCTTTCTCGACTCATTTCCTATCATGGAAATAAGTGAGTCCCCATTTCTCCCTTGATCTGTTCCCACCATGAAATTGACTCCCCATTTCTTCCTTGACCTTGACCTCTTCCCACCATGGAAATCACTCCCCATTTGGCCCTTGACCTTGACCTGTTCCCACCATGGAAAGTAGTATTAAACTTTGAGACTTTGACAAATTTTAATATTATTAATAATATTTTCGTCATTTACTTTATGTCAAGGGTCAATTCATTCTCCATCATGGAAATTATGCTTGATTTCTCCCATGACTTCTTCCCCGCCATGAGAAATAGTGTTAAGTTTTGAAACTTAGACTATCTTTATTATTAATAATTTTTTCGTTCCGTGGTTTACTTTATATTAACGAGTCATTTCTTCCATGATTCATTTCCCACCATAGAAATCACACCCCATTTCTCCCTTGACCTTGACCTGTTCCCCACAATACAAATAATGACAATCTTTAATAAAATTTAGAGTTTTTTCTTTTGTGAATTTTGGAGGACCAATGTGATATAAGTAAAATTTGAATGGATTACTTAATAATATTCCCTCATAATGCTTAGTAGTTAACACTATGAACTCACCTATCATAACCAAATAATTTCTCCATTGAGCCATTTATATTGCAAAAAATATTTCATAATACTACTTAGAAAAGAATTAGAATTTATGTTTATATTGCAAAAAATATTTCACAATACTTCCTAGAAAAGAATTAGAATTTATGTGCATCTCTACAACTTATTCTCAATCTTTCTTGATTTTCAATTCAACAAGTCTTGTTTAAATGGAGACTAACTCCATTAAATTAAGGCATTTAGTCTTTATACAATTGTTAATACTTTACTATCATACCTATCTTATAAAAATCTATGTAAAATATGTTGAGAGGTATAGTTTATTATATTAAATTTTAATAAAATTATATTTGTAAAAAAATTCTTATGTAAGTTAAGTGCAAATTACATTTCTATTTTTTTCTTATGTAATTATTTAAGTGCATTAAGTGAAATGACAAAGTAAAACATTTTTTTAAAATAAAATTACATTTGTATTTTTTTCCTATGTAAGTTAAGTGCAAATCACATTTCTATTTATTTTTGCTTATGTAATTATTTAAGTGTAGTAAGTAAATTTACATTTGTATTTGTTTTTAAATGTAAATATTTAAGTGTAATAAGTAGAATTACATTTGCATTTGTTTTTTTTTCAAAGGGTGAGAGGGTCCCATTTTATTTCACAGGCACAAAATAAAATTCGAACACAGCATGACATAGGCGCTTTCACTCCATATATCCAATCGTAGATACCTCTCGCATAATAATAGATGGACGGTAATGATTACAAGATATGCACTAAAATATTTTATTTAAAAGGCTTTAAGAACAATTTAAATGGATATAATTGGAAACTCTAAACCTAGGCTCCACAATCTTTTCCACTATCTTCCCAACCTTTGACAACTTGGGACCCTTACAACAAGGAATGACCATTTATCAAAGCATAATGGAAAGGTTTTTTTGTCAAATGTTGTCATTGCAAATGCTCTTATGTGTGCAAAATTTTGAAGCATACACAAAGCACAAGAACTGTTTGACAAAATGTCTCAAAATACGTGGACCCACAGATCGTAATTATGCACAAAATGGTTTTTTCAAGGGTGCTCTCAAAATCTTGGAGATAATGGAGCACACATTGAACATGTAAACTTTGGTTGTGTTTTGTTAGCATGCAACCATGCATCTTTAGTGGATGAGGGTTGTATATACTTCAACAACATGAGAAACTCTTATTATATTTTATTTATCATAAACTCATGTAAGGGTATCTTATGTTGTCTAATTACAATAAATGGAATCATTTTCTATTAGGTATTTTAAATAGCTCTTTGAGGAACTACTCATTAGCACTTGAACGGGTTTTTAATCTTAAAAAAATATCATGCATTCTTTAGCAATGACATGAGTAACAATGGGAAGTAGGGTTAAGCTTTTAGACTTCAACAATATTTGATACTAATAAATTTTGGATTTTTTTCTTTACATATATGTATTTTGAATTTTGGAGGATCAATGGGATATACATAAAAATTAATGAATTACTCGGTGATATTCCTTCAAAACATTTAATATTTCTTAGTAGATGACATTACGAACAATCTTGTCATATTAATGTCATTTCTCGGTGGAGTTTATGTGCATATTTGTAACTTGATTCATAGTCTTCCTTCATTTTCAATTGAAATTGCAGTTAAACTAATTCAATTGGTCTTCATACAATGTCAAAATGCTTCATACAAAATTTAGTCATTTATATTAGGAAACCATATTTGAGATCTTCTATTTAATAAATGTGAACCATTTGCGGTGAGTGCTTATGCCCATAAAATTGCACAAGGGTTTTTTTCATAGCTTGAATATTTATATGCACCTATAGTGGTTATGATATTAATATTGAGACACCTCCTCCACCACTTCCTATCCTCTTCTTACTATTATATTACAAACCGAAATAAGTTAGATAGTGTGATTAAAAACTAATCAAATTATTTAATATTTGCACATTCATCTTCATAATATATTATCAAAATGTCAAACATATTGATTTTATGTAATATATTATTGAATTAGGCATATGCCGAATATAATGTGAATGTTTATTTTTCTCCTTTTATTGGTGATTTCAGCCAACTACCCACTTGTTGTGGATAAACTTTTATACAACTTATTTTCAATTGTAAAAATCCCATAAAAACATTCAAAAAAGTTATCACACTTGATGTAGTCTTTAGCCAATAAGGATAAACTCAATCTTGAGTCTCATATCATAAAATTCTATAAAACTTGGAGCCAATGCAAGGTGATTGAAAACTATTGATGACTCAAGTACAAACAATGATTCTCTTTGAAAACATCTTAGCAAAAATTATTTGACTCATCTATGCACTCAGGGCCGAATTAAAGGTTGGGAGTGCCCTAGGCAATAGTTTGAGTGGACACCCTCCTCACAAATTTAGTTAGTATATTTTTTCCATAAAGTAAATAAATAAAATATGTCTATATTCTTTTATTTTTAAATTTACATCATGGTCATACTAAAATAATAATAAAAATATATTAATAAATTATCACATAAGGATGAAAAATATTTCATGGATGGAAAACATTAATCGTAGTGGATGCTCAGAATGCAAAAATTCAATATTTTATACAAGGCTTCTTACAAGTCTGATTTAGCCATATCAAGTAGGTGACAAGTAACTCTATCTTGAAATAAAGCACCATTTATTTGCAAAGAAACAAAAACATTTATGTAGCTCCTATGGTTTTGTGAAGAGTCATATTTGGACCAGGCTACGAATTCCTCCATAACAAAATAGTAGAATTTTCCCCCAAAAAATTAAGAATAGAAAAAATAATACTTTTTTCCTTCAATTATACTCACCTCTACTAGATACAACAATGACATTATAAACAAAACATTAACCTTTTTCTAGAACAAACTACACACCTACATAATCTGGAGCTATATCAGAGAATGGGTAATAATACCAACAAAATCATATGTGCTTATAAATATGTGATATTTTCTTTTACTTGCAAAAATATTACAAATTTTTTTATGTGTATGTGTGAAATTGATGTTACTATACAATAATATCTATAAATGGGTTTATTAATACTAAATCTTCAGATAAATTATTTTGAAGTTAAGTTCTAAAATTAACTGAAAAAAGGAAATTTTTAGATTTAGGCGCCCCCTGACTGCTGGCGCCCTAGGCAACTGCCTACTTTGCCTAAGGCTTAATCCCCCTCTGTCTGCACTTCTTTTGCAACAAAAACCTAATTGAAATTAACAACAATAATGTGTTGAAAGATCTTGATATTCCATTTATGGAAATAATTATTGATAATTTATATAATGTGCATTTAACACTTATTGCAATAAATATGGACATATTTCGGTGAATTTAGACTCCAAAGTATTACATGTTTTGGTAGAAGTCTATCACCTTTTTTTTGTATATAATGGATTTCATTTGTGTTACTATTGGATTCCTTTATTATGATTACTGGACTCCATTAGTAGTAATAATTGATTCCAATATTGTCATGATTGGACTCAATGGAGTTCCAATTTCACTATTATTGGATTCCATTTTTTCTATTATTGGATTCCAATTCCGGTATTATTAGATTCTAATGTCGTTATTATTGGATTCCAATTTTTCTATTTTTGGATTTTCATGAATTTGGAAAAATCTTGTTGGGATTATGAAAGGTTAGTGGCCGCTAACTAATATAAGGATGATCCCGTTGGATAAAAAATAAAAATAAAAATAACAATAAATTCCTGCAAAATCAATTTCAAAGTGTGAGGCTCACACTTTTAAAGTGTGAGGACTAGCGATTTCAAAGTGCAAGGACTCACACTTTCAATGTGCGAGGACTTGCACTTTCAATATGTAAGGGATCCGTAATGCCCACATTTTTCCCACTCAAACCCCCACTAAACCCGATAGCAAACTAAGAAAAAAATTATGGAATACTTTTTTTGAAAGGTTCTAAGGCATTAGCCAATTTTTTTAATTAAATCCTAGTATAAAATTTTTAAACAATTTCAAGGTTGTCGGGACTAAAATAGTAATTAGTTACTATTGACCCAACCTTATTAAAAATATTTCGATTTGATTTCCCTTATTAAGTTCCATTGCATACTTCAAATATTAATCCATTTTACTCTTTGCTATTTAGCCTTAGGGGTCTTATTAATTCTATTTATTGAATGGTCCCAAAAATTAGTTCATCATTTTATTAGGTAAAAAAATTAATAATCTCCTACTTTAAAAAATAAATCCAATTAACATGGTTTAATACCTAAGGTGTCAAGGGTACCCCACATGGTCTAACCCCTTAGGCACCATTTGACATTACACACACATATTTTATTTATTACATTCCCACTTAAAAATACCCCATCACTTAAGTGATGTAGGATTCATCCTACACCCTTAGATCTAATATTTCTCAACCCTTAGATTTAGGTTTGGCAAAAGCAACCCTAGAAATCCTTATGGGTTCTCATATATTATTTTCTTAGACCTATTCTCTCATTTTTCTTGTTTTCACTTGCAGGTTAAGGAGAAGGGAGGAGAAGATAAAACCATGGAGGCCATTAGAGACATGGAAGCTCTCCTTGATGAAACTTCATGCTTAAAACATGGATCCATTCATTTTCCCTTTGTGGGTATTGTTTTCTCTTATGTATTTATTCATTAGAAGTATTTAACTTGTAGATTCAAGGTGTATACTTTGTGAGTATACCCATTTGGGTAATACCCGAAACCCTACAAATTTGATAAGATAAAAATAACTCCATTATTATTTTTTATTTCATTTTAAAAATACCCTAAGATTGAGATGGTTTTTCTTAGTATCAACTATATTTTTACACTTTTTTGTTTTACAAAATATATAACCCAAACCATATATATATATATATATATATATATATATATATATATATATATGGGGAGAGGTAAAAGTACTCTGGCTGCGAAGGAAAATGCGCACAAACCGACCTAAGGAGAAAGGCCACAAAAATTACAATGGCCATAATTTTAATCAATACTCAACATTTTTAATTTATGGAAGGAGTTTAGTGTTTGGGGGAAAGGGTGCCGACCCCACCCCGCCCATATAATATAATATGGGTTGGGGTGGGCCATGAAGGCGCCCGCCCCAAACTTTTTATTTTTTTATTTGATTAAGCTCTTGCCCAAACCTAGGTCGTGTTCTAACCCTTCACACCATTTTCTCTTTATTTTGAATTTATTAATAAAAACTAAAACACATGGTTTAACTTTATATTATTACTCTTAGTTGTTAATAATGCTAATACTTAATATGTATTTTTATATATAAAAGTAGTGCTTATATATATATTATATATATATATATATAAGGGATAAGTATATATGTTTATTAATAATATTTATATAACGATGTTGTAAATTTGAAACTAATCAAAGCTATATTTTTTTAATATTGGCAAATAGTTTTTTGAAAGGGACTATACCCTTGAATACAAAATAAGGCCTTTAAGCCGGAATAAGAGTGAGAAGCATAGCAGGACTAACCAAGTCCAAGTAGTACAATGAAATTCAACGTAGCTCAGAAACAGCTACGCAAGCGAGACTTAACAACAAAACAACAGCAAAAAAATAGTAACCCGACAGCCAAGAAATAGTAAGAATAACAAAAGAGAGCAGTAGAAGCATGCAGGACTACTTCTTGGCTGCTTGATCAACACTGATCTTGACTTTTTTCCAAGCATGAAACATACCCAAAGCGGTCATGTGGGTAGCATCCGTCTTATCGAGCTCCTCGATGGTCCTTTTGCTCTCTTTTTCATTGCCCCAAAGTGCAGCCGGGACACCGCTGAGGTTGGAAACACTTTTGGCATGTCCACGATGAACTCCTCAATGGCCCTAAAGGCAAAGAATGTTATAATCATGCCTAGTCTTAGCCTTCCCAAGGCGGGAGTCCAAGGAGGTCAGCTTTTTGTATATGTCTTCAATCTGACTATTGTCAATGCTCCCTTCCCCCTCCATGCTTTTCTTACCTTTTTGCTTAGCTAGGTTTCGACCTCATCCTTGACATTTTTATCTCGGCCTCTAAGGCCTCCCAAGTCTCTTAGAAGGGTTATCCATCGTGCTTCCCGTGGAGGCACTTGAGGAAGCAACCAATCTATTCCTACGGAAGTGGTTTAAAAGATGAGATGCTTATTTGAGACGATATAAACCTACCTTCCAAGGAGATGAAACGAATCATCATGCGAGTGACCTCATCAAACGGTGAAGGAATTGAGCTTACTAAAGCACTAGTTTGCTGTAAATATAAGCTTCTCATCTTCCTCCACAAATCTTCTTTCTTGAGTTTCTTTGATAACCCTTTTTGTTGAAGAAGCGGTACCCATCCAGCCGAGACCAGTGCATGCCAGCAATGAGCTCTTCATTGACAAGAATTTTACTCCCCCATAGTCGACAGTCCTCTCTTTCCATTCCTTAGCAAAGCGTCTTGAAATACTTTGATCATGTCCCTGCACCCTTCAACAAAGTGGTGAAGCCGCCTATCGAGAATGTTCCAAAGCTCAAGTGTTATCCTTCCAATTTAGTCATGCACACGGCTCAATTTGACAGGAGGTCCTCCCATCTTCTCGATGGTGTGCGAGTTACAACAAATTCGCAGAATAAACGGCGTGAAGAGCGATTCGTTTCTTACCTTGTTGAAGATCGCATAAGGAGATGGGAACAGCGTTGGTCTTCTCACGAACGGCTGCGTAATTGCTGAACTGAGCCTGCGGGAAGTCGCGTGTGAAAACCCTTTCCCTGTCAACAATCACTTTGTATTTATCATCGGTTTTCATGGAGTTTGGCATCCGGATATCAACGGCTGTTGTACCTCCCGCGTGCGTGATTTTCAAATCAGGATGACTCCACTTGAAGTTTCTTAAATAGATCTTGCTATTATTTGAAAAAGATATTATTTGCCTCGCCATATATATTTAATATATATTTATTATATATATATTAATAATGTATATTTTCTTATCAACTAAGTTTTTCAAATTAGAGTAGGAATATTCAAATAGTGTGTAGGAATAGATTTTACCATTATAAAATTCATGTGTACAATGTACGTTTACCATGCGTATCTATGGAAGAGTGGGAATTTGAGATTTTTTCAAATTCAACTAAATTATCACCTTCTTCAACATTTATTTCCCATCCAAGAGCACAAGTCTATAAACAATGAACTCCTAAACACAATTTTATATTTGAAAGAACTTAATTTCCATTTACAAGATCTTTGCAAGACTCATATTCACATGAAATAATGTAGATTAAAATAAGCCATTTCCAAGGATGAATGAGATTACATTCAATAACTATTGATATAATTTACAAGTAGTAGGATCATAATAGCACAAGATGCAACTCTACAAGCCTTTCTCCAACAAGAGCACCTTCTCCATTGAGCTCACCATCTTCATCAAATCCAACACACAAAAATGGGGGAGTAGGCAACACTCTCCACCCAACCAAAATATCCAATGAGAGGAGAGAAGCCTTCTTCCTCATTGGCCCCGAGCCCCAACAAGGAAGCAATGAGGGATATTTAGACAACCATGAAAACTCAAAAATGGCTTCCACATACACATTCAATCAAAGTCATTCAATAAAATAACATAATACCAATTTTACCACAAAACCAACAAATTTCAAAACACAAAGGCTTCATACTAAAGCCATGGAGGAGAAAGGAACATGGGGTTCTTCTTATGCCTCCCAAGGGCTTGGGTGTCCACCTATAAGAGCCTCAAAAACTCCATCACAATACACACAACACTCTTATGCCTCCCTCCAAGAAGATACACCACTCTTATGCCTCCCTCAAGAAATCAACCCACTCTTATGCCTCCCTCAAGAAATAACAAGATAAACACAAAACATATTTATCAACAAGGTGGACATCCCAACCCAACTCCCTCCTAAAATACCCAATAACATTTCTCTTATGCCTCCCTCAAGTTTTACCCCATTTCCATTTCTCCCACAACCTAAGAATCAAATCTATTTCAACAATCATAACCAATGTAACAATCAACATCTACACATAAGAGCACAACAAAATAGCAAGGTAAGAACAAAGGTGGAGATCTACCTCACAAATGAAGAGTATCAATACACAACAAGCTCCAAGCCTTCCAAAATCCTAAGAAACCACCATCCACTCCAAGCTCCATTCTCAAGAAAGCTCTCCAAAATTACAAGCATTCCCAAAAAAAATGAGCAAGTAACCCCTAAAACAACAATTAAACATGCATATAAAGGAAAAGGGAAGAGGAGGGTGAGGTGGCTCCATGTAGGATGCCACATCACTCATCCTCAACTCCACATCACAAGTCAAACCTCAACCCCAAGGCATAATAAATGGGTGGTTGAGAAATGACAATTTACTTCTTACACACACCACTTCAACCCACACCCCTTAAGGAAAAATTAAACACATGAAAGAAAGTGCAAAAAAATCTCACCTTTTGTCTTTACAAAACATAATGGGGTCTATTTTTGACCCCCAACCCATAGGTAGGGTTGGTATAATAATTTAAGAGGTGTGGGACAAGTTTAACTTGTCCCACAAGCCTCCAAAATTGGCCCTTAAGGCCAAATCCGAATTTCTAAGGAGAGGTAGAGTGTACAACACTCAAGATCACAAGCACTCAACTTAAAACACATAAACCAAAGAGCCATCTAATCTAATAAATGAATTCTTTTGTCCCATCCATAATTAGTTTAGTAACATGATTAATTTACTAATCTAGACACAAATTAAATAATTAATAAAAGGGAAATACATCACTATAAAATCACATACTAAAATTAAATAAAGGAAATAAAATAAAAAACAACACACAAACCCCTTGGTCACATTGGAGGTAATCCCCCATGGGGACCCCCTAACAACAAACAAGACACACACACAAAAACACAAGTTTCATGGTGACCAGTTTGCCAATACCCCACATTCCTTTCGTTGTTGGTCTCCTACCCCCGTAGTTTATTGTTGTGAATTAATTACCTACAAAATCACACAATACCTTTCTGGCCTCATGGCCATATTAGTGATATCAAACTAATAAAAATGCTTATATCTACATATCAATTTCAACATCAAATATCATAACTACTATTGCTAAGACCAAGTAATTCAACAATTACTCAATTTTCAACATTTCGATTTCACTAATACATCAGTTTGCAATTATGATCATAAACCAACTAAATCATCTAATTTAAGCAATACTTTCACTTGTTCAAAATTTTCCAATTCTCCAACATCAAAGGAATCACAAAATAACTTTGAACATCATAATAAAAATCAATATGAAAATAATTCAAAATATCAACATATATCTAAACTGACAACACATCATTTTCTTCCATACTGAAAGTCTATCAAAAGTTAATCAGTTTGATTAGAGATGTCTATCCTTCAATTTCCATATCACAATGTGTTACTATCATTTTTATTAATATTTACATGTACAATGTGCAATGATGTCTATGTGTTCAGTCACAGTGTTAGATTAAATATAACAAAACAATATCGAAGAGTAATGATATCACAATCAATTTATAACAACGTAACCATTCTAGCTAATTGTCTTATCCTTAAATGCCCATCAAGGTCCATAGTATGACATAGAGTCAAAGTAATAATAATAACCAAAACACAATAGAAATCATGATGTCCCACACATTTTATTTGCATGCTAACTAGAATACAACAATCAAGGTTTATGATTATAAACAATTTGAAAAGATAATCATGGTTCATTTAGTGTCGAAGGGAAGTGGGCATTACATCCCCCTCCCCTTAGATTTGACTTCCTCTCCGGAAGTCATGCAGAGAAAGAGGTAGGAAAAATGCAAAAAAAAAGGATCACACCCTTTGTGGAATTGTTTTGCTTCAAACAAGTGTGGGTCTACAGAACCCAAGTTTGGTCCAATGCAATTCAACAAGAAGAAGGGAGATTGAAAGGGATGAGTTCTAAACTTTCTTCAAGTAAGGTTGAACATTTAATTCTAAAGAGTAACTCTACGTGATCAACCAAGATACAACACATAACATCAAAACATGAAAAGGTCAAAGGAGTCTCAAGAATAACCACCAAGTAAAGGAATAATAGGGAGAATTTTGTGAACTCGATATGACCACATAGTTTCCCATGGATACAACATACTGCAATAACAAAAGTTAAGGTTTCCACTAAGGTTGAGTTACACTTCAAAGTTCATGTTATTTAGACGAGGCTAGCAAAATCAACCATGACCAAAATTTTTGTACGAGAAACATGTCTACTCAAAGGTCTCACAATTTTGAGATCACACAAGATGAGGTTTAACAAGAAGGAAGGACCTTAAATTAGCAAAACATTTACAATAAAGAAAACTATTCATGGGAAGCACTTATATAACTCGAGAGGGTACAATTAAATTTTTTTCATGGTAATACTAAGAAAAGTCATGACCACAAGGTTTCCTATAGTCTTGATTTTACACTTAAAAAAAATCAAACACACAACACTAACCAAATTTAGAAGATGTCAAACATTTAGAAAATATCTCCACTAGAAACTAACATATCAATACAAGAAGCACCATTCACTATAACACAATGGGATTTATTTATCTTAAATCCTACTCAAGCTCGAAATAACCATAAAGAGAGCACATGCATAAATCGTAACACCAAAGAGCACTCAAGGTAGCTAGAGAGAAGAACAAGTAACAAGAGGGGTCCAACTACAATCCAAAGGTGCATCGTACCAAAAGTGAGTAAAAGTTATGGAAACAACTTGCACTTTCCTTCCCAATGAAAAAAAGGGGCAAACAACAACAAGGTGTCACAAGAAAAAAGAAGAAAAGAGGACTTCCCAAAGTTATGTCATATCCTTAACATATGTTGCCTTAAAATTACAATAACCTAGGTCACCAAGGACTAAATCACACACAAGGAGGTTTCTTTTCTTAAAAAACAAGAGATAAGACCCAATCCTAAAAGGCCACAACTCACACTCATCGAGCTACGAGGAAACAAGGGTACGATGACCCAAAACTCCTACAAGGAAAAAGCACATACGCCTATGAACAAGGGAGTACTACGCAATTAGAACACATCACTATCAACAAGGTGTTTTCAATTTGGGTAGGAAAGAACTAAAGGTTCAACTATACATTGCACTCAATACATAAATCTTACTCATTTTATAAATCAACTTATTAAGTCAAAAGTTATATTTTTCACTTGCTAAGCACATTCCTTACGAGTTTTCTTAATTAAAACTTCCTCCTATTATGACATCACAAGTTTGTGTTATAAGGAGCACCACTAGGTGTGGCATGATATCTCGCCATTCAGTATAGGTGGAAAATTATTTATTTTACTCCTAGGGAAGGTAGATGGACAAAGTTTCCTTTCTATTCTTCTACATAGTTTTATTTCTTCTATTAATCTACCAAGGTTATAGCAAGGACCATTTTCCTTTTTCTAATGTTCCAGTTTATTTGTTAAGTTTCAAGTCAAATCCCTCAATTATAGTTTTATGGTGTTTCAATTTAATCATTTTATCAAATTAAATTTTAATGAGAAGGAAGAGTCAAACATATCACATTATTACTTTTATATGGGAAGAGAGATAAATCAACATATCACATTTTTAATTCTAAAGGAACAAGAGACATTCAACATAACAAACACATCATTAATTTTGTAAGAACTAGGAATCTATCAACCAACATGTATCACACCAATATTTCAAGGGTTTACCAAATAATTACAAGCATCATTAAACATTCCTAGTGGGTCTCCACAAGTCTCAAAAGAAGTTACAAGAAAAGACCCATTAAAGAGGCATATTTACTTTTACGAATTTAAGAGGTTTAACAATGTTTGTTGTTTAGGCTCAAACATTTTACTCACATAATAAGACAAGGAAAGTTTTCAAATCAACACTCATATTTCCACAAGATACCACCAACCAAGCAACAAGATGACAAAGGAAAATTTTACTCCAAGGACACCACATTTCCCATTAGAAGACATCAAATGCAATAGGACAACCAACTAATCTACCCAAACATGGACTTTATGACCAAGAGTTGTAGTTTTAAAAGAAGAAGCACAATATAAGCACCACCGAGATTAAAATATTAAGATCTACCAAACTAACATCTCTAAGAGAAAGGTCCAAAAGACCCAAAAGCATCCATAAGTGTCTCCACGTAACCCAAAGATTAATAGGTCATAAAATGTTATTCATAACAATTTAAAAGGTTAAGACAAGGGTAGACTTATTTATAGGTCAACGAGAGAAAACAAGCACACTTAATTAAACACATTGCCCGAATGGGCTTAAATCTAACCATAATTACCAAGATACATACAATCCACAAGTCAACTTTATAAATGAAACAAGGAAACCATGATAAAAATTAGCATGCCATCGATGAAATGTCACTACCAAACAAACACTTTTCCACTAACATCTACAATCAACCAAAATTCAATCCGATCCTAACACAATCCATAAGCCCATAACCAAACACATCTACTTTGATGAGGATAAAATCTCTTACCAGGTTGTAGAGATCACCACCACCACCATCATACTACCAACTACCACTACACTACACAACAAACTACTACAAATAACAAACTCTCCAAGATCCTAGACACACTCAAGGTTCCATCTTTCCAAAACCAAGGCATAACTTAAAGCACCTAAGAAGACATTCAAGGCACCTAGGGTGTACCCCCATATGACAAAATGTCACAATACAAACAACGTAGAACCAACTCAACAACATGCAAGAAAGAATCACGTAACATTTAGCTAAGTAGCCCAACAAGATAAATGAGCTCCGAGTCACCAATCAAAGTAAAATCCAAGAAATATTGGCAATCAAGGAAAGTGGCTAAGTAAGCCGCATTCATTGCAATGTCTGAAATTTCTCACAAAAATATAAATAACTAAAAGAGCCTCAAGAGCTTCTCAATCCAATCATAAAATAAGATGTTGGTCCTTGATAAAATAACACAAGTTTACGAATATAAAATATAGAAAGTCAACATCACAATCACTTTGCAGCCCTTCATGGCCGCCAATAGGGGTACTATACCTCGAGCTCATTCTAATAATGCATACGCAAAGCTGGATCAAAAATGCGACACCAAGACCTAATATCCACTTACTCACACGGGGATTAAGTCACCAAAAGGCAACCAAAACTAACTCGTCTAACCACTGAAAGAAAAAGGGGAGCTTTAGATGACTAAACAACTTCTAATTTACTCTCTGTCTGACCCAGAACACAACCACTAATGCCAAACCACAAGAATCACACCATACAATTTATCATTCCAACAAGGAAGAGTCTCAATGGATTTATCACATCATACGACTAAAGAAAGAGTTAGGACTCATCAAACAACATCTTAGCAAGGAAAAATGAGTTCTCGATATACACCAAAGTTCACAAAAATATCAATTTAATTTAACATTTTACATTTACCGGGGTTCAAAAAAATGCCACTAAAAAGTACAACAATTCAAACAAATTTATTATTTTATTATTATTTTAATCATGGAGGTTCAAATTTATTAACTGGTTTTCGGGTTTCAAAGTCGGCCCAGGGTCCAAGCGTTGAACCCATGGCTCTGATACCAAGTGTAACGCCCACATTTTTCCACATAAATCCTCACGAAAACCCGAAAGCAAAACAAGAAAAATTATGGAATAATTTTTTTTTTTTGAAAGGTTCCAAGGCCTTAGCTAGTATTTTAATTAAATCTAGATTATAAAATTTTAAAAATTTAAATATGGTAATTGGAAAAAAAAATAATAATTAATTATTATTGACCCAACCCTTTATTAAAATATTTGATTTGATTTCCATTTTAATTTTTCGCCAACAATTTTAAAAATTTTATTTAAATAATTTCATTTTTTTTTTTATAGCCCCATTAGGGTCTTATTAAATTAATATTTTGAAGGGCCCCAAAATTAAATTCATCATTTTATTAGGTAAAATTAATAATCTCCTATTTTAAAAATAAATCAAAATTAACATGGTTTAATACCTAAGGTGTCAAGGGTACCCAACATGGTCTAACCCCTTAGGCCCCATTTAACATTACACACACACATCTCTTTTATTTAAAACATTCCCACTTAAAATACCCCATCACTTAAGTGATGTAGGGTTCATCCTACACCCTTAGATCTAATCTTTCTAACCCTTAGATTTAGGTTTGGCAAAAGAAACCCTAGAAATCCTTATGGGTTCTCATATATTCATTTTCTTAGACCTATTCTCTCATTTTTTCTGTTTTTTGCAGGTTAAAGGAAGAGGAGAAGAGGAGAAGATAAAACCATGGAGGCCATTAGAGAGGATTGGAAGCTCTCATTTGAAGAAATTTAGTGCTTAAAACATAGATCCATTCATTTTCCCTTTGTGGGTATTGTTTTTTTTCTTTTGTATTTATTCATTAGAAGTATTTTACTTGTAGATTCAAGGTGTATATACTTTGTGGGTATACCCATTTGGGTAAATAAATGAAAACCCATAGAAAAATTATTCAAATTTATAATATATATAAATATATATTTTTTATATTTTTATTTATTTATTATATATATTATTTTAATATTTATTTTTATTATATATAATATATATTTATATATATTATATATATATATATATATATATATATAATATATATACCCATATATACATACATATATATATAATATATATATATATATATATATATATATATATATATATATGTATGTAAAAAAAAATGCACATAACCAAAAAGAAAGGCCATGAAATATTATTAACATTAAGGTATATTAAATTTAATATTAAAAGTAAATAATTTTAATTTGGTGGAAGGGTTTGGTTTAAATTATAGGGATGGGGAAGGGGGGGGGTAAACCCACCCCACCCCATATATATAATAATATGGGTTGGGGTGTGGGGTTTAAGGGGGTCAACCCCCCCCCCCCAACCCATAAAATTAATTAATAAATTTAGGGTATAAAACTTTTTATAACATTTTTTTTACAAAATTTTTTTTTTTTTTTAATTTTTATATTACTAAAATAAAACGTTTTAATTACTTTAAAAACTTATTATTTTTTTAATAAATTTTTATTTATTAATATTATAATAATATTATAATATTAATATATAATTAATATATATATATATATATATATATATATATATATATATATATATATATATATATATATATATATATATATATATATATATATATATATATATATATATATATAATATAATATATATTAATATATATATATATATATATATATATAATATATATATATATATATTATATATATATTTATTATATATATATATATATAATATATATTTTATTATATTATTTTTAATTAAATTTTATTATTATTTAAAATATTAAAAAAAATAAAAAATTAATTTTAAATTATAAAATTTATATGTATAAAATTTATTTTACCATACTAATATAGCATATAATAGTAAATTTGTGTATTTTTTCAAATTTAAACAAATTATCACTTTCAAATTTTTTATTTATATAAATATTTAAAGGTAAAATAAATTAGTTCATTTTCATTTACTTTAGATCAAATCCTATATGCAACAAGGAGGAAAATTTTATTAATAAATCAATCATATCTAATTTTTTATACATCTATTGGGAAGGAAAAAAAACACTACTTAAATGAAATTTATTTCAATATTCAAGTAAACAAGGATTATCAATAATGAAATTATTCAACATTTATTTCCCATCCAAGAGCACAAAACTATAAACAATGAACTCCTAAACACAAATTTAAATTTGAAAGAACTTAATTTCCATTTTACAAAGATCATTACAAGTTCAGGTTCATATTCACATGAAATAATGTAGATTATAATAAACCATTTCCAAGAATGAATGAGATTACATTCAATAAACTATTGATACAATTTACAAGTAGTAGGATCATAATAACACAAGATGCAACTCTACATGTCTTTCTCCAACAAGACACTTCTCCATTGAGCTCACCATCTTCATCAAAAAACACACAAAAAAATGGGGGAGTAGGCAACACTCTCCACCCAACCAAAATATCCAATGAGGAGAGAAGCCTTCTTCCTCATTGGCCCCCGAGCCCCAACAAAGGAAGCAATGAGGGCTATTTAGACAACCATGGAAACTCAAAAATGGCTTCCACATACACATTCAATCAAGACAATCAATAAAATAACACAATACCAAATTTTAAAAAATCAACAAATATCAAAACACAAAGGCTTCATACTAAAGCCATGGAGGAGAAAGGAACATGGGGGTTCTTCTTATGCCTCCCAAGGGCTTGGGTGTCCACCTATGAGCCTCCAAAAATTCCATCACAATACACACAACACTCTTATGCCTCCCTCCAAGAAGATACACCACTCTTATGCCTCCCTCAAGAAATCAACCCACTCTTATGCCTCCCTCAAGATAATAACAAGATAAATACAAAACATATTTATCAACAAGGTGGACATCCCAACCCAACTCCCTCCTAAAATCCCAATAACATTTCTCTTATGCCTCCCTCAAGTTTTACCCCCATTTCCATTTCTCCCACAACCTAAGAATCAAATCTATTTCCCAACAAGCATAACCAATGTAACAATCATCAACTACACATAAGAGCACAACAAAATAGCAAGGTAAAACAAAGGTGGAGATCTACCTCACAAATGAAGAGTATCAATACACAACAAGCTCCAAGCCTTCCAAAATCCTAAGAAAAACCATCCATCCACTCCAAGTTCCATTCTCAAGCAAGCTCTCCAAAATTACAAGCATTCCCCCAAAAAAAAATGAGCAAGTAACCCCTAAAACAACAATTAAACATGCATATAAAGGAAAAGGGAAGAGGAGGGTGAGGTGGCTCCATGTAGGATGCCACATCACTCATCCTCAACTCCACATCACAAGTCAAACCTCAACCCCAAGGCATAATAAATGGGTGGTTGAGAGAAATGACAACCCTCTTACACACACCACTTCAACCCACACCCTTAAGGACAAAAATTTAAGACACATGAAAGAAAGTGCAAATCAAATCTCCAATTTTTCCTTACAAAACACATAATGGGGTCTATTTTTGACCCCCAACCCATAGGTAGGGTTGGTATAATAATTTAAGAGGTGTGGGACAAGTTTAACTTGTCCCACAAGCCTCCAAAATTGGCCCTTAAGGCCAAATCCGAATTTCTAAGGAGAGGTAGAGTGTACCACACTCAAGATCATATACACTCAACTTAAAACACATAAACCAAAGAGCCATCTAATCTAATAAATGAATTATTTTGTCCCATCCATCCATAATTAGTTTAGTAACATGATTAATTTACTAATCTAGACACAAATTAATTAATTAATTAATAAAGGGAAAAATACATCACTATAAAATCACATACTAAAATTAAATAAAGGAAATAAAATAAAAAAAAAAACACACAAACCCCTTGGTCACAATTGGAGGTAATCCCCCCATGGGGACCCCCTAACAACAAAAACACACACACAACAAAACACAAGTTGCCATGGTGACCAGTTGCCAATACCCCACATTCCTTCGTTGTTGGTCTCCTACCCCCCGTAGTTTATTGTTGTGAAATAATTACCTAAAAATCACACAATACCTTTCTGGCCTCGTGGCCATATTAGTGATATCGAACTAATAAAAATGCTTATATCTACATATCAATTTCAACGTCAAATATCATAACTACTATTGCTAAGACCAAGTGATTCAACAATTACTCTCAATTTTCAACATTTCGATTCCACTAATACATCAGTTTGCAATTAAGATCATAAACCAACTAAATCATCTAACTTAAGCAATACTTTCACTTGTTCACAATTTTTCCAATTCTCCAACATCAAAGGAATCACAAAATAACTTTGAACATCATAATAAAAATCAATACAAAAATAATTTGAAATATCAACATATATATCTAAACTGACAACACATCATTTTCTTCCATATTGAAAGTCTATCAAAAGTTAATCAGTTCGATTAGAGATGTCTATCCTTCAATTTCCATATCACAATGTGTTACTATCATTCATCTATTACTATTTACATGTACAATGTGCAATGATGTCTATGTGTTCAATTCACATGTTAGATTAAATATAACAAAACAATATCAAAGAGTAATGATATCACAATCAATTTATAATCATGGAAACCATTCTAGCTAATTGTCTTATCCTTAAATGCCCATCAAGGTCCACAAGTATGACATAGAGTCAAAGTAATAATAATAACCAAAACACAATAGAAATCTTGATGTCCGCACATTTTATTTGCATGCTAACTAGAATACAACAAGTCATGTTTACGATTATAAACAATTTGGAAAAGATAATCATGGTTCATTTAGTGTCGAAGAGAAGTGGGCATTACATCCCCCTCCCCTTAGATTTGACTTCCTCCTAGAAGTCATGGAGAAAGAGGTAGGAAACAATGCAAAAGAAATAGGATCACACCCTTTGTGGAATTTTTTTCAAAACAAGTGTGGGTCTACAAACCCAAGTTTGGTCCAATGTAATTCAACAAGAAGAAGGGATATTGAAAGGGGTGAGTTCTAAACTTTTTTCAAGTAAGGTTGCGAACATTTAATTCTAAGAGTAGCTCTACGTGATCAACCAAGATACAACACATAACATCAAAACATGAAAGGTCAAAGGAGTCTCAAGAATAACCACCAAGTAAAGGAATAACAGGGAGAGTTTCATGAATCTCGATATGACCACATAGTTTTCCATGGATACAACTTACTATAATAACAAAAGTTAAGGTTTCCACTAAGGTTGAGTTATGCTTCAAAGTTTGTTATTTAGATAAGGCTAGAAAAATCAACCATGACCAAAATTTGTATGAGAAACATGTCTACTCAAAGGTCTCACAATTTTGAGATCACACAAGATGAGGTTTGACAAGAAGGAAGGACCCTTAAATTAGAAAACATTTACAATCAAGAAAACTATTCATGGGAAGCACTTATATAACTCGAGAGGGTACAATCAAATTTTCATGGTAATACTAAGAAAATCATGACCACAAGGTTTCCTATAGTCTGATTTTACACTTTAAAAAAAATTAAACACACAACACTAACCAAATTTAGAGACTTCAAACATTTAGAAAATATCTCCACTAGCAACTAACATATCAATACAAGAAGCACCATTCACTATAACAACAATGGGATTCATTTATCTTACATCGTGCTCAAGCTTCAAAATAACCATAAGAGAGAGCACATGCATAAATCGTAACACCAAAGAGAACTCAAGGAGCTAGAGAAGAACAAACAAGAGGGTCCAACTACAATCCAAAGTGCATCGTACCAAAAGTGAGTAATATCTTATGAAACAACTTGCACTTTCCTTCCCAATGGAAAAAAAGGGCAAAAACAACAAGGTGTCACAAGAAAATAAGAAGAAAAGAGGACTTCCCAAAGTTATGTCATATCCTTAACATATGTTGCCTTAAAATTACAATAACCTAGGTCACCAAGGACTAAATCAACACACAAGGAGGTTGATTTTCTTAAAAACAAGAGATAAGACCCAATCCAAAAAGGCCACAACTCACACTCATCGAGCTACGAGGAAACAAGGGTATGATGACCCAAACTCCTACAAGGGAAAAGCACATACATCTATGAACAAGGGAGTACTATGCAATTAGAACACATCACTATCAACAAGGTGTTTCACAATTCCGGGTAGGCGAGAACTAAAGGTTCAACTATACATTGCACTCAATACATAAATCTTACTCATTTTATAAATCAACTTATTAAGTCAAAAGTTGTAGTTTCACTTGCTAAGCACATTCCTTAGGAGTTTACTTAATTAAAACTTCCTCCTATTATGACATCACAAGTTTTTGTTATAAGGAGCACAACTAGGGTTGGCATGATATCTCACCATTCTGTATAGGCGGCGGAAAATTTTATTTTACTCCTAGGGAAGGTAGATGGACAAAGTTTCCTTTCTATTCTTCTACATATTTTTATTCCTTCTATTATTCTACCAAGATTATAACAAGGAACCATTTTTCTTTTTATGATGTTCTAATTTATTTGCTTAAGTTTCATAGTGTTATCAGCCAATTTTGACTTCGCAAAATTGGCTAAAAATAAATAAAAATGGAAATTTTGAAAATTTTCAAAAGTGTTACTTTGCGTGGTTTATCACCCTCATGACGGCCGTCTCCTTTTCATGATCGTTTCGGTATTCGTTTCGGCCTTTTCGGGCAAGAAATCCTCTCGCCAGGCTTTAAATTGCATTAAAATTAATTAATTAATTAATTGCTCTTTGTTTGATAAAATTAATTTTTAAATAACTTGGGAGTATTTAATTAAATAAATGTTAATTAAAATTCATTTGAAATTTTTTTATTTTATTTCCGGGGAAGTAAGCTTTGTGCTTCTAATTGTCGGGAATGCCAATTTGGCTTCCCAAGCCGGATTTCCTTTTCCTGGCAATTTTATTTTAATTTCCCGCTTGTGGGATTTTCTCCACCAATTTCCAAATCATGGATTGGCAAACGGGAAAGAAATCTCCCAATTTCCCACATGGGGAAATTAAACGGAGATTGCCAACCCACTTTGTCAATCTCGTTGGCAATTGGCCGTTGCTTTCCCCATTCCCCCTAGCAATTAATTCCACTACCCGGGAAGAGAGGAAGTTGGATTAATCCTCATAAATTCCTCCGTCAAACTCATTGGAAAGAGTCGTACGAAGCTTCTCACTTCTTCTTCTAAGAACATAATATTTTATCACATCCCACAATTTTGCGAGACCATTGCAAAGGATAAAACACACCATAAAAATCAATGCATTCACCAGGCAGTGTAAGAAACAAGAATATTATTTCCTAAAGCTTCAAGCGAGGATCTAAAAGCCAAAGCCGTACGCATTGGAGAAGGAGGACAGTTTTCAAAGAAGAAAGAAATCAAAAATTAAAGCAAATAAAAAGAAAATCCACCATGTGCAGGTGAAGGAAGACTATTTTTCATGCGAGAGGTTGTAGCAGTGATTTTCACACGTGAAGGAGGAAGCCATGCATGCATTGATCTTTGGTTAGAATTCCAACATAGCTAAAAGAATAGTTTTCCATGTGCTAGCAGGTACAATCAATACCAAAGACCACAAAGCCAAGGAGGAGGGTTTTCCACGTGCTAAGAAGAGATCACCATGCACCCATCAAACAAGCTTCCATGCATGCAAGAGAGTCGGTTAAAATACGGTCCAAAAATAAAAAGAAAAGTACCATGTTTGCATAAGCAAGAAGACGGTAGGTAAAGAAGTCAACAGGCCACGTGGGGAGATAAAAACCTACGCATATTTTAAAGAGAGAGAGTTGTATACAATATAAAGGAAAGAAGGAAATCTCCACGCATTGGTTAAGGAGATTCTCACGGAGAGACAAGGAAAAAGCTGCAAGTTAGAGAGAGATACCCATGCATGAGATGAGCAAAACATCATGCACCGAGAAAGAACAATGTTCCAATGGCTCAACCAAATAAAATAAAATAAAAGCAAAATCACCACGTAGGTTTCAAAGGGGAGATCACCATGCACATGCCCAAAACAAGCGGTTTGAAGATCCCAAGCGTTGGGATTGCATAGAGCCAAAAGAAAATAATAAACTTTCCAAAGAAGAACATGTTTTCCCAGCTCAATAAAGATTAACTATTTTCTATTTCCAACACAAGAAATCACGCGTTCTTCAGGAGGATTCATGCATTGACTAGAAGATCACACCGAAGAAGTAAATATCAAATTGTGGGATTATTAGAATCAGGTGATTTTCACATACCAAGGAAAAATTTGATTCCAACAAATTTAATAAAAAATCGGGATATTAAAATTAGGTGATTTTAGTTTATTTTAAATTAAAAATAAATAAATAATCGTCACCGGAATCAAAAATTGTAACCTGATCAAGTTATTATTATTATTATTATTATTATTATTAAATAATAATAATAATATTAAAACGGAACATATTTTTCTTGCATTGCTGAGGTTTCAAAGACTGAGACCCAAACTCGCTTGCGTTGTTTTGCATGCCTGAGTCATTTTTCTGTGAAATTCATAATGGCCGAAAAATCTAACAAATCTGCAAGGAGATTGAGGAAGCCAGTGGAGAAATCAAACAAATCCGCCCTAAAGTATGAATTTTAAGGAATTATCCCTCCTAGTTCCATTAAGTCAGCATATGAAAACATCACTGATACAAATCTAGGTCACATCAATGTGCAACAATTCTGCGAGTGGGTGAAAATTGAAGGCAAAACCATTTTCTCAGATAGACTTTACCATAGTGGTCTACCCCAAGCAGTAGCATTTCCTATCTTGGTGCAGTGTCCGGAATTGGTTATCGCTTGCACGGAGCATTATGATCCTGAGAGACAAGGAATTTTTAAAGATAATCATGAGCCTTTCCTCTTAATCACACCAGAGAACATTGAGGAATTGCTCGGCATACCCAACTTTCCTGAGAATGCGGATATCACTCACTTGATCAAGACAAGAAGTGGGATGGAGAACCCCTAAGATGGAGCAAGATGGTTAGTAATAACTGGTTAGTAACCAAGAGACCTTGAATTGACAAGTTTCCCAAAGAAATGTACCACGTTGAGTTCATGGAAGAAATGGGGACATGATTACTCTCCTAAGTCATGTTTTGGTCTACCTTCTTGTTAGGATTTTCCACCCATGGATGTATCAGTTTATCTGTATCATCCTAGCCAAGAAAGAGTTTGTGGATTAGGCCACCATCATCAGTAACACCCTTCACAAACAATTGATAGAAGTTAAGATGACTAGATGCTTCTACATGACATCGTATCTGACTTATGCGGTAGCAAGAAGAAAGCTATTTTCGGGACTTGAAATGAGAGGAGTCATGGGGCCATCAAATAGTGTTTTTCATTATTACCCTCAACTCAGTTTCAAAAATAGTTCTCACCATTTTAGAAGAGTCAATGATGCATTCACCTTTCGCGTGATTGAAACCTAAATCAGAATACTAAGGAAAGGTTTTCTAAAGAAGCCATGGGTGTCATTTCCCAATGGGGAACCTGGTTTATTCAATTTTCATCTTTTTCCTACATTCGCGTGAGTGGCTTTGCTGGTACCCTATGGAAACTTCCTAAGTACATCAGTGATAGATGGGCATTAATGGAGCTAGCATGATAATTATTCCAAGTTCACTGCCTTATTAGTGATAAACACCATTCAGAATTCATTTCCCAATCCAAATTGGGGAATACCAATGTCCAAATATTTTCAGTGCACAAATCATGGAAAAATATTTCACTCTCATAACCATCCATCCATATGTGAAGAGAGCCTAGTTTGATATCAATGGATATATGCAAAATATTCTGGGAGAAAAGTATCAACATAATCCTACCATGGAAGATTTCTAGGCTACTTGTTCGGGATTTAACATGAGGTAAGAAGACGAGTATTCTCGCCTAACACTTGCTCAGATCAAGGCCTTCCGCATCAAGAGCCCTCCCGATTCATTCATAAATGATGATGAGGATGTCATTGATCCCTCATATGATGTAGTTGATTTTACCCCATTGCCTCGAATCAACTAGAACCAAAAGAGATGAATTTTCTCTTGATAGCAAGAATCAACCAATTATTGAAAGAAGCATATCTTGGTACGATAAAGAGCTTGCCAAGTTGCAATCAATTCCAGATCATGCTTTAGGATCACAAAAATTGCCAACATGAGGTGGCCTCCATTTAACCAATGTCTCTTCTCGATTGACCTCTATACCATCCAATCATACACAACAAGCAAGAAAGGAGTGGTTGCCAAAATCCACTTCACCAAGTAATGTGTCATAAGGAGAAAGATCTAAAGATCCTAACCCCGAAGAAGGAAGAGAGCATGTGTCCAGATTTTTAGCTTGAGTAGAGATTTTTCTACCCATATCATTAATAGTGCTAAGAAGCTAGTGACAAATGATCCTCAGCCTTGCTTCGAACAAACATCCACTCAGGTGTAGGTAATCCAAATACCAGATGCCTCGGAGCATGCGGTTAGTGAAGAGATTTCCCAAAATCTCCCAAATGACTAGGAGGTGGATATTTAGGTTATTTCTCCTCGAATCAAGGTTGTGGATAGGGTTCTTGCAGGATCTCATGATGTCGAGGACAATGAGAATGTTGTTTTGAGCTCCAGGATTTTGTATGCGACAATGAGGAAAATGAGGACGTCGGTCAATCTAGGTCAAGAAAGGTAATCCATCTTTGGATCAGGATTTTGTATGCTGACAATGAGGAAAATGAGGACGTTGGTCAATCCAGGTCAGGAAAAGTAATCCATGCTAGATCAGGGTTAACAGTAATCGGTTACACTGCGAGAAAGTTTTAATTAACTCTCGGAATTAAATCTATTTTTAGCATTAAAGTAGATTTATTGGATGTAATTGCATGGCTAAGTGCCCTAAGTTTATAAACAACTATATAAGCATAAAAGCTAGGGTTTAGAAAGTGAATTAAGAGAAGGATTGAATTAGATCCTTAATTCTCCTAGATTGAGAGGATGAAGACAAAGAAGAAGAAGAAGAGAAAGAAAGAACAGGTTACATGAAGACAAAGTCTCCATGGAAAGGAGCTGGACAGAAGGAAATAGTAGGTACATCTGAATGGTGAGAAGAGGGTAACATCTTCTACTATATTTTCTTTGTATAGTTATTGTCTCATTGTAATGGCTTGCATAGTATGCAAAGCACATAGAGTTTCTTCTTATAGATCCACATGTTAGTGAGATCTTGTATTGTAGATACATGAGATCATGATGTATTATTGATTCATGTAGATCTAGTCTTATGTTGTTAGATCCACAAGTTGTGAGATCTTGAATTATAGATCCATGTAGATCTAGATATTGTAGAGGAGGTCATCTTCATGTTTGCACATGTTATGCAGTGATGGAGAGACATAATTACTTCTTGGTGCACAATTATAGTTGCACATATGGTAGACCCATGTGAGAGGTCTTGATTGCAGATCCACAGAGAACTTGGTAGCAGTTCAGAGATGCAGTAGTTCTTGGTTATGTGAGATCTGCTTCTGGTGGTGTTTGGAGGCATAGTTGTAGTGCACTCATGAAGATCTGTTTAGAGATCTGGAGGAGAGGAGATACTCTTGGAGAGATATGTTATACTCTTGTATTGAAGAGTTGGTTTGTACTCTTGTTGTATTATATATATGAGATCTCTATCTTTGGTGGATGTATCCGCATTGAGTGAACCACGGTACATGTTGTGTTATGCATGTGTACTTTTTTTTATTTGGATTATTCTAGTTTATACTTCCACTACTATAGATTTTGGGGAATTGTTTAGATCCTGTGTGCATGATTTTTTTATTATTAAATCATAGCACTATTCGCATGTTCTGAATTCCCAACAACTGGTATCAGAGCTTGGTTATTTCAGAGAAAGGTTTTGCTTTAGTTTTGTTAGTGGTTTGACTGACATGTATGAGAGCAAGGTTTGTTTTTCTTGATGATAAGATCACATGAAGAGATTCAATCTCAAGTGGGAGCTGGAAGAGTAAGGTTGCTGGAAATTACAGTGACCGGCATCGGTTAAGTGGCAACCAACATCGGTAGGGTAACCGTGGTCGGTTACAGGGTAAGCAGTGGTAATTGATTCTTGGGAAACCTAGTTTTAAACAGAAAATCACAGATTTGAAGAATTGAAAAGATGCATGGAATGTATCTTGTTTGTTGAGGTGTCCCTAGTTGTTGGAGGCACAAGCATGTTGGTCAGATTGCAGATCCGGTTATTGAGGTATGGTTTTATCTTGGTATTACAGTGCTTATATAATTTAGGTTGCACATGCATGTTTGGGATTGCAGATCTAGATCTGAGAATGAGAGAAAAGGAGTAGTTATGCATCCTTTGGTGCAGTTAGATGCATGGGATTCATTAGAGAAGCTGAATATAGTAGCATAGAATGAAGACAAGGTTTCCATCATAGAAACATGTTCTTCAGTTGAAGATGCGGTTGAGTATCTTGGTGTTGGTAAGGTGATGTATTTCATCTTGGTGCAGTTTTATTGCATGTATTATTATGTTAAGTTTTTTGTGCAAGGTTGGGTGCTTCTTGAAATGACTGGCTCAACACAACTATCGGCTTTGGTTAGAGTAGGCACCTAGTTTGGTGACCTATGCCAATTTTTGGCGTTGTGTTAGTTCCAGTAGCACCGATGTCGGTCAGGGAACCGACATCGGTCATAGAGGGTAACCGGTATTGGTCAGCAAACCATAGTTGGTCTCTGTGACAATGAGTTTGCACATGGTTTCTTATAGTAGAAGAGGGAATGGATGGTTCAGTGTCCTATTTTGGAGGATCAGGTTTCTGACATAGTGTGTGCAGGCAAAAACAATGTAGATCACTTCAATGTTTGGATCAGAAAGAGGACGGATTTGTCTTGGTTAGTTAAGTGATACTTTGGGTCAGGTATCTATATATGGTTCATGTTTTATTTCTTTCTTTTGAAGCAACTGGTATTATGTTTGGATAGTGTGCACAAATGTACACCATGTTTTTTGGTGTAGTTTGAATTTTATTTCCCGGTTGTGTGGAATCTTGAGGACAAGGATAACTAGTCTAAGGATGAGATCCTCAATGAAAAGTCATGGTTAGACATAGTTACAGGTAACAAAAGATGTTGAGTACACAGGATGAAAAGAATTTGATTCACCTGCTTCACAAGAAGTCCAAACTTCTGTGATGTAGAATTATTCTTTGATAATAAGGGAATTAGTTTATATTTTCTTTCATCCGGTTTTATTTCTCACTGACATATTAGATTTTGCTTGGTGTTAGAGCGGTGGGGGAATTTCATGTCCAATGGGAGAAAGTCATGGTTGTTGGCATTACAGGATTGGATACATGATGCACATGCAGAGTGAGAGGAGAATGCTACTATTCAGAGTGGCAGAGGCACTAGTTGGTTTTGGAGGGCAATCACGGATTTGCAGGTATATTGATTGTATTGCTTTGTGATGTCACTTCTGGATTATTTTATGGTGCCTAGATATTCCTTAGGGATGGCAGTTGATGGTAGATTCAACTGATTTTAGATGATAGAGAAAATTTTAGAGTTTGAAGGGTGAAAAGGAGAAAATATGATTGTTATAGAGACCGGTGTCGATTCTGCATGTTAATCGTGGTCGGTCATATAGTGACCGGGGTCGGTTAGGGGAAACCGTGGTCGGTTTGGTCACAAGTTTGACAACAGTGTTTATTTACCATTTTTAGATGGTGCCCTTGTTTTTCTTTCATCTTGGTTTGGTTTGGTTTGTGCAATATGTTGATGACATGTTTGCTGGTATTTGCACTTGGTATTAGTTGCATGGATTAGCATGGTTGTTTGTTATTGACATTGATGAGCATAGGATTCATATATGGCTTTGGAGTTAGTTGGTGAGAGACTTGGCACTTCTGGAGAGCTGATGATATGGATGGATGTATAGGTGAGTTTATACATGTGGATAGATTCAGTTTTGTGAGTCTATGATGATGCATATGTTTGGTTTGCACATGGATGCCTATGGGCACAGTTTAGATGCCTTGAGCATGAGTAGGGAATGTTTTTATTTCCTCTTAGTTACTATGTTACTCCTTGATAAGTATGTTATCTACGATTGAATGTATTGGACATGCTAGTTGTTTTAAAGTGTTGGATTTATAGATTGCAGTGTTTGGATTTCTTTGAGTTATGCAGGTGTTTGTGGATTGATCACCCATTGTTGCATGTAGAACTCATTCAGGGTTGTTTTTACCAGGATCTTTTTTTTTGCTTTCGCATATTCTAGTTTGACTTGTCTTTGGATAGTTGCATTGGTGGTTGCATGGAGACATGGATAGATGGATGGAGAACATGGTTGGTTTTACAGGTATGGCTATGGTTGTAGTTGAAGCTCAGTACTTCAGTTTGAGTGGGAGCTCTTACAGGTGTGTTAGTCATGATGGCTTGGTTGCATGAGAGGCTTGGTGTTATGATTCAGTGGGAGCTTGATGTATGGATAGCTCGGTTATCACGAATCAGTAGTAGCTTTGTGCAGGTCTTTGGTAAGTCATGTTTTTATCTTCTTAATTTGAGAAGATGGTTTGATCTTCCTGGTTTTATTTTTGAGAGAATTGTTGAAGGAAAGAATAGATGGTCTTCATAGTGTTAGAGGATGGTGATGTACAGGTATAGGTACAGGTACAAAGGTTCAGTAATTTATCTCCAAGTGGGAGATTGTTAGGTTGTGGAGCTGAATTGCTTCAAAGATTGCATGTTTTACATGTTACTGGTTTTGACAGTAACTAGTGTCGGTCAAGAATAACCGGCGTTGCTCAGTCCAGGTCAGGAAAAGTAATCTATGCTAGATTAGGGTTAACCGGCGTCGGTTACCTATGCGAGAAATTTTTTTAATTAACTCTCGGGAATTAAATCTATTTTTAGCATTCAAGTATATCTATTAGATGTAATTGCATGGCTAAGTGCCCTAAGTTTATAAACGACTATATAAGCATAAAAGCTAGGGTTTAAAAGTGAATTAAGAGAAGGATTGAATTAGATCCTTAATTCTCCTAGATTGAGAGGATGAAGACAAAGAAGAAGAAGAAGAGAAAGAAAGAACATGTTACATGAAGACAGAGTCTCCATGGAAAGGATTTGGACAAAAGGAAATAGCAGGTACATTTGAATGGTGAGAAGAGGGTAATATCTTCTACTATATTTTCTTTGTATAGTTATTGTCTCATTGTAATGGCTTGCATAGTATGCAAAGCACATAGAGTTTCTTCTTGTAGATCCACATGTTAGTGAGATCTTGTATTGTAGATACATGAGATCATGATGTATTATTGATTCATGTAGATCTAGTCTTATGTTGTTAGATCCACAAGTTGTTGTGAGATCTTGAATTATAGATCCATGTAGATCTAGATATTGTAGAGGAGGTCATCTTCATGTTTGCACTAGGTTATGCAGTGATGGAGAGACAGACTTACTTCTTGGTGCACAATTATAGTTGCACATATGGTAGACCCATGTGAGAGGTCTTGATTGCAGATCCACAGAGAACTTGGTAGCAGTTTAGAGATGCAGTAGTTCCTAGTTATGTGAGATCTACTAGTGGTGTTTGGAGGCACAGTTGTAGTGCACTCATGGAGATCCGTTTAGAGATCTGGAGGAGAGGAGATACTCTTGGAGAGATATGTTATACTCTTGTATTGAAGAGTTGGTTTGTACTCTTGTTGTATTATATATATGAGATCTCTATCTTTGGTGGATGTAGCCCACATTGGGTGAACCACGATACATGTTGTGTTATGCGTGTGTACTTTGTTTTGATTTGGATTATTCTAGTTTATACTTCCACTACTATAGATTTTGGGAATTGTTTAGATCCTGTGTGCATGATTTTTTTATTATTAAATCATAGCACTATTCCACGATCCTAAATTCCTAATAATTAATCAGTTGTTCTAGTTCACAGTGATCAAGCTCTGATTATCTACTTGCTCATGTGTGTTCCCTTTTAAACGTTCTTGTTTGGCTAACTCAAACTCCATTTTATTTGTGTTAGTTATTCGTCTTTCTTCCTCATGCAATATTAGGCTCTGTTTTACCTAACTCTTGCATGTTCCTTCCATTCATTCCATTTCACTCCTTTCCCTCATTCCATTTCATCTCCCTCATTCAATTTTCTTTCCATTGATGTTCCAAAACACCCCCCACATACAATTTTGAATGTATAGATGTAAATATAGTTTTGGTTTTCAATAAAGGTAGCCTCACCTTCATTGAGGAGGGACTTCATTCCCACACTATTGCATGTCATTTGCATGCATGCAAATCCATATGCTAACAGTTTTTGGTGACTCTACTGGGGATTTAGGAATCGTTAACCAATGTTTGGTTAAATATTTATGACTATCCCCTCTGCACAAGCTCCAGTTCTTCAACTGAACCTTGTGCCCGAAAAATATTTCAAGGAGACATTACTGCCAACCTTTGAATAGTAGCTTGGGAAAACCATGAAATCTTACAAGCAATTTTTGGCTATTGATAGAGCCATTGATAGAGAAATCTACATTGAAGACCTTAGAAGAAGAGCACCCGCACTTGTGGCAGAAGACCTCCTGGACACGTGTTGATCATTGTTCACCGACGTGGTCCTCTTCCACCAAGGTAATAAGTTGTATGACTATTACAGGTAACCCACCTATCTTGCAACCAAATCTTATTTTTGCAGATAATTAAGAAGACATATCATCAGATTTGAGGCAAGCTATTTGGGAAAATCACACAAGTAACTATCATTTTCATCTCGCCGCATTAGTACTAGATAACGAAGAAGAGAAATCCGCGAGTTGCTAGAGATATTCAGTAGCGCAAATAGCTCAAGAAAGAGAGTGAAGAGAAAAGGCTAGAGCTGGTCAAAACACGCCAGTGATCCCTTCACAATAAAGATTCCAAATTGGAAGGAAAGAGGTTTACGTGAGGAGAAAAAGCTAAAGGTCGATCTGATCCCACTTTTGACTTTCAAGGAAAGTTTGGTTTCAAGTTATCTCCTCTAAAGAAGAACACACCTCATAGATCTGCAAGCCTTGCATCAAGTCCTGAAAGAACAAGCAAGGAAGGAATCACTACTAGTCAAGAACTTGTCCTTGCTCATGTTGTTTTACCTTCGCATACCACCTTTCCCAAAATGGCAGTCAACGTACCATGGGGAAATGCCATAGGCCCATTGGCCTTACCTGCTCGACATGAAATCCCATGAGGATCAAGAAAGATTCTTCCCAAGTTCGACGGAGATGGGAAGATGTCACCAGATGACCATATTTCTACCTTTTTCACTACATGTGTTGTTTTGTCGGTAGAATATGAAGATGTTGCTATTCACCTCTTCATCGAAACATTACATGATTTTTTGCAGATTGGTTTCATCATCTTCCCAATAGATGTATCAAAAATTGGAATGATATGAAAACTAATTTTGAAAATCGATTCAAGACGGCAGAAGATGAACATGCTCTCCTTTTCCAACTATCTCAAGCGAAGAAAGAACCAACAGAACCCATGAGGAATTTCATGGCTAAATTAAACAAAATGGTGAACAAAGTTCCCGCCGGGATTTGTCCCTAAACCTTGATGGACAAAAATGTTTCTTTATTAACGCACAACAACCAGAAGTATGCTATCAGCTGAGAAGGGCTAGAGTGGCTACTTTGGAACTTGCTCAATCTTTGGCCATAGAAATTGAAGATGACTTAATCATGGCAGGAAAATTCAAGAAAAATTCCCTCAAAGGAAAGAGTCAAGAAAGCCCCAACGCTTTAGAAACTATACTCACTAAGTTGGCTAATGATGTGCTGACTTTGAAAAAGCAAGTTGCTTAAACTAGTAAACCTGCTCCTGACAAAGACATCCCAAGAAAAGGATACATTCCCAACAAATCCAGGATTGCAGGTTCTCCAATGAGGCTTGTTATTGAAGCAACTCCCACAACTAATTCAAAATGTGATGTCATTGAAGAAAGTGATGATGAGGTTGATGAGGAAGAGCCGAATTTTGAGACATCTGAACCTGAAGTTGAAGATCATAAGGGGAAAGTAATAATCATTTCTTTGAGTACCGTTCTGATGAGGAAGATGGATATGAAGAAATTATAGAAGATATGAATAGTCAATCCTTTGATGTCTTCACACACTCTCAAAAAAAGGAGCAGGATACCACTAAGGTGGGAGAAAAAGAGGTTTCCAAGGAAACTCCCAAAGAATCCAAGACAAATGAGGCTCCTAAAGAGTCCAAGGTGACTGAGGTTTCAAAGGTCAAAACTATCTTAAAGAAAGGAGGGCCTTTGTTAGATCAATCAGTTTGATAAATCAACTATGAAGAAAGTTTCTTCTTCCACATCCATATCAACCAAGCCCAAGCAAAGGTCAAAAGTGTGCCATCATCAAGTTGAAAGAACTTATATCTGAGACTTCAAGTACGGTTACTTTGCCTAAATTTGATATCATTGATCATATCAATAAAACAAAAATTTCCATGTCACAGGCAGAGTACTTGAAGTCCAATAAGGATCAACTTGAGAAATTGGTCCAGTTTATCAAAGGTGACTCTACTGTTCATTCCTCCAAAGGAATTATGAAAACTCCCAAAGATGGGAAAACTCAAAATATTGTGGCGGCCACTACACCTTCAAATGAAAATATTGAACCTTTCTTTATGTCCTTTCTGATCAATGATGCAAATTAAGTAATTGCATTATAGACTCTAGAGCCTTAGATAATGTGATGCGGAAAAAGTAGCACATGCTCTTAGTTTGACTTGTACAAGAACATTCGGATCATGTTACTCCATGGAAACCAAGCAAGTTCCTCTAATCGGGTAGATTAAAGACGCCCAAATGGTTTTAGCCCAATTCCCTCAAAAGTGAGTTAAGGTAACTATTTTAGTTGCTGATATTCCCACCTCGTATGGAATGTTGTTGAGCAGGAAATTTTGCAGAGATCTAGGTGGAGAAATTCAAATGGATTGGTCTCACACCATGATCCCTATCAATGGAGAAATGAAGAAGCTTATGCTAGAAGCTCAGGAAAAATTCACGGTAACTAAAACCAAAGATCCTCGCGCACAGATCCTTTTCCAAGGCTCAAGTATGGGTAATTATATGATGACTGTAGAAATTAATACCCCTGAGATCACTTGCCAAGATTACAATGAGATATGGACTCTTGAGTTCGATGGAAGTTATTGCTCGACAGGCTCTGGTGCAGGAGTAGTGCTCATATCTCCAAATGGTAAAATGTTTCCTTTTTCCTACAAACTTGAATTTCCAAATACTAATAACACTACAGAGTACGAGGCGTTAATCCTTGGCCTCCTAGTTGTAGAGGAGAAAGGGATCAAAAATTTGGAAGTCTTTGGGGATGCAAAATTGATTGTGAAACAAGTAAGAAATCAGTTCTAAGTAAAGAATGATCATTTGAGACACTACACAAATAAAGTATGGGATGCGATAGAAGTCTTTGATGATTTTTCCATTAAATCTATCCCTTGTGAAAAGAATGAAAAGTAGAATCTCTAGCGAGTCCTATTATCCAAAATTCACCCTCAAAGGTAATTTTGATAACACCACATCAAATTCTTTTGTCCCAAGCAATTATATTGAGTCGGAAAAGGTCATGTTTCAAGATGGTCCCCTCATTTTTATTTTTTTCTAACTCCCTGAAAAGAGGGAAGAGAGCAAGTTACTTTGAGGAAATGTGAAAAATTGCAAAAACAAGCTCGGGCTCAGGAAAATCATGAAAAATGGCTAAGAGTCATCATTCCTAGTCCTTGCATAGTCGGGACATGAGGGACATCATAAAACCGGCCGAAAGGGATTGGTTTCTGAGAGCAAGTGGGACAAAGGGACGCTTGGGACGTGGAAATTAAAAGAAAGAGAAAAGTTGAAAAATTAACTACTATTTATGAGCAGCGAGTTTGGGACATCACCGGGCAATTAAGTGTTGCGAACCCGTAGGATCGCGAAATGAGTCAAGGCCTTACCAAATAGCTAAGTTGGGCGAAGGTACGCGAAGTACATGAAGTCCGGACAGATCGGGAAATGAGAACTTTGATCAGGAACGCGGGAAAAAAAAGTACGCGAACCGGCCAACCGGGTGAATCGGGAAAATTTGTCCCAAACGCCCGAAAGCAAATGGGACATACGGGCGCGAGTATGCGAACATGATAGGTTCGGCCGAAATGGGAAATTTCAGCTAATATTGTGCCAAGTGGGAGAGAGGACATGCGGGACGCGGAAAGCTGAAGCGGCCGAAAGCGAGAGGAGAAAGTCAACATTTGACCCGTGGAACTTCAAACGGCCATTACTTTTGACCCAGAGCTCCGATTTTCACAAAATTGGACTTTCATGGAGCGAAAGCACGACGTACCTCTATGAAGAAAAAAACTAGATTTCTTATTTTTAATGAGGGTAGATATATTTAAATAAAGGAAACGTGTTCGGCTCCAGTCGGCTTAATGCTCATTCCCGTCAAATGAGAAAACGCGCGAGAACCGCCCAAAATAGTACTGCACTCGAGAAGGCCATAACTTTTGCATTTCTCAACGAAATCACACAAAATTGGTACCGTTGGAATCGTGGTTCGAGCCCGATGCATAGAAAATCAAGAAATTCCAGATTTAATCAGAAATTGATTGATATTTTTAAGGAAACGTGGCCGGGTTCGAAGTGTTCTATTTGGTATGGGAGTGCAATTAAGAGACATGGTCATCATTCTTTCTCTGCTTTGCAGCACATGGGACAAGTATGGGAGCCTTTTGCAAGTAATATACAATCATTTCACTCAATTTAATGCCTCTTACAAGGTGGTTGAAGGATAGATTTCGAAGGATTTCCATTTTTCCCTTCTCTTTTCCTTCTCTTTTTCTATAAATTGGAGTGTTGGGCTCATTGTAAGCGAGAGAGTTTTGGGTAGCAAAGCTCAAACCAAAATTTCTTTGTGAAGAGGTGTGTTGTAGGCCCTTGTAGTGGACTCCTTGCAAGTGATCCAGGCCCTTATCTTGTAATAGATTGATCTATGCATATCATGAAGCAATAAAATACCAGTTTGTGGATGTATCTTCCCCTGCTGTGTTTTCTTGCATTCTTCTTGCCCCTTTGATCTTTCTATAAGAATATTGTGTCTATTTATTATGTTCTTGCAGGGATTCATTATCATTGTGTATGCTTGGAATATTGTTGTGAATGCATTTTGCTAGATTATGGTGAACTGTCATCACCTCTTCTAGTGTGCACTTTCCCTCTGTATTTCACACATTTGGAGACTACTCTCACACCCTCCTTTTCTGGTGTATCACCGCTTTAGTGTAGGCTTTCATTTTATGCATTCTCTCTCCCTGGTCCCTTGGAAATTTAGATTAGAACAGTTAGCTTATCCTGCATTAGAGTAGATTGTGGCAGGTAGTTTAGGAGCAAGAACCAGCTTTCTCTGGAGGTCTATCTCAAGTAGCAAGTCCCACAACTTGGAGATAGTACCCATGTTATCCAATCACACCGTGAGTTCAAGTATATGCACTTGTATATCGTCTAAGTCTTTGTGATTAGGTGATAGGAGAGTCCCAACTTCATTAATGAATCCTCATTTAGAGTTTGATTGAGAAAAAAATACACAATTGAAATGGTTTTAGGCCAAGTGTCCACTGGATGCAAAAAATTGGCAAGTATTTAATGATGATCAACAAATTATTGCCTTCTTGGAAAGAGAGATAATTTTGAATCGAGTTGTACTTTGAAGGAAGTGATTACGCATTTCGCGATTGAGTATCCCATTCTTCCATTGGCATATTCAACTACCTCACCCATTCGGGAAGGAGTTGATAACAAAGATCACAAGTGATGGCATCATTCAACTCAAAGGAAATAAAATTCCCAAAGGATTGGTTTCACTTGAAGAAATTTTTGAAAAACATGACGGTAGTTTAAGAAGCCAAAAGAGTAGGCAGGACTTGGGTGACCTGACTAAGCAAGTTAACATCGGTACCAAAGATAACCCTCATCCGGTTAATATCGGTAAGTGTTGCTCACTTGAGGAGCGCAATTGGAAATTCCTAAGCCTCCTCACCAAATATTTTGACTTATTTTGACTTACTCATACGAAGAATTGAAGTCTTTCCAACCCAAGGATATGGAGCATGCCATACCCTCAGAAGCCTAGTGCTTGAGTTCCATTAAGGAAAAAGAAAAGACAATATAATCCCAAGATTACGGGACAATATTTCATGAAGTTCAAAAGATGCTAGATGCACGAATAGTGTTTCGGATTGAAATTCAACTTTGGATAGCTAATATTATACCGGTTCATAAGAAAAATGGAGAAATTAGGATTTGCGTGGATTTCTGCAATCTTAATCGAGCTTCCTTGAAGTATAAATACCCACTTTGAGAAGTCATGGACCATATTCTGCAGCAACAAAGTAACTAGATTGGAAATGCTATCATGCTAGATGGCTTCTCAAGCTATAATCAGATTGAAGTGGCTAGAGAAGATCAACATAAAACTCATTTACTAAATGAGGAATATTCGCGTATAGAAGAATGCCTTTTGGTTTGATTAATGTCGGCGCTACTTTTCAAAGGGATATGGATATGGCATTCACAGATTATAAAGACAAAATCATCATGATATATCTAGATGACTTAATGACAAGTATTCTCAAAGAAATGAGAATATCACATGAGAGATTTAGAGAATATATTACAAAGGTGCGAGCTTCATAAGGTTTCTCTCTGAATCCAAAAAAGTCTGTGTTCGGAGTTATGGAAGGGAAACTTCTAGGTCATATTGTTTCTAAGGAAGGAACTAAGATCGATCCTAAGCATGTTCAAGCTATCAAGAATCTTTCCTTGCCTACAAGTAAGCCTGGAGTTCACTCCTTCTTTGGGAAGGTGAAATTTTTGAGAAGGTTTGTGCAGATTTTCTTGAGTTGACTAAAGAAATCGTTGATATGATGAAAGGAGGAATCATTCAAATGGTCAAAGGAAGGTAGAGAGGCATTTTAGCAAATCAAGGGTGCTATTGCAAAAGCTCCTACATTGGTGTGTCCTGATTTTAAAAAGAATTTTATAATTTATTGTTATGCTTCTCTGCACACAATCTCGCCATTTGACTCAACACAATCAAGAGGGGATCAAATCTCATATCACATTCATGAGTTTGGGATCAAGAAACATGAACTTAATTACACTCCTCTTGAGAGACATGCGTATGCGGTGGTGAGATTCTGAAACACTTTAGGTACTATGTGTTGAATTCTAACACCAAATTCTTAGTTCCCAGACACCATGATTAGCTTAAATCAATGTTGACATAACAAGAACCAAGATCTAAAAGAGGTAATTGGGTCTCCAAGATCCAAGAATATGATTTGGATATCAAGCCTACCAAGTTGGTTCGAGGAAGAGGACTCTGCCAACTCATCACAGAAAATGAACCACGAGATAACTCTTAAGAAGAACCGGTTGAAGAAAAATTACCCTTTGGTGGTTTTTTCAATACCACGAGATGAATGGTATTCTGATATTGCCTAATTTCTCACATATGGCAAGTGTCCAGAGAATCTAACAGCTAAGGATAAATGAACTATCAAACTAAGAGCTTTCAGGTACATCATTTGGGATAACACGTTGTTCAAGAAAGGAATTGACAACATGTTCCTCAGATGTGTTGATAAAGAGCAACAACCTAGATTGTTGGAAGCTTTCCACAATCATGCTTGTGGCATTCATTTCTCTGGCCCAATGACGGATCATAAAATTTTGTGAGCACATTATTACTATCTCACTATATTTTTCCGATGCTTAGAAATGGGTGACAAAATATGAAGCTTGTCAACAATTTGTTGGAAGGCCAAAGTTAGCGACTTTGCCTTTGAAGCCGATTGTCATTAAAGAACCCTTTCAATAATGGGGTTTAGATTTCATAGGGGTTTTAAATCCTAATTCTAGTGCTGGTCGTACTCACGTGCTCATCGCCACTGACTACTTTACAAAGTGGGTAGAAGCTATACTGGTGAAACAAACATCTACTGCGGTAATCTATGATTTCATCAAAGAAAATATATTGGTTCGTTATGGAATTCCACACAAGATCGTGATGGAAAATGCCTCAAATTTTTCTTCTGTAGAGATGATAGGTTTTTGTTATGGATATGGGATATCCTTGTCTCATTCATCAGATTACTACCCTCAGGGAAATGGTCAAGCTGAATCCAGTAATAAAAACCTTATTACTATTGTGCACAAGTTAGTCAAAGAAAATCAAAGAACTTGGCACAAAAACTTATATGATGCATTGTGGGCTGACCGCATAACTCCCAAAAGGGCAATCGGGATGTCTCCATTTCAACTTTTATATGGAACCGATGCTCAAATTCCCATCACACTGGAGTTACCAGCATTAAAATTAGCTCAGGCAGTTGATGATGAATGCTTCACCAATGCATTAGATAAAGAATCATGTTCTAAGCAAGCTTGAGGAACAAATAATTCAAGTGGCAAACAGGATTGAGGAACATCAATCCAAGGTAAATAAATTGTTTGATAGGAAAACTAGGGAGAGACAATTTCAAATCAATGACTTAGTTCTTCTCTGGGACAAAAGACGTGAACCGAAAGGAAAGCATGGGAATTTTGACTCGCTATGGCTAGGCCCGTTCAAAATAAGACATTTCTGTGGAGATAGTACCTATTACTTGGCATATCCTGATAGAACTCATTTACCTTTGGCCTAAAGTGGGCAATATCTCAAGCACTATCAAAATTGAAAATGGGTTGTTCCCCATATGTACATAGGTAATTAGGATTTTGGTTTGTTTGTTTTCCTGTTTTTCGGTCTCCTCTCTTGTGTTGCTCCATTTTTTTGCCCCATCATTTTGAGATCATGCTCATGAATATTTTTGTCTGGGTTTGTTGTTGCGTCCATGAAGTCCTTGTCCCTAATTAGAGCATTTGTTATCGACCAATTTTGACTTCGTAAAATTGGCTAAAAATAAATTAAAAATGGAAATTTCGAAATTTTTCAAAATTGTTACTTTGCGTGGTTTATCACCCTCATGATGACCATCTCCTTTTAATTATCATTTCGGTATTCGTTTCATCCTTTTTGGTGAGAACTCCTCTCGCTAGGCTTTAAATTGCATTAAAATACATTAAAATTAATTAATTAATTTCTCTTTGTTTGATAAAATTAATTTTTAAATAACTTGGGAGTATTTAATTAAATAAATGTTAATTAAAATTCATTCGACAAATTTTTATTTTATTGTTGGGAATTAAGCTTTGTGCTTCTAACTGCTGGGAATGCCAATTTGGCTTCCCAAGCCCGGATTTCCCTTTTCCTGGCAATTTTATTTTAATTTCCCGCTTGTGGGATTTTCTCCACCAATTTCAAAATCATGGATTGGTAAACGGGAAAGAAATCTCCCAATTTCCCACATGGGGAAATTGAGCGAAGATGCCTGACCCACTTTTCCAATCCGTTGGCAATTCACCGTTGCTTTCCCCATTCCCCCTGGTAATTAATTCCACTACCCGGGAAGAGAGGAAGTTGGATTAATCCTCATAACTTCCTCCGTCAAACTTGTTGGAAAGAGTCGTACGAAGCTTTCCACTTCTTCTTCTAAGAACATAATATTTTATCACATCCCACAATTTTGCGAGACCATTGCAAAGGATAAAACATAGCCATAAAAATCAATGCATTCACCAGGCAGTGTAAGAAACAAGAATATTATTTCCTAAAGCTTCAGGCAGGATCTAAAAGCCAAAGTCGTATGCATTGGAGAAGGAGGACAATTTTTCAAAGAAGAAAGAAATCAAAAATTAAAGCAAATAAAAAGAAAATCCACCATGTGCAGGTGAAGGAAGACTATTTTTCACGCAGAGGTTGTAATGATAGTTTTCACACGTGAAGGAGGAAGCCATGCATGCATTGATCTTTGGTTAGAATTCCAACACAACAGTGAAAGAATAGTTTTCCATGTGCAAAAGCAGAGTAAATCAATACAAAAGACCACACGGCCAAGGAGGAGGGTTTTCCACATGCTAAGAAGAGATCACCATGCACCCATCAAACAAGCTTCCACGCATGCAAGAGAGTCGGTTAAAATACACCCAAAAATAAAAAGAAAAGTACCATGTTTGCATAAGCAAGAAGACGGCAGTAAAGAAGTCAACAAGCCACGTGGGAGATATAAAAACCTACCCATTTTTTAAAGAGAGAGAGTTGTATACAATATAAAGGAAAGAAGGAAATCTCCACACATTGGTTAAGGAGATTCTCACGTGAGGAGACAAGGGAAAACTGCAAGTTAGAGAGAGATACCCATGCATGAGATGAGCAAAACATCATGCACGGCCCGAGAAAGAACAATATTCCAATGGCTCAGCCAAATAAAATAAAATAAAAGCAAAATCACCATGTAGGTTTCAAAGGGAGATCACCACACTGCCCAAAACCAAGCGGTTTGAAGATCCCACGCATTGGGACTGCATAGAGCCAAAAGAAAATAATAAACTTTGCAGAGAAGAACATGTTTTCCCAGCTAAATAAAGATTAAATATTTTCTATTTCCAACACAAGAAATCACGCGTTCTTCAGGAGGATTCACGCATTGACCAGAAGATCACACCGAAGAAGTAAATATCAAATTGTGGGATTATTAGAATCGGGTGATTTTCACATACCAAGGAGAAATTTGATTCCAGCAAATTTAATAAAAAAATCAGGATATTAAAATCGGGTGATTTTGTTTATTTTAAATTAAAAATAAATAAATAATCATCACCGGAATCGAAAATTGTAACCTGATCAAGTTATTGTTATTATTATTATTTTAAAATAATAATAATAATATTAAAATGGAACATATTTTCTTGTATTGATGGAGTTTTGGAGCGAGACACGACCCCGCTTGCGTTGTTTTGCGTTCTGAGTCATTCTTCCGTGAAATTCATTTTGGCCAAAAAATCTAACAAATGCATAGGAGATCGAGGAAGCGGTGGAGAAATCAAATAAATCTACCCCAAGTATGAATTTCAAGGAAGATCCCTCGATTACATTAAGTCACCGATATATGACAACATCAGCGATGTAAATCGGGTCACATCAATTTGTGCAACAATTTTGTGAGTGGGTGAAAACTGAAGGCAAAACCATTTTCTAAAATAGACTTTACCATAGTGGTCTACCCCAAGCAGTAGCATTTCTGTCTCGGTGCGAGGCGTTGTCCGGAATTGGTTATCACTTACGCGGAGCATTATGATTCTGAGAGATGAGGAATTTTTAAAGATATTCATGCAAGCCTTTCCTCTTAATCACACCAGAGCACATTGAGGAATTCCTCAAGATACCCGACTTTCCGGAGAATGCGGATATCACTCGCCAGTCAGCATAAGAATTCTAGGATGAAAACCCCCTGAGATGGAGCAAGATGGTTAATAACAATTGGTTAGTAACCAAGAGACTTCGAATTGATAGGCTTCCCAAAGAAATGTACCGCATTGAGTTCATGGAAGAAATCGGGACATGATTACTCTCTAAGTCATGTTTTCGGTCTACCTTACGTTAGGATTTTCCACCCATGGATGTATCAATTTATCGTATCATCCTAGCCAAGAAAGAGTTTGCAGATTGGGCCACCATCTTGATAACACCCTTCACAAACAATTAATAGAAGTTAAGATTCTTTGGATGCTTCTACATGACATTGTATTTGACTTATGCAGTAGTAAGAAGAAAGCTATTCTCGGGACTTGAAATGAGAGGAGTCATGGGGCCATCAAATAGTGTTTTTCATTATTACCCTCAACTCAGTTTCAAAAATAGTTCTCACCATTTTAGAAGAGTCAATGATGCAATCACCTTCTGCGCATGATTCGGAACCTAAATAGAAATATTGAGGAAAGGTTTTCTAAAGAATCCATGGGTGTCATTTCCCAATGGGGAACCTGGTTTATTCAATTTTCATATTTTTCCTACATTCGTGTGAGTGGATTTACTTGGTACCCGTGCAAACTTCCTAAGTACATCAGTGACAGATGGGCATTAATGGAGTTGCACGACAATTATTCCAAGTTCATTGCATTCTTAGTGACAAACACCATTCAGGAATTCATTTCCCAATCCAAATTAGGGAATACCAATGTCCAAATATTTTCAGTGCAAAACTCATGGAAAAAGAGTTCACTCTCATAACCATCCATCCATATGTGAAGAGATCCTAGTTTGATATCAATGGATATATGCAAAAGATTATGGGAGCAAAGTATCAACATAATCCTACCATGGAAGATTTATGGGCTGCTTGTTCGGACGAACATGAGGTAAGAAGACGAGAGTACTCTCACCTAACACTTGCTTAGATCAAGGCCTTCCGCATCAAGAGCCCTCCCGATTCATTCATAAATGATGATGAGGATGTCATTGATCCCTCATATGATGTAGTTTCTTTTACCCCATTTCCTCGAATATTGGACTAAAAGAAATGAATTTTCTCTTGATAACAAGAATCAACCAATTATTGAAAGAAGCATATCTTGGTATGACAAAGAGCTTGCCAAGTTGCAATCAATTCTAGATCATGCTTTGGGATCACAAAAATTTCCAACATGAGGAGGCCTCCATTTGACCAAAGTCTCTTCTTGATCAACCTCTGTACCATCCAATCATACACAACAAGCAAGAAAGGAGTGGTTGCCAAAATCCACTTTGCCAAGTAACGTGTCACAAGGAGAAAGATCTAAAGATCCTAACCCCGAAGAAGGAAGAGAGCGTGTGTCTAGATTTTCTACCTCGAGTAGAGATTCTTCTACCCATATCATTAATAGTTCTCAAAAGCTAGTGGCAAACGATCCTCAGCCTTGCTTCGAACAAGCATCCACTCAGGTGTAGGTAATCCAAATACCAGATGCCTCGGAGCATGCAGTTAATGAAGAGATTTCCCAAAATCTCCCAAATTACCAGGAGGTGGATATTGAGGTTATTTCTCCTTGAATCAAGGTTATGGATAGGGTTCTTGTAGGATCTCATGATGTCAAGGACAACGAGAATGTTGTTTCGAGCTCCAGGATTTTGTAATTTGAAATATTGAATGATACTCCTTCTTGGGTTGATTCCGAAGTGAAGAAAAGGAAGAGTGTTGTCAAGCCAATTGACATTGATTTTGATGCCCTTTTCAAACTTTCGAATGTTGCCATTCCTAAGAAGCCAAAGGTGCTTTCTTAAATAATGGCGGATAATGATGGAAACAAATTTCTGAGATCTTGCCTTTCCACAAGTTGGTAAAGAGCGCGATGCTTATGACACCTATCGACTATGAAGCTTCCAAACATGGACTTGAAAGATATACATTAGAAAGTGACATGGTGATGGCTCGAGATTCAATTGATATTGTGCTAAAGAGACTTGAGAAATACAAGTCTCAAAACTCTTAGCTCAAGGCCGAAAAGAATCAATTGGTGGAATATGTTCAACATTTGATAAACCCCATATCATCCACTTTCCTTGTACTTGATGCAGTGGCTACCCAGATGAAGATACTCTCAATTTTTCAAAATAAATAAACACATTGGGCCATGTCACTAAAACTTGGCTTTTAGAGATTCTCGTTTTAGGCCAGGGGACGATCAAGACCGCGGTTAAGCTTCATGAAGATGTCAGTGCGTATCTTGATCCAATTCTTTCTTTCAAAGAAAATTTTGTTTCTACTATATCAAATTTGGATGAGATATTGCCCAATTTATAGGAGATGACAAGTATGGAATCTTCAGTTTTAGCTATTGAAGGAATTCTCGAATTTGAACATTGAGGGACACGTTTTCTTTGGTGTCTGCATCTCAAATCAAGAAAGATGCTTCTCGAGGATTCTATGATCCATTATGAAAGCATGTGCAATGAAGCCTTCACTTCACTCTCCTTGATTCAAGAATTCATGGCTGAGATTCCTTACAACCTCGTAAATGAGCATAATCAAAGGTGTTCATCGGAGTAGGTGGAAGAGCAATTTTCACAATTGTTTAAGGACATGTACACTCCCGCCAACAATTTCTCATCAGTTTCGATGGAGCGGTGCATCAAATTAAATAACTTATTTGAGAACGCTCAATCCAAAATTGTTAATTTAAATGATATGCCAAGTAGAATTCTTGAATTGCAGGTATTTTGTGAGGCTATTCTTCGACCAAGTGAACCTCCAGAAGAAGAAAAGATGTTTGAAACTTTGGGAAGGTTTAGATCTTTTCAATTGGCAAAAGCGGCAAATCCTAATTTCATTGGTGGTTCAGGGAGTTAATTTTCTTGGTATCTAACGAAGTGGGAGAGTCCATTTCTCATATGCTTGAGATAGGTGGACCCCATTTCAATGGATAAGGCACTGATTATTATTGTATATTTTAAAAGGTGTTGTTATTTGTTTTCAAGAAACTATGTATATTTTAAGTAATTTCTATTTTTGGGTTGTCTTTAATAAAGTTGTTGAAAAGTCAAAGGTCACTTAAGTGCCTTATTTAATGATCATGTAAAACCCTAACTACTTTGTAACCAACTTTTGGGTTATAAAAGGAAGTGAGGGGCTCATTTGTAAAGGGTGACTTTGAGAGAGGAGAAGAAATACTATTGTGTGCAAGCTTTGTTTCAGGAAGAAACTTTGTGTTCTTTTGTGAAAAACATTTTGGAGTTAATGAAATACAAACTTTGTGTCTCATTCATTGTCTCTTGTAACATTTGATGTTCTTATGTTCATTAGATGTTAGGTGTTTGAATCTTGCATGTAAATATTATCTTTGATCTTATTGTCAACGTTATTAATCGGTTGTTCTAGTTCACAGTGATCAAGCTCTGATTATCTACTTGCTCATGTGTGTTCCCTTTTACACGTTCTTATTTGGCTAACTCAAACTCCATTTTATTTGTGTTAGTTATTCATCTTTCTTCCTCATGCACTATTAGGCTCTGTTTTACGTAACTCTTGCATGTTCCTTCCATTCATTCCATTTCACTCCTTTCCCTCATTCAGTTTTATTTCCATTGATGTTCCAAACCCCCCCACATACAATTTTGAATGTATAGATGTAAATATAGTTTTGGTTTTCAATAAAGGCAGCCTCACCTTCATTGAGGAGGGACTTCCTTCCCACATTGTTGCATGTCATTTGCATACGTGCAAATCCATATGCTAACACAAGGTCCAAGTCACACAATTAGGATTTTATTAGGATCAATCAATCATTTTACAAAATATATTTTCATGAGAAAGAAGAGTCAAACATATCACATTATTACTTTTATGGGAATAAGAGGTACCTCAATATATCACATTTGTAATTCTAAAACAACAAGAGACATTCAACATAAAAAACAAATCATTCATGTTGTAAGAACTAAGAATCTATCAACCAACATGTATCACATCAATATTTCAAGGGGTTACCAAATAATTACAAGCATCATTAAACATTCTTGGTGGGTCTCCATAAGTCTCAAAAGAAGTTATAAGGAAAAAAATTAAAGAGGCATATTTAATTTTACAAATTTTAGAGGTTTAACAATGTTTGTTGTTTTGGCTCAAACATTTTACCCAAATAATAATACAAGGAAAGCTTTCAAATCAACACTCATATCTCCACAAGATATCACCAAAAGAGCAACAAAATGAAAAGGAAAATTTTACTCCAATGACACTACATTCCCATTAGAAGGTATCAAATGCAATAGGACAACCAAGTAATCTACCCAAACATGGACTTTATGACCAAGGGTTGTAGTTTTAAAAGAATAAGCACAATATAAGCACCACCGAGATTAAATATTAAGATCTAGCAAACTAGCATCTCTAAGAGCAAGGTCTAAAAGACCCAAAAGTATCCATGAGTATCTCTACGTAACCCAAAGATTAATAGGTCATAAAATGTTATTCATAACAATCAAAAAAGTTAAGACAAGGGTAGACTTATTTATAGGCCATCGAGAGCAAAACAATCACACTTAATTAAATACATTTCCCGAATGAGCTTAAATCTAACCATCATTACCAAGATGTATATAGTCCACAAGACAATACTTTATATGATGAAACAAGGAAACCATGATAAAAATTAGCATGACATCAATGAAATGTCACTATCAAACAAACACTTTTCCACTAAAATCTACAATCAACCAAAATTCAATCCGATCCTAACACAATCCCTAAGCCCATAACCAAACACATCTAGTTTGATGAGGATAAAATCTCTTACCGAGAACATCACCACCACCATTATACGATTTCAACAAGACCATACTACATAATGAACTCTCAAGATACTAGACACACTCGAGGTTACTGTCTTTCCAAAACCAAGGCATAACTTAAAGCACCTAGAAGACATACCAAGCACATAAGGTGTACCCCATATGACAAAATGTCACAATACCAACAATGTAGAATAAACTCAACAACATACAAGAAGGAATCACATAACATTCAACTTAGTAGCCAACGGATAAACGAGATTTGAGTCACCAATCAAAGTAAAATATGAGAAATATTGGTAATCAAGTAAAGTGGCTAAGTAAGCGACATTGCAATATGTCGAAAATTTTCACAAAAATATGAATACTAAAAGAGCCTCAGAGGTTCTCAATCCAATCGTAAAATAAGATGTTGGTCCTTGATAAAATAACACAAGTTTATGAATATAAAACAGAAATCCACATCATAGTCACTTCTCATCCCTTCATGGCCGCTAATAAGGGTATTATACCTCGACCTCGGTTTTAAGAATGCATACGTAAAGCTGGATCAAAATGCGACACCAAGACCTAATAGCCACTTACTCATATGGGGATTAAGTCACCAAAGAGGCAACTAAAACTAACTCGTCTAATCACTTAAGGAAAAAGGGGAGATTTAGACGACCAAACAACTTCTACTTTACTCTGTTTGACCGCAAAACACAACCACTAATGCGAAACCACAAGAATCACACCATACAATTTATCATTCCAACAAGAAAGAGTCTTAAGTTGGTCATCACATCACACGACTAAAAACAAAGAGCTAAGGCTCATCAACCAACATCTTAGCAAGGAAAAATGAGTTCTTGGTACACCATAAGTTCGCAAGAACAACAATTTAATTTAACATTTTTAGCTACCCGGGTTCGACGAAATGCCACTAAAGAAGTATAATAATAAGAACAAATTTATTTATTTATTTTTTATTATTATTATTTTAATTATGCGATTCAAATTTTGTTAATCGGTTTACGGGTTTTCAAAGTCGGACCGGTGTCAAGTGTTAAACCCCGGCTCGATACAAGTGTAACATGCACATTTTCCCACTAAAACCCCGCTAAAGCGATAGCAAACCGAGAAAAAAATATGGAATAATTTTTTTTTGAAAGGTTCAAGGCCTTAGCCAATTGTTTTTAATTAAATTCTCATATAAAATTTTAAAACAATTTCAAGGTTGTCGGGACTAAATTAGGAATTAGTTACTTATTGACCCAACCCTATTAAAAATATTTTGATTTGATTTCCCTTATTAAGTTCCACTGCATACTTCAAATATTAATCCATTTTACTCTTTGCTATTTAGCCCTGGGGTCTTATTAATTCTATTTATTGAATGGTCCCAAAAATTAGTTCATCATTTTATTAGGTAGAAAACTTAATAATCTCCTACTTTAAAAATAAATCCAATTAACATGGTTTAATACCTAAGGTGTCAAGGGTACCCCACATGGTCTAACCCCTTAGGCCCCATTTGACATTACACACACATATTTTATTTATTACATTCCCACTTTAAAATACCTCATCACTTAAGTGATGTAGGATTCATCGTACACCCTTAGATCTAATCTTTCCCAACCCTTAGATTTAGGTTTGGCAAAAGCAACCCTAGAAATCCTTATGGGTTCTCATATAATCTTTTCTTAGACCTATTCTCTCATTTTTCTTGTTTTCACTTGCAAGTTAAGGGAGAAGGGAGGAGAAGATAAAACCATGGAGGCCATTGGAGACATGGAAGCTCTCCTTGATGAAACTTCGTGCTTAAAACATGGATCCATTCATTTTCCCTTTATGGGTATTGTTTTCTCTTATGTATTTATTCATTAGAAGTATTTAACTTGTAGATTCAAGGTGTATACTTTGTGAGCATTCCCATTTGGGAAATACTTGAAACCTTACAAATTTGATAAGATAAAAATAGCTCCATTGTTGTTTTGTTTTTATTTCATTTTAAAAATACCCTAAGATGCAGGGTTTTTCTTAACATCCAACTATATTTTTACGATTTTTTTTTTATAAAATATATATAACCCAAACCAGATATATATATGGGGAGAGGTAAAAGTATATGCAGTTGTGAAGGAAAATGCGCACAGACTGACCCAAGGAGAAAGGCCACAAAAATTACAACGGCCGTAGCTTTAATCAATAGTCGACGTTTTTAATTTTATGGAAGGAGTTTTGGGGAGGTGGGGGAAGGGGTGCCGACACCACCCCCACCCCATATAATATAATATGGGTTGGGGTGGGGTCGATGCCCTCACCCCAACCTTTTTCTTTTTTATTTGATTAAACTCAGCCCAAACCTAGGCCGCGCTCTAACCTTTCATACAATTTTCTCTTTTTTTTTGAATTTATTAAAAAAGCTAAAACCCACTGTTTAACTTTATATTATTACTCTTAGTTGTTAATAATACTAATAATTAATATGTATTTCTATATATAAAAGTAATGCTTATATATATTTGACTATATATTCATTATAATGGATAAGTATATATGTTTATTAATAATATTTATATAACGGTGTGGTAAATTTTGAATCTAATCAAGCTATATTATTAATATATATCTATTATATATATTTATTATATATATTAGTAATGTATTTTTCTTATCAACTAATTTTTTCAAATTAGAGTATGAATATTCAAATAGTGTGGAAGAATAGATTTTACAACTATAAAATTCATGTGTACAAATGTCGTTTACCATGAGTATCTATGGAAGAGTGGGAATTTGAGCTTTTTCAAATTCAACTAAATTATCACCTTTAATTTTATTTAAATAAATACTTTAGGGGTATGATTAGTTTGATTTAAACATTTAATTAAGATGATTCTTATTCAACAATGAGGAGAAAAATTCATTAATAAATAAATCATATCTAATCTTCTTTATACATCTAGTTGGGAAGGAAACAACCATTGTTAGATGAAATTTATTTCAATATTCAAGTAAAAAAGGATTGTCCATAACAAACTTATTCAACATTTATTTCCCATCAAGAGCGAAAATCTATAAGTAATGAACTCCTAAACACAAATTTAGATTTGAACAAAATTAATTTCCATTTACAAGCTCTTTGCAAGACTCGTATTCATATGAAATAATGTAGATTAAAATAAGCCATTTCAAGGATGAATGAGATTACATTCGATAATTATTAATGCAATTTACAAGTACAGTAGGATCATAATAGAACAAGAAGTAACTCTACAAGCCTTTCTCCAAAAAGAGCACCTTCTCCATTGTGCTCACCATCTTCATCAAGCAAAGCACACAAAAAAATGGGGGAGTAGGCAATACTCTCCACCCAACAAAGATATCCAATGAAGGAGAGAAGCCTTCTTCCCCATTGGCCCCAAGCCCCAACAAGGAAGCAATGAGGTCTATTTAGACAACCATGGAAACTGAAAAATGGCTTCGACATACACATTCAATCAATTCATTCAATAAAATAACATAATACCTATTTTACAAAAAAACCACAAATTTAAAAACACAAAGGCTTCATACTAAAGCCATAGAGGAGAAAGGAACATGGGGGTTCTTCTTATGCCTACCAAGGGCTTGGGTGTCCACCTAAGAGCCTCCAAAACCTCATCACAATACACACAACACTCTTATGCCGGCTCCAAGAAGATACACCAATCTTATGCCTCCATCGAGAAATTAACCCACTCTTATGCCTCCCTCAAGAAAATAACAAGAAATACCAAACATATTTATCAACAAGTTGGAAATCCCAACCCAACTCCCACCTAAAATCCCAATAACATTTCTCTTATGCCTCCCTCAAGTTTTACCCCCATTTCCATTTATCCCACAACCAAAGAATCAAGTCTATTTCCAACACACTCAACCAATGTAAAAATTTAACATCTACACATAAGAGCACAACAAAATAGCAAGGTAAGAACAAAGGTGGAGATTTACCTAATGAAGATTATCAATACAAAACAAGCTCCAATCCTTCCAAAATCCTAAGAAACCATCATCCACTCCAAACTTCATTCTCAAGGAAGCCCTCCAAAATTACAAGCATTCCCTAAAAAAAATGAGCAAATAACCCCTCAAACAACAATTAAACATACATATAAAGAAAAATGGAGGAGGATGAGGTGGCTCCATGTAGAATTCCACATCACTCATTCTCAACTCCACATCAAAATTCAAACCTCAACCCAAAGGCATAATAAATGGGTGGTTGAGAGGCATGAAAACCCTTTTACACACACCACTTCAACCCACACCACAAAGGACAAAATTTAAGACACACAAAAGAAAGTACAAATCAAATCTCAACTTTTACCTTACAAAACACTCCATGGGGTATATTTTTGACCCCCCAACCCATAGGTAGGGTTGATATAATAATTTAAGAGATGAGACAAGTTTAACTTGTCCCACAAGTCTCAAAATTGGCCTTTAAGGCCAAATCCGAACTTCCAAGATGAGGTAGAGTGTACAACACTCAAGATCACAAGCACTCAACTAAACACATAACACAACTAGCCATCTAATTTAATAAATGAATTCTTTTGTTCCATCCATGATTTGTTTAGTAGCATGATTAATTTACTAATCTAGACACAAATTAAATAATTAATAAAAGGGAAATACATCACTATAAAATCACATACTAAAATTAAATAAAGGAAATAAAATCAAAAAGAACAACACAAAAAACCCGTTAGTCAAAATTGGATTTAATCCCCCATGGAGACCCCCTAATGACAAACATGACACACTCAAAACATAACACAAGTTGCCATGGTGACCGTTTGAAATACCCCACATTCCTTCATTGTTGGTCTCCTACCCCCTGTAGTTTATTGTTTTGAAATAATTACCTTCAAAATCACATAATATCTTTCTAGCCTCGTGACCATATTAGTGATATCGAACTAACAAAAATTCTTATATATATGCATATCAATTTCAACGTCAAATTTCATAACTACTATTGCTAAGACCAAGTGATTCAACAATTACTCTCAATTTTCACCATTTCGATTTCGCTAATACATCGGTTTGCAATTACGATCATAAACAAACTAAATCATCTAACTTAAGCAATACTTTCACTTCACAATTTTCCCAATTCTCTAAAATCAAAGGAACCAAAAATAACTTTGAGCATCATAATAAAAATCAATACGAAAATAATTGAAATATCAACATATATCTAAACCGACAACACATCATTTTCTTCCATATTGAAAGTTTATCAATAGTTAATCGGTTCGATTAGAGATGTCTATCCTTCAATTTCCATATCACAATGTGTTACTTATCATTCATCCATTACTATTTACATGTACAATGTGCAATGATGTCTATGTGTTCGATCACATTGTTAGATTAAATATAAAAAACAATATCGAAGAGTAATGATATCACAATCAATTTATAACGATGCATCCATTCTAGCTAATTGTCTTCTTCTTAAATGCCCCTTAGGGTCCAAAGTATGACATAGAGTCAAAGTAATTATAATGACCAAAACACAATAGAAGCGATGATGTCTACACCTTTTATTTGCATGCTAACTAGAATAAAATAGTTAAGTTTACGGTTATAAACAATTTGGAAAAGATAATCATGGTTCATTTCTTGTCGAAGAGAAGTGGGAATTACATCCCCCTCCCCTTAAATTTGACTTCCTCTCAAAATTCACAAGGAGAAAAGGTAGGAAACAATGTGAAAGAAATAGGATCACACCCATTGTGGAATTTTTTTGCTTCAAACAAGTGTGGGTCTACAAAGCCCAAGTTTGGTCTAATGCAATTCAACAAGAAGAAGGGATATTGTAAGGGGTGATTTCTAAAATTTCTTCCTTTAAGGTTGTGAAAAATTAATTCTAAATATTAGCTCTACGTGATCAACCAAGATACAACACATAGCATCAAAACATGAAAAGGTCAAAGGAGTCTCAAGAATAACCACCAAGTAAAGGAATAACAAGGAGAGTTTCGTGAACTTGATATGACCACATAGTTTTCCATGGATACAACTTACTGCAATAACAAAAGTTAAGGTTTCCACTAATGTTGAGTTACGCTTCAAATTTTGTTATTTAGACAAGGCTAGAAAACTCAACGAAGTCCAAAATGTACGAGAAACATGTCTACTCAAAGGTCTCACCATTTTGAGATCACACAAGATGAGGTTTGACAAGAAGGAAGGACCCTTAAATTAGCAAAAGATTTTCAATCAAGAAAACTATTCGTGGGAAGCACTTATATAAATCGAGAGGGTACAATCAAATTTTCATGGTAATACTAAGAAAATTCATGACCACAAGGTTTCCTATAGTCTGATTTTACACTTTAAAAAAATAAAAAACACAACACTAACCAAATTTAGAGACTTCAAATGTTTAGATAATATCTCCACTAGTAACTAACATATCAATACAAGAAGCACCATTCACTATAACAAAATGGGATTCATTTATCTTACATCGTGTTCAAGCTCGCAATAACCATAAAGAGAGAACATGCATAAATCATAACACTAGAGAGAACTCAAGGTAGCTAGGGAGAAGAAAACGTAACAAGAGGGGTCCAACTACACTCCAAAGGTGCATCGTACCAAAAGTGAGTAAAAGTTTATGAAACAACTTGCACTTTCCTTCCCAACGGAAAAAAGGGGCAGCAACAACAAGGTGTCACAAGAAAATAAGAAGAAAAGAGGACTTCCCAAAGTTATTTCATATCCTTAACATATGTTGCCTTAAAATTACAATAACCTAGGTCACCAAGGACTAAATCAACACACAAGGAGGTTGCTTTTCTTAAAAACAAGAGATAAGACCTAATTCAAAAAGGCCACAACTCACACTCATCAAGCTACGAGGAAACAGGGTATGATGACCCAAAATCCTACAAGGGAAAATCGTATATGACTATGAACAAGGGAATATTATGCATGTAGAACACATCACTATCAACAAGGTGTTTCACAATTCCGGATAGCGTGAGAACTAAAGGTTCAACTATATATTGCACTCAATACATAAATATTACTCATCTTATAAATCAACTTATTAAGTCAAAAGTTGTAGTTTTGCTTTCTAAGAACATTCCTTACATGAGTTTTCTTGATTAAAACTTCCTCTATTATGACATCACAAGTTTGTGTTATAAGGAGCACCACTAGAGTTGGCATGATATCTCACCATTCTATATAGGTGGCGGAAAATTTTATTCTACTCATAGGGAAGGTAGATGGACAAAGTTTCCTTTCTATTCTTATACATAGTTTTATTCCTTCTATTATTCTACCAAGATTATACAAGGAACCATTTTCCTTTTTCTAATGTTCCAGTTTATTTGTTAAGTTTCAAGGTCCAAGTCCCTCAATTAGGATTTTATTAGGATCAATCAATAATTTTACCAAATATATTTTAATGGGAAGGAAGATTCAAACATATCACATTATTAATTTTATGGGAATAAGAGGTAACTCAACATATCACATTTGTAATTCTAAAGGAACAAGAGACTTTCAACATAACAAACACATCATTAATCTTATAAGAGCTAGGAATCTATCAACCAACATGTATCGCACCAATATTTCAAGGGTCACCAAATAATTACAAACACATTAAACATTCCTAGTGGGTCTCCATGAGTCTCAAAATAAGTTACAAGGAAAACCCATTAAAGAGGCTTATTTACTTTTATGAATTTTAGAGGTTTAACAATGTTTGTTGTTTAGGTTCAAACATTTTACTCAAATAATAATATAAGGAAAGATTTCAAATCAACACTCATATTTCACAAGATACCACCAAAAAGAAACAAAATTACAAGGAAAATTTTACTCCAAGGACACCACATTCCCATTAGAAGGTATCAAATGCAATAGGACAACCAACTAATCTACCCAAACATGGACTTTATGACCAAGAGTTATAGTTTTGAAAGGAACAATAACGAGATCATACCAAGCTAAGAACATAGATGCTAATCAAACACCATGATCATTAAGATGAAAGAAATTCACCGAATAGCTTTACATAAAACCTTTGCAAACAAATGAGTAGCAATATCATATATTATTATGGAACTCAATGCAATACATTGAGAATGGGCCTTTCTTAAATAGACAAGGAATAACAATCTAAGAACCGTCAAGGTCGTAGATCAAGCCATAAATTAAGAAAATAACTAGTCATCAAAGAACTAGTCAAAACCATAGATTTAGGAGAGAAATAGACATCAAGGATCTAGTCAATACCATAGATCAAGGAAAGAACTATACCTAACAACTAGACAATATCTCCTAATATCTAAATAAGATAAAAGAAATATCCGCACACATAAGTGGGTGAGGAAAATATAATAAAGGTAAATAAAGTACCTAGGTGAACATGAGCTACGGTAAATACCTACTCTAATAGTTTTAAAAGAAGAAGCACAATATAAGCACCACCGAGATTAAATATTAAGATCTACCAAACTAACATCTCTAAGAGCAAGGTCCAAAAGACCCAAAAGCATCCATAAGTGTCTCTATGTAACCCAAAGATTAATAGGTCATAAAATTTTAATCATAACAATAAAAAGGTTAAGAGAGTGATAGACTTATTTATAGACCATCGAGAGAAAAACAATCACACTTAATTAAACACATTTCCCGAATGAGCTTAAATCTAACCATCATTACCAAGATGCATACATTCCACAAGTCAATACTTTCTATGATGAAACAAGGAAACCGTGATATAAATTAGCATGCCATTGATGAAATTTCACAACCAAAAAACACTTTTCCAATAACATCTCAAATCAACCAAAATTCAATCCAATCCTAACACAATCCATAAGCCCATAACCAAACACATCTACTTTGACGAGGATAAAATCTCTTCCCGGGTTGTAGGAACATCACCACCACCATTATCAAGTTGTCAACAAGACCACACTACACAACAAACTCTCTAAGATACTAGACACACTCGAGGTTCTATCTTTCAAAAAGCAAGGCATAACTTAAAGCATCTAAGAAGACATTCAAGGCACCTAGGTGTACCCCATACAACAAAATGTCACAATAAAAAAACGTAGAACCAACTCAACAACATACAAGAAGGAATCACGTAACATTTAACTAAGTAGCAAACAGATAAATGAGCTCCAAGTCACCAATCAAAGTAAAATCCAAGAAATATCGGCAATCAAGGAAAGTGACCAAGTAGCCACATTGTAATGTCTGAAAATTTAAAAAGAAATATGAATAACTAAAAGAGCCTCAGAGCTTCTCAATCCAATCGTAAAATAAGATGTTGGTCCTTGATAAAATAACACAAGTTTATGAATATAAAATACGAAAGTCCACATCACAGTCACTTTGCAGCCCTTCATGGCCACCAATAGGGGTACTATACCTCGAGCTCATTCTAAGAACACATACGCAAAGCTAGATCAAAATGCGACACCAAGACCTAATATCCACTTACTCATACGGGGATTAAGTCACCAAAGTGGCAACCAAAACTAACTCGTCTAATCATTGAAGAAAAAGGGAGATTTAGACAACTAAACAACTTCTAATTTACTCTATCTGACCCCAGAACACAACCACTAATGCCAAACCACAAGAATCACACCATATAATTTATCATTCCAACAAGGAAGAGTCTTAATTTGGTCATCACATCACACGACTAAAAACAAAGAGCTAAGGCTCATCAACCAACATTTTATCAAGGAAAAACAAGTTCCTGATACACCATAAGTTTGCAATAACAACAATTTAATTTAACATTTTCAGCTATTCGGGTTCGACAAAATGCCACTAAAGAGTATAATAATTCGAACAATTTTATTTATTATTATTATTATTATTTTAACTATGGTGGTTCAAATTTTGTTAACTAGTTTATGGGTTTCAAAGTTGGCCTAGGGTCCAAGCCTTGAACCCACTCTGATACCAAGTGTAACGCCCACATTTTTCCACTCAAACCCCCACTAAACTCGATAGTAAACAGAAAAATTATGGAATAATTTTTTAAGGTTCAAGTCTTAGCCAATTTTTTTAATTAAATCTGGTATAAAAGTTTTAAACAATTTCAAGGTTTTGGTACTAAAATAGTAATTAGTTACTATTGACCAAACCCTATTAAAAATATTTCTATTTGATTTCCCTTATTAAGTTCCACTACATACTTCAAATATTAATCCATTTTACTCTTTTCTATTTAGCCCCAGGGGTCTTATTAATTCTATTTATTGAATGGTCCTAAAAATTAGTTCATCATTTTATTAGGTAAAATTAATAATCTCCTACTTTAAAAATAAATCTAATTAACATGGTTTAATACCTAAGGTGTCAAGGGTACCCAACATGGTCTAACCCCTTAGGCCCCATTTAGCATTACACACACATCTTTTATTTATTACATTCCCACTTGAAATACCCCATCACTTAAGTGATGTAGGGTTCATCCTACACCCTTAGATCTAATATTTCTCAACCCTTAGATTTAGGTTTGGCAAAAGCAACCCTAGAAATCCTTATGGGTTCTCATATATTATTTTCTTAGACCTATTCTCTCATTTTTCTTGTTTTCACTTACAAGTTAAGGGAGAAGGGGGGAGAAGATAAAACCATGGAGGCCATTGGAGACATGAAGCTCTACTTGATGAAATTTATGCTTAAAACATGGATCATTTGATTTTCCCTTTGTGGCTATTGTTTTCTCTTTGTATATTTATTCATTAGAAGTATTTAACAAGTAGATTCAAGGTGTATACTTTATGAGTATACCCATTTAGGTAATGCCCAAAACCCTAAAATTTGATAAGATAAAAATACCTCCATTATTTTTTTATTTTTATTTCATTTTTAAAATACCCTAAGATTCACATGGTGTTTTTCTTAGTATCCAACTATATTTTCACATTTTTTTGTTTTACAAAATATATAACCCAAACCAGATGTATATATATATGTATATATATATATATATATATATATATGTATGTATATATATATATATATGTATATATAAATATATATATATATATACATACATATATATATATATATATATATGTATATATATATGTATATATATATATATATATATATATATACATATATACATATATATATATACATACATATATATATATATATATATATATATATATATATATATATATATATATATATATATATATATATACATATATATATATATATATATATATATATATATATATATATATATATATATATATATATATATATATATATATATATATATATATATATATATATATATATATATATATATATATATATATATATATATATATTAACCAAGGTAAAAGTATATATCATATATAAGGAAAATGCGCATAGACAAAACCATGGAGAAAGGCCGCAAAAATTACAATGGTCGCAACTTTAATCAATAGTCAACATTTTTAATTTATGGAAGGAGTTTAGTGTTTAGGGGAAGGGGGCGTGACCCCACCCCACCCCATATAATATAATATAGGTTGGGGTGGGGTCGGCGCCCCACCCCCACCTTTTTCTTTTTTTTATTTGATTAAAGCCCAAACCTAGGCCGCGTTCTAACCCTTCACACCATTTTTCTTTTTTTGAATTTATTAATAAAAACTAAAACCCACGCTTTTACTTTATATTATTACTCTTAGTTGTTAATAATACTAATACTTAATATGTAATGTTATATATAAAAGTAATGCTTATATATATATATATATATATATATATATATATATATATATATATATATATATTTGTTTCTTAATAATATTTATATAATGGTGTTGTAAATTTTGAAAATAATCAAGCTATATTATTAATATATATTTATTATATATATTAATAATATATATTTTCTTATCAACTAAGTTTTTCAAATTAGAGTAGGAATTTTCAAATAGTGTGGAGGATTAGATTTTACCATTATAAAATTCATATGTGTACAAATACGTTTACCTACAGCAATCTATGGAAGAGTGGAAATTTGAGCATTTTTCAAATTTAACTAAATTATCACCTTCAATTTTATTTAAATAACTACCTTAAGGGTATGATTAGTTTGATTTAAACATTTACTTAAGATGATTCTTATTGCAACAAGGAGAAAAATTTGTTAATAAATCAATCATATCTAATCTTCTTTATACATCTAGTTGGGAAGGGAAACAACCATTCTTAGATGAAATTTATTTCAATATTCAAGTAATCAAGGATTGTCCATAATGAACTTATTCAACATTTATTTCCCATCCAAGAGCACAAATCTATAAACAATGAACTCCTAAACAAAAATTTAGATTTGAGCGAACTTTATTTCCATTTACAAGATCTTTGCAAGTTCATATTCAGATGAAATAATGTAGATTAAAATAAGCCATTTCCAAGAATGAATGAGATTACATTCAATAACTATTGATACAATTTACAAGTAGTAGGATCATAATAGCACAAGATGCAACTCTACAAGCCTTTCTCCAACAAGAGCACCTTCTCCATTGATCTCACCATCTTCATCAAGCCAAGCACACAAAAAAAAATGGGGAGTAGGCAACACTCTCCACCCAACCAAAATATCCAATGAGGAGAGAAACCTTCTTCCTCATTGGCCCCGAGCCCCAACAAGGAAGCAATGAGGGTTATTTAGACAACCATGACAACTCAAAAATGGCTTCCACATACACATTCAATCAAGTCATTCAATAAAATAACATAATACCAATTTTACAACAAAACCACAAATTTCAAAACACAAAGGCTTCATACTAAAGCCATAGAGGAGAAAGGAACATGGGGGTTCTTCTTATGCCTCCCAAGGGCTTGGGTGTCCACCTAAGAGCCTCAAAAATCCATCAAAATACACAACACTCTTATGCCACACATACACACTCTTATGCCTCCCTCAAGAAATCAACACCACTCTTATGCCTCCCTCAAGAAAATAACAAGATAAATACAAAACATATTTATCAACAAGGTGGACATCCCAACCCAATCCCTCCTAAAATCCCAATAACATTTCTCTTATGCCTCCCTCAAGTTTTACCCCCATTTCCATTTCTCCCACAACCTAAGAATCAAGTCTATTTCCAACAAGCATAACCAATGTAACAATCAACATCTACACATAAGAGCACAACAAAATAGCAAGGTAAGAAAAAAGGTGGAGATCTACCTCACAAATGAAGAGTATCAATACAAAACAAGCTCCAAGCCTTCCAAAATCCTAAGCAACCACCATCCACTCCAAGCTCCATTCACCATTCTCAAGCAAGCTCTCCAAAATTACAAGCATTCCCAAAAAATGAGCAAGTAACCCCTAAAACAACAATTAAACATGCATATAAAGGAAAAGGGAGAGGAGGGTGAGGTGGCTCCATGTAGGATGCCACATCACTCATCCTCAACTCCACATCACAAGTCAAACCTCAACCCCAAGGCATAATAAATGGGTGGTTGAGAGGTATGACAACCCTCTTACACACACCACTTCAACCCACACCCCAAAGGACAAAATTTAAGACACATGAAAGAAAGTGTAAAAAAAATCTCACCTTTTACCTTACAAAACACATAATGGGGTCTATTTTTGACCCCCAACCCATAGGTAGGGTTGGTATAATAATTTAAGAGGTGTGGGACAAGTTTAACTTGTCCCACAAGTCTCCAAAATTGGCCCTTAAGGCCAAATTTGAATTTCCAAGATGAGGTAGAGTGTACAACACTCAAGATGACAAGCACTCAACTAACAACACATAACCCAAAGAGCCATCTAATCTAATAAATGAATTATTTTTGTCCCATCCATGATTAGTTTTTAAGCATGATTAATTTACTAATCTAGACACAAATTAAATAATTAATAAAAGGAAATACATCACTATAAAATCACATACTAAAATTAAATAAAGGAAATAAAATAAAAGAACAACACAAAAACCCTTGGTCAAATTGAGGTAATCCCCCCCATGGGGACCCCCTAACAACAAACAAGACACACACACAACATAACACAAGTTGCCATGGTGACCAGTTGCCAATACCCCACATTCCTTCGTTGTTGGTCTCCTACCCCCGTAGTTTATTGTTGTGAAATAATTACCTACAAAAATCACACAATACCTTTTTGGCCTCATGGCCATATTAGTGATATCGAACTAATAAAAATGCTTATATCTACATATCAATTTCAATGTCAAATGTCATAACTACTATTTCTAAGACCAAGTGATTCAACAATTACTCTCAATTTCCAACATTTTGATTCTGCTAATACATCAGTTTGCAATTACGATCATAAACCAACTAAATCATCTAACTTAAGCAATACTTTCACTTGTTCACAATTTTTCCAATTCTCAACATCAAAGGAATCACAAAATAACTTTGAACATCATAATAAAAATCAATACGAAAATAATTTGAAATATCAACATATATCTAAACTGACAACACATCATTTTCTTCCATACTAAAAGTCTATCAAAAGTTAATCAGTTCGATTAGAGATGTCTATCCTTCAATTTCCATATCACAATGTGTTACTATCATTCATCCATTACTATTTATATGTACAATGTGCAATGATGTCTATGTGTTCAGTCACAGTGTTAGATTAAATATAAAAAAACAATATCGAAGAGTAATGATATCACAATCAATTTATAACAATGCATCCATTCTAGCTAATTGTCTTATCCTTAAATGCCCCTCAGGGTCCACAAGTATGACATAGAGTCAAAGTAATAATAATAACCAAAACACAATAGAAATCATGATGTCCACACATTTTATTTACATGCTAACTAGAATACAACAATCAGGTTTACGATTATAAACAATTTGAAAAGATAATCATGGTTCATTTAGTGTTGAAGAGAAGTGGGCATTACATCCCCTCCCCTTAGATTTGACTTCCTCCCGGAAGTCATGGAGAAAGAGGTAGGAAACAATGCAAAAGAAATAGGATCACACCCTTTGTGGAATTGTTTTGCTTCAAACAAGTGTGGGTCTACAGAACCCAAGTTTGGTCCAATGTAATTCAACAAGAAGAAGGAGATTGTAAGGGATGAGTTCTAAACTTTCTTCAAGTAAGGTTACAAACATTTAATTCTAAAGAGTAACTCTACGTGATCAACCAAGATACAACACATAGCATCAAAACATGAAAAGGTCAAAGGAGTCTCAAGAATAACCACCAAGTAAAGGAATAACAGGGAGAGTTTCATGAACTCGATATGACCACATAGTTTTCCATGGATACAACTTACTGTAATAATAAAAGTTAAGGTTTCCACTAAGGTTGAGTTACGCTTCAAAGTTCGTTATTTTAGAGGCTAAAAAAACTCAACCATGACCAAAAATTTGTATGAGAAACATGTCTACTCAAAGGTCTCACAATTTTGAGATCACACAAGATGAGGTTTAACAAGAAGGAAGGACCCTTAAATTAGCAAAACATTTACAATCAAGAAAACTATTCATGGGAAGCACTTATATAACTCGAGAGGGTAAAATCAAATTTTCATGGTAATACTAAGAAAAGTCATGACCACAAGGTTTCCTATAGTCTTGATTTTACACTTTAAAAAAATCAAACACACAACACTAACCAAATTTAGAGACGTCAAACATTTAGAAAATATCTCCACTAGAAACTAACATATCAATACAAGAAGCACCATTCACTATAACACAATGGGATTCATTTATCTTAAATCCTGCTCAAGCTCAAAATAACCATAAAGAGAGCACATGCATAAATGTAACACCAAAGAGCACTCAAGGAGCTAGAGAAGAACAAGTAACAAGAGGGGTCCAACTACAATCAAAGGTGCATCGTACCAAAAGTGTAAGTAGTAATTAAAAACAACTTGCACTTTCCTTCCCAATAGAAAAAAGGGGAACAACAACAACAAGGTGTCACAAGAAAAATAAGAAGAAAAGAGGACTTCCCAAAGTTATGTCATATCCTTAACATATGTTGCCTTAAAATTACAATAACCTAGGTCACCAAGGACTAAATCAGCACACAAGGAGGTTTCTTTTCTTAAAAACAAGAGATAAGACCCAATCCTAAAAGGCCACAACTCACACTCGTCGAGCTATGAGGCAACAAGGGTATGATGACCCAAAACTCCTACAAGGGAAAAGCACATATATGCCTATGAACAAGGGAGTACTTACGTAATTAGAACACATCACTATCAACAAGGTGTTTCACAAATCCGGGTAGGCGGAAAAACTAAAGGTTCAATTATACATTGCACTCAATACACATAAATCTTACTCATTTTATAAAAATCAACTTATTAAGTCAAAATTTATAGTTTTTCTTGCTAAGCACATTCCTTACAAGTTTTCTTAATTAAAACTTCCTTTATTATGACATCACATGTTTGTGTTATAAGGAGCACCACTAAGGTTGGCATGATATCTCGCCATTTTGTATAGGTGGAAAAAATTATTTATTTTACTCTAGGGAAGGTAGATGGACAAAGTTTTCTTTCTATTCTTCCATAGTTTTTATTCTTCTATTATCTACCAAGGTTATAGCAAGAACCATTTTCCTTTTCTAATGTTCAGTTTATTTGTTAAGTTTCAAAGTCCAAGTCCCTCAATTAGAGTTTTATTATGTTCAATTAATCATTTTACCAAATATATTTTAATGAGAAGGAAGAGTCAAACATATCACATTATTAATTTTATGGGAATAAGAGATAAATCAACATATCACATTTTTAATTCTAAAGGAACAAGAGACATTCAACATAACAAACACATCATTAATTTTGTAAGAACTAGGAATCAATCCACCAACATGTATCACACCAATATTTCAAGGGTTTACCAAATAATTACAAGCATCATTAAACATTCCTAGTGGGTCTCCACAAGTCTCAAAAGAAGTTACAAGGAAAGACCCATTAAAGAGGCATATTTACTTTTACAAATTTAAGAGGTTTAATAATGTTTGTTGTTTAGGCTCAAACATTTTACTCACATAATAAGACAAGGAAAGTTTTCAAATCAACACTCATATTTCCACAAGATACCACCAACAAAGCAACAAAATGACAAGGAAAATTTTACTCCAAGGACACCACATTCCCATTAGAAGGTATCAAATGCAATAGGACAACCAACTAATCTACCCAAACATGGACTTTATGACCAAGAGTTGTAGTTTTAAAAGAAGAAGCACAATATAAGCACCACCGAGATTAAAATATTAAGATCTACCAAACTAACATCTCTAAGAGCAAGGTCCAAAAGACCCAAAAGAATCCATAAGTGTCTCTACGTAACCCAAATATTAATAGGTCATAAAATGTTATTCATAACAATCTAAAAGGTTAAGACAAGGGTAGACTTATTTATAGGTCATCGAGAAAAAAAAGCACACTTAATTAAACACATTGCCCGAATGGGCTTAAATCTAACCATAATTACCAAGATGCATACAATCCACAAGTCAATACTTTCTATGATGAAACAAGGAAACCATGATACAAATTAGCATGCCATTGATGAAATGTCACTACCAAACAAACACTTTTCCACTAACATCTACAGTCAACCAAAATTCAATCTAATCCTAACACAATCCATAAGCCCATAACCAAACACATCTACTTTGATGAGGATAAAATCTCTTACGGATTGTAGGAGCATCACCACCACCGTTAACAACTGTCCAACTAGACCGCACTACACAATGAACTCTCCAAGATCCTAGACACACTCAAGGTTCCATCTTTCCAAAACCAAGGCATAACTTAAAGCACCTAAGAAGACATTCAAGGCACCTAGGGTGTACCCCCATATGATGAAATGTCACAATACAAACAACGTAGAACCAGCTCAACAACATGCAAGAAGGAATCACGTAACATTTAGCTAAGTAGCCAACAAGATAAACGAGCTCTGAGTCACCAATCAAAGTAAAATCCAAGAAATATTGGAAATCAAGGAAAGTGGCTAAGTAGCTGCATTGCAATGTCTAAAATTCTCCAAAAATATAAATAACTAAAAGAGCCTCAGAGCTTCTCAATCAATCATAAAATAAGATGTTGGTCCTTGATAAAATAACACAAGTTTACAAATATAAAATACAGAAATTCAACATCACATTCACTTCACAACCCTTCATGGCCTGCCAATAGGGGTACTATACCTCGAGCTCAGTTCTAAGAATGCATATGCAAAGCTGGATCAAAATGCGACACCAAGACCTAATATCCACTTACTCATATGGGGATTAAGTCACCAAAGAACAATCAAAACTAACTCGTCTAACCACTGAAGGAAAAGGGGAGCTTTAGATGACTAAACAACTTCTAATTTACTCTTCGACCCCGAACACAACCACTAATGCTAAACCACAAGAATCACACCATACAATTTATCATTCCAACAAGGAAGAGTCTCAATGGGTTTATCACATCATACGACTAAAAAGAAAGAGTTAAGACTCATCAAACAACATCTTTGCAAGGGAAAAATGGTTTCGATACACCATAAGTTCGCAAGAACAATCAATTTAATTCAACATTTTCAGTTACCGGGTAGACAAAAATGCCACTAGTGAGTACAATAATTCAAACAAATTTATTTATTTATTTATTATTTTATTATGGATTATTCAAATTTGGCGAGATCAAATTGCGGTTAACTAGTTTTCGGGTTTCAATGTGGCCCAGGGTCCAAGTGTTGAACCCATGGCTCTGATACCAAGTGTAAGTGTAACGCCCCATTTTCCCACTAAAACCTCTGCTAAACCCGATAAAAACATGAAAAAAATTATGGAATTTTTTTTTGAAAGGTTACAAGGCCTTAGCTAGGATTTTAATTAAATCCTGATTATAAAATTTTAAACAATTCAAGGCTTTTGGGACTAAAATAATAGATTAATATTTTATTGACCCAACCCTAAATTAAAAATATTTCTATTTAATTTTCCTTATTAAGTTCCACTATTTTACTTCAAATATTAATCCATTTTACTTTTTTTATTATTTAATTAAGGGTCTTATTAATTCTATTTATTGAATGGTCCCAAAAATTAGTTCATCATTTTATTAGGTAAAAAATAATAATCTCCTATTTAAAAAATAAATCCAAATTAACATGGTTTAATACCTAAGGTGTCAAGGTACCCCAACATGGTCTAACCCCTTAGGCCCCATTTAAATTACACACACATTTTATTTATTACATTCCCACTTAAAATACCCCATCACTTAAGTGATGTAGGGTTCATCCTACACCCTTAGATCTAATCTTTCTCAACCCTTAGATTTAGGTTTGGCAAAAAAACCCTAGAAATCCTTATGGGTTCTCATATATTCTTTTCTTAGACCTATTCTCTCATTTTTCTTGTTTTCACTTGCAGAGTTAAGGGAGAAGGGAGGAGAAGATAAAACCATGGAGGCCATTGGAGACATGGAAGCTCTCCTTGATGAAATTTTTCATGCTTAAAACATGGATCCATTCATTTTCCCTTTATGGGTATTGTTTTGTCTTCTATATTTATTCATTAGAAGTATTTAACTTGTAGATTAAAGGTGTATGCTTTGTGAGTATACCCATTTGGGTAATACCTAAAACCCTACAAATTTGATAAGATAAACATACATCCATTGGTTTTTTGTTTTTATTTCATTTTTAATATACCTAAGATGCGGGGTTTTCTTAATATCCATATATTTTTATGTTTTTTTTACAAAATATATAACCTAAATATATATATATATATATATATATATATATATATATATATATGGGGGAGAGGTAAAAGTACTCGTGGCTGCGAAAGGAAAATGTGCATGCAGATGACCCCAGGAGAAAGGCCGCAAAAGTTACAATGGCCTTAACTTTAATCAATAGTCAATGTTTCTAATTTATGGAAGGAGTTTAGTGTTTTTTTGGGGGGAAGGGGCACCGACCTCACCCCCCCCATATAATATAATATGGGTTACGGGGGGGTCGGCGCCCCCCCCCCATCTTCAACCTTTTTTTTTATTATTTTTAAGCTCAACCCAAACCTAGGCCGAGTTCTAACCCTTCACACCTTCACACCATTTTCTCTCTTTTTAATTTATTAATAAAAACTAAAACCCACTTATTTAAATTTATATTATTACTCTTGGTTGTTAATATATAAACTTAATACTTAATATTATGCTATATATTATATATATATATATTATATATATTTATATATATATTATATATTATAATTTTATAAGTATATATGTTTATTAATAATATTTATATAACGGTGTGGTAAAAATTGAAAATAATCAAGCTATATATATTATTAATATATATTTATTATATATATATTAGTAATGTATATCTTCTTACTAACTTTTTCAAATTAGAGTAGGAATATTCAAATAGTGTGGAGGAATAGATTTTACCATTATAAAATTCATATGTACAAATGTATGTTTAATTTTAGTACCTATGGAAGAGTGGGAACTTGAGCTTTTTTTCAAATTCAACTAAATTATCACCTCAATTTTATTTAAATAGCTACCTTAGGGGTATGATTAGTTCGATTTAAACATTTGCTTAAGATAATTGTTATTGCAACAAGGAGAAATTTTCGTTAATAAATCAATCATATCTAATCTTCTTTATACATCTTGGGAAGGGAAACCATTCTTAGATGAAATTTATTTCAATATTCAAGTAAACAAAGGATTGTCCATAATGAACTTATTCAACATTTATTTCCCATCCAAGAGCACAGCCACAAATCTATAAACAATGAACTCCTAAACACAAATTTAGATTTGAAACAACTTAATTTCCATTTCAAATCTTTTACAAGACTCATATCCACATGAAATAATGTAGATTAAAATAAGCCATTTCTAAGAATGAATGAAATTACATTCAATAACTATTGATATAATTTACAAGTAGTAGGATCATAATAGCACAAGAGAAACAACTCTACATGATCCTTTCTCTAATAAGAGAACCTTCTCCATTAAGCTCACCATCTTCATAAAAGCCAAGCGAAAAAAAATGTGGGAGTAGGCAACACTCTCCATCTAACCAAGATATCCAATGAGGGAGAAATCCTTCTTCCTCATTGGCCCCGAGCCTTAACAAGGAAGCAATGATGGATATTTAGACAACCATGGAAACTCAAAAATGGCTTCCACATACACATTCAATCAAGTCATTCAATAAAATAACATAATACCAATTTTACAACAAAACTACAAATTTTAAAACACAAAGGCTTCATACTAAAACCATAGAGGAGAAAGGAACATGGGGGAACTTCTTATTATGCCTCCCAAGGGCTTGGGTGTCCACCTAAGAGCCTCCAAAAACCTCATCACAATACACACAACACTTTTATGCCTCCCTCCAAGAAGATACAACACTCTTATGCCTCCCTCAAGAAATTAACCCACTCTTATGCCTCCCTCAAGAAATTAACAAGATAAATACAAAACATATTTATCAACAAGGTGGACATCCCAACCCAAATCCCTCCTAAAATCCCAATAACATTTGTCTTATGCCTCCCTCAAGTTTTACCCCCATCTCCTTTTCTCTCACAACCTAAGAATCAAATATATTTCCAACAAACTCAACCAATATAAAAATTCAACATCTACACATAAGGCCACAAAAAAAATAGTAAGGTAAGAACAAATGTGGTGATATACCTCAAAAATGAAGAGTATCAATACAAAACAAGCTCCAATCCTTCCAAAATGCTTAGCAACCATCATCCACTCAAAGCTCCATTCTCAAGCAAGCTCTCCAAAATTACAAGCATCCCCCAAAACAAATGAGCAAATAACCCCTCAAACAACAATTAAAAATGCATATAAAGGAAAATGGAGGAGGAGGATGAGGTGGCTCCATGTAGGATGTCACATCACTCATCCTCAACTCCACATCATAATTCAAACCTCAACCCCAAGGCATAATAAATGGGTGGTTGAGAGGTATGAAAACCCTCTTACACACACCACTTCAACCCACACCCCAAAGGACAAAATTTAAGACACATGAAATAAAGTGCAAATCAAATCTCACCTTTTACCTTACAAAACACTCCATGGGGTCTATTTTTTACCCCTCAACCCATAGGTAGGGTTGGTATAATAATTTAAGAGGTGTGGGACAAGTTTAACTTGTCCCACAAGTCTCAAAATTGGCCCTTAAGGCCAAATCCGAATTTCCAAGATGAGGTAGAGTGTACAACACTCAAGATCACAAGCACTCAACTAACAACACATAACCCAAAGACCCATCTAATCTAATAAATGAATTCTTTTTTCCCATCCATGATTAGTTTAATAGCATGATTAATTTACTAATCTAGGCAAAAATTAAATAATTAATAAAAGGGAAATACATCACTATAAAATCACATACTAAAATTAAATAAAGGAAATAAAATAAAAGAACAACACACAAAACCCCTTGGTCACAATTGGAGGTAATCCCCCCCATGGGGACCCCCTAATGAGAAACAGACACACACACAACATAATACAAGTTTCCATGGTGACCAGTTGCCAATACCCCACATTCCTTCGTTGTTGGTCTCCTACCCCCGTAGTTTATTGTTGTTAAATAATTACCTACAAAAAAACACACAATACCTTTCTGGCCTCGTGGCCATATTATTGATATGGAACTAATAAAAATTCTTATATCTACATATCAATTTCAACGTCAAATGTCATAACTACTATTGCTAAGACCAAGCGATTCAACACTTACTCTCAATTTCCAACATTTTGATTCAGCTAATACATCAGTTTGTAATTATGATCATAAACCAACTAAATCATATAACTTAAGCAATACTTTCACTTCACAATTTTTCCAATTCTCCAACATCAAAGGAACCACAAAATAAATTTGAACATGATAATACAAATCAATACGAAAATAATTTGAAATATCAACATATATCTAAACTAACAACACATCATTTACTTCTATCTTGAAAGTTTATCAAAAGTTAATCACTTGGATTAGAGATGTCTATCCTTCAATTTCCATATCACAATGTTATACTAACATTCATCGATTACTATTTACATGTACAATGTGCAATGATGTCTATGTGTTTAGTCACAGTGTTAGATTAAATATAACAAAACAATATCAAAGAGTAATGATATCACAATCAATTTATAACGATGCATTCGTTCTTCCTAATTGTCTTATCCTTAAATGCCCCTCGGGTTCCACAGTATGACATAGATTCAAAGTAATAATAATAACCAAAACACAATAGAAACCCTGACTTCCACACCTTTTATTTGCATGCTAACTAGAATACAATAGTCAGGTTTACGGTTATAAACAATTCGGAAAAGATAATCATGGTTCATTTAGTGTCGAAGAGAAGTGGGCATTATAGGATCACACTTTCAATGTTCAAGGATTCACACTTTCAATGTTGAAGTCATTATGTGTATCCATGATATTGGCATTGGCCTCAAACGCTAATGGTGTTAAGTACTGATATAGAAGAAACAAGGCCTCAACCAAAACCAACTATTCATTGTGTTATTTTGATTTCTGGTCAAACTTATAATAAAATTACATGCTCACCCTAATATACCTTATTTTTTATGATTCTCTCAAAATATGAATCATGAATACTAGATAAAATGAGGTATCAGTTAAACCAAATTTGGGTGAGAGATTCAAATGCATATTTTGTTGTTGTGTAAATAAGTATAATGTAAAGGATATCAAATTCAAGTGTAATTTTTACAAGGCCCAAGCTAGAATCGATCAAAAACTTTATTGCATAAAATATGGCATTCAAAAAATCAAAATTCCATGAAAATTGAGCTTCAATATTCTTGGGAGTGGTGGATTTCACTTATCATCCGAGATTCTTTGATTTAACGTGCTTAGTTTGTTATTAGGGGGGAGGGGCGGATTTTCTTTTTCTTAATGGTTAAACGTTTTTGATAGGAGCTTAGAACATGGGGGTTGATGAGATCCCACCCAATTACAAGCACAAAAGATAAACCAATAACCACTAAACCTAGCTAGACAAACCCACAAAATGAGCTGGGAGTTACCGCTCTTTATATAGAGAGTAATAGCTAAGAAGGTTTGTGTATCACCCCTTTTTCCTTTTTTCTTCTTGACCTCTTGCCACTGTCCCAGATCTTAAATTACCACCATTTGCATACTTTCAAGGTTTGTGGCACTATCAGGGATGGGCTCCTTCTTTGATTCCAACTTATCCCATTTATCAGAAACATGGCCAAGCTTTACACCATTGTTTCCTTCCTTTTTTCTTATTGTTCCACTCTTTCTTTTGAATCATCTTTTCAGATTCCTCCTTGATCCTTCTCTTCCACATCCTCATGATTGGTTGCAGAATAGGAACTCTTCCAACCACTATTGGATGATGATTTCTTCTTCCTTTGTATTAGATTTTGTGGAACTCTTGATGAAAAATGAATGCATGAGCAATTGTAGAAATCAAAATAACTAACAATAAGATGCAATATGATCAAAACTCACAAAGGTAAGAATGGCTCCAAACCAGTTCAATGCTACATGCTCCATATTCACCATGTAATAGAATGATGCAAGTCAAGTACATATAGGTGGTGAATGTGCAACCTCCTCCTAGATCAGTGGGGAATAACTCTCACTAATTGATACTAGAAGTAGAGTTGACTCCACACAACTAGTGAGCCAACTGAACACAACTGGTAAGATAACTCAACACAACTGCTACAACTAAGCAACATATCCCATGAGTGTAGGAAATCTCCAAGTAAATAAACAAATACAAGGAAAATAAATATCCTACACTAACACCCCCCATAAGCACAACTTAGGTGGGAAGTGAAAAGGAAAGTGGGTCCGGAAACATGGCCTGATGAGGTACCCACATACAATGCAAATCTCTCATAAAGTGGAGAAAAGGAGAAAACCCAGTGGGAGAAAAACTCCCCAAAAGAGAGACATGAAACTCACTCAAGAAAAATTGGAGAAGAAGAAGAAGTAGTGGGTCCCGGTAACTCAGCCTGATGAGGTACCCACATATAATGATCATCCTCCAGAGTAGAGAGAGAAATAAGTGAGGACAATAAGGTCCCCTAAGAAGAGCATCGATGATGTGGTCCTCCATGTAAAGACTGAAGAGAATCATGTGTACACCGAACAACATTCCTACCCTTGGGAAGGACAAAAAATGAGCACTAAAAGTCAGCCCACTCCATAAAGGAAGAAGAAGCATGTAGTACTCTGATCTCTGCATCTAGTCTATAACTGAAAGGTGGCATAAGTCTGACAAATGTGTGCACAAAATACAATGGTAATGCCACTACAATATACATGTCTGAGAGAGAAGATGGTGGGGGCCCAATAACCCTCACAAAGGGATCCATAAGAATAAGCTGGATCATGAAACATCTCGAAATAGTGGAAGTGAAAAATTTCCCAAGGTGGGCACTCCCAATGAGAGAGATGAATGGGTCCTCCAGAATGTGTGATGGCTTAATCAGAGCATATTCTTGTAATGCAACACAAGTGGAATCTACAAATAGACAACTCAAGTTGGGAAGATACTCGTCCCAATGGGGTTGCTCAATGAGAGCAATGTCTGACAAGAATGTATAAACATCACAACATGAAGTAGGAGGAGAAGACTATTGTAAAGAGCTACTGGAAGTCCAAGATGAAGCAACGCGTTGCACTCAAGGGTAGCAACTGTGTATGTGGAATGTCATCATCTAAGAAATCAAGATGCAATGGAGCATGAAAGGAAATGGTCACATTTGTCTCAGAGGAAGGTTTTCCAATAGAACACTGCATGGGAGTGAATGGAAGCATGAACATGGGTGACAATGAGCTCTATGGAGGCAACAATAGGGAGAGTGTGCTCAATAGCAAGATTTGATGGTGAATGGTCAACATGTGACTCATGAGTAGTAATAGGTGTAGAGGAACACTCAAAAATGAAAGGGATGTGAGAGGGGGAAGAATCTATGGAGGCACTAGAGTGGTCAGGGAAGCGTCACTCTCAGATGGTGAAACAAGGTCACCATACTAAACAGGGGATAATTTTTGAAAGTTCCTAAACATCCCTAAATGGTGTTAGTGCGAGAAGATCATCTCGAGAGATTTCCAATGACTTTGTGAGAACACGAAAAATGGACATCGGGAGCTCTAGATATGTTCGGTCAAAGTTCGCAAAGCGGGAAAGTCAACTTTGGTCAATTGGTTAATTTTGGACCAAGGGCACTATGACACATGACAAAAAGGCGAAAGGAGTCATTTGTTGGGTTTTGTTGTCGTAAAAGATCTTTGGTCTTGGATATGGTATTATCGCGACGTGGTGGGTCCAAAATATTGCTCGAATCGAATACGATCGATTTGCCTATCAAGGTTGACATTGAGTAGTTGAGTGTGGACTATGGGATTTATAATGCCTTGAGGTTTTGGTGGGTACATTTGGTATGAGCAACCACCGTGTTTAAATCCACTCGGTTGGTTACGCCTTGCAACCGGGGCCCATGGGGCGCCTAAACATCGGTGAATCAAATACGATCGATCGGGCTCTATCATGGTGGGGGTTATGATCCTCATCGAGCTAATGCCTAGGTTGTAAGTATACATTGAGTATGCAAGGACTGAGTTAATTATTTCTATACACATTGTATGGGTCGAAATTATATTATCTTGGTAAGTCCACTTTCCAAATGCCATGCATATATGCCAAACCGCTATATATTAATGTTTATACATTAGTATTAAACCTTCACTTACCCACATAAACCAACCGACCACACATAACCACCAACATGCTAGGTTATGTCCACGTGGTGAAGGCATGCAATGTCATGCGTGGAAGATTCCACGTGAGGAGAGGGAGGTGAAGTGGTGTTGTGGGAGGCAAATGCCATACGTGGAAGCTTCCACGTGGAGAAGGAGGTGAAGCGGTGATAAGGGGGCGGTTAAGCTCACGTGGTCCTTTGACCACTATCCTTGCATGGAGAAAGGCTTAATAAAGCCTAAGACATTATCCCCCACCACCAAAATGTGGGACCTTATCCAAATGCCGCTCCATTTGGGATTTAATCCCATTAAACATGCAATCTGTCCTAATATGGGATAAGTATATTCAATTTGCTACGGGCTAAGATTTTAAAAATAGCCTAAGGATGATTTGTAATTGCATATTTTTTGGGCCCTAAAATTGTATAAATAGGGAACCCATTTGCATTGTAAACACACACCAAGCACAACGGAGAAGCTCATTGCTAGAGCACGAAAGGTGGACACATTAGCCTGAGAAGCTTATTATTTGTTAAGCTTATTTGTGGGATGTGGAGAATTAGTAACAGGGAAATTTTAATATAGTTTTGTAAACTATATTAAATTCCTAAAATTACTATAGACAAATATTGTTTATTGGCCTATTATTTTAGGCAATATTAGATGGAATATTTGTGATTGGGAGTAAATTATAAACTACCCAATAGGCCCATTGAGCCACACCAATTACTTGCAAATCCTAGATTGTCGACCGGAGTGCTAGCGTCACATTGATAGCGTCGAGAAGGCCGATCGAAGCCGAAGGAGATTTTGCATCAAGAAGGTGAAGAATAATTCAATTGATCATCAGAAGTTTTGAAGAACTAGGTGTCTTGATAGGAAAGTAAAATTCCATTCATTTTTCTTGTGAAAGTATTATTATAACTTACAAGTTTTGACTAGTGGAGCGGTTCGACCATGAACTTGAAGGCGTAGGCAATTGCTTTGAACTCCACAATCAATATTTGTGTAGTTGTATTTAATGTCTTGCATTTATTTTAAATTGATTACTTAAAAGGAGCAAATTGTCGGAAAATAATTTAAGCCTACTGGTCCAGAGATCGGTAGTGATAACTTGATTATTTTCGGATCACATACAACCTGTTGGATAATGGTCCAAGAAGTGAAAGGGAACTCAGTGTGCTCGAAAAAATGAAATATATCCCTAGAAATAGTAATATTAAGAAGGCCATAGACCTCATCATTGTGTTTAAACCACTCATACTTTTGTAGAGGCTCATCAGGCTCAGGAACAAGACCATGGAGGTAGGGCAGCAAATCATTCATAATGCAATGATTGATAATGCATGCCTTCCAAGACAGAAATTTCTCAGAGTCAAGCATAACAATAGAATGGTGAAATTGAAACTCCATAATGCAGAAAAACCCCAAAAATTATCCCAGATGGCACTTTATAACTTAGTGCAAAAATTACAAGTCCCTAGTGAGTTTTGCTAGAACCCCCAAAATGCGGCACTTTATAAAGTAGTGCATTTACAAAAATAAATGATTCCATCATGTAGATCACGAGAAAACATGCACTTTTGACCAAAATAGTGCTAAAAACGAGCTACCGATCAAAATTTATAGCAAAAACAATTTCCCATAAATAATGGCTTATTTAATTAAAATTTTGTAAACTGATTAAAAAGTTGCTAGAAATGAGGGGAAAGGGGGTCATGCGTATACTCGTTAGAATCGGAAGGAATGAAGAATAAAATGGTTTAATTTGTGAGGGGGAATTGGCCTCCTACCAACCCGGGCCTCACCCTTCGTCTTTATCAGAAAAATACAAGGTTTAAAGAACCACTTAATTCTCCCTAATGCAAATTTTTTTCAAATGACTTATTTTCCAAAAGCATCAAATGCTAATATAGAATTAAGGTAAATTCAAACTAAGAAAATTAATGCAATAAACTCCTTGAAAGTGGAGTCCACGTGGAAAGAGGAACAAAGAGTTGTTTTAGGTTTGAGAAGGAAACCTAAAAACAAACTATGTTTTGATGTTGTTTGTTGTTGTTGAGCGCAACCATCCAAGGAAAATGTAGTAGGGAGAAACCAGGGTGTGTAGGACAATGGAAATTTCTTTAGAAGGCCTTTCCAAACCAGCAAATGACTGTATGTACCGTCCAAAACCACCTCAGGATCCTGCACACAGTTTGGGGTGCCAAACACTTTCCAGGGGTTTGAAAATGCCATGTATGGGCCATGTTACTGCTCCAAAGGTTTGAAACGTGCCATGGGGGCCTACACAACTCCTTAGGGGTCTAAAACACCCATCAAGTTAGGGTCTAAAAATGCCTCAACCCTGTAAAAATGCCTCAGATATGTGAAAAACGCCCAATGCAATTAAATCTGAGCAATACAGGTCATGTTGGCCAAAAAAACATCCATTGCAATCAGATCCATGCATCTTCAAGTTCGTTTCTAGGCCTGTGCAGAGACGTGAGTGAGCCAGGGCATCGTGGCATAGGAGAATAACCTATGATAACCCCTAATTTTTTTATTTTTATTTTTAGGTAAACCCTTTACACCAAACTCACACATGCACTAAATCAAAGAGTCAAATCTATTTGCACATGAATTGTTAGTTTCACAGATGAAGTATTTGAAAAATACAAATAACTCCATAATGAAAAATGTTTCACCAGAACCGCTCTGATACCATATTAGAGTTTGTGGATCTCTGATGAAAAATGAATGCACGAGTAATTGCAGAAATCAAAATAACTAACAATAAGATGCAATATGATCAAAACTCACAAAGGCAAGAATGGCTCCAAACCAACTCAATGCTACATGCTCCATATTCACCATGTAATAGAATGATGCAAGTCAAGTATATATAGGTAGTGAATGTGCAACCTCCTCCTAGATTAGTGGGGAATAACTCTCACTAACTGATACTAGAAGTAGAGTTGACTCCACACAATTAGTGAGCCAATCGAACACAGGCGGCAAGCTAACTCAACCTAATGTGTAAGTTAACTCAACACAACTACTACAACTAAGCAAGCATATCCCATGAGTGTAGGAAAGCTCCAAGTAAATAAACAAATACAAGGAAAATAAATATCCTACACTAACACTATGATTTCTCTTCCTTTTACTCATCGGGAAACCATCATGTAAATGACCCGTGGTTAAATACAAATGTGGAACCGAAATTTTGTATTCTCATAATCTAAAGATTGAACATGCTGAAAGTTTCCTACTTTCAAAAGAATTATGTTTGGCAAAACCTTTTAAGGTCAATTTCTGCACATATTCTAGCAAAGGTTTGGATACCAGATGTTTGCTCTACACTAATAAACTTTAACAAATATTCCCAAAGTGCATAGGAAATGTACTCAAGGGCATACCAAAAATGCAATGGAAGGTTTGAAAGCTGAACCATACATACATTTTAGTAATTGAAAGAGTTTTGGATCAAAATTAGGAAACCAAGGTGTTAGAAACAAACTTACATTTCCCCAAAACCACGGACCATCCAAGATACATTTGTGATACTCCTCCTTTTCAAACTGGACCACAAAAAATCCCTTGGAGCAGAAAGAGATTTCACAGTGTTTGGTCTAGTTTTGAAAACCCACTGAGTTAAATTGGAGGTGGCCGACCACATTCCATTAAATCTACCAATGATAGCCAACTATGATAGGGATTTCAGATGTTCACCTACAACGGTGTTATCCAAGCTTAGCGTTGGCGCCTCCTCAGCTAAATCGACTATGTATTGGGGTCCACTTTGTTTGGGAGTAGATTGTTGGATGACATCCTTAAAGGAACCAATTTTGGGAGAATCATGATTAGGAGACCCCCGACCCGCCTGTCCATTAGTTTCAGTCCGACCTCCACCAGAAACTCCCTGATAAAGCCAAAAAATGTCTCAGAAAATGACTTCAAAGACTTAATATCTGGAGATCGGTTTGGGCTAGCTGATCCTTTCTCCACCCTAGCCTTTAGATCCACAACAAAGGTCATCTTAGCCTACTTTCTCAGATTTGTGAACTCCCTAATGATGGCCGCATCCTTCCCACTGATGAATACGTTGTTCCAAATCCCAATCACCTCATCTTCACGTCTGCCATTCCTTCTTGTGTATGATTTAAATGGAGATTCAATATGGTTTCTCCCGGATGTCCGAACATTTCCACCATTTTTTCCATTCATTGAATATCTCTATCTCGCACTCCATCACTCCCTAGGTAGTCTTTGATACAATATCAAGGTGGATTTTATTTTTAATCTCTATTGAAAGGGAAATTTAATATTCCACTTTTCATCTTGGCTTTTATGAATTAATCCACCTTCCCTGTTAACACTTGACATATCACTATTATTGAATAATGTATAGACATTTTTTGTTTGATATTATAATAGTGAAATTATTGAAGCAAAATATGGAACTTGTGTCAATTGGTCATTTTGATTTTGGGTTAAACTTGAAAATTGTTAAAGATAGGTAGTATAAGTAATTTTATTTTGGTGTTCATTTAAGTTTTCTAATCTCAGTAATAGCCTTAAGTTTATTATTGCTTATTATTATAAAATATATCTCATATTTATCATGAAAATCCCACAACATCATTGGGAGCTATGCATATCACAAATTCAATTATTGTGAAAGAAAGTATAATTTATGCTTGCAAATTGTTCCATTATTTATACAAATGATGAGTCACTTACTTCCATGAGGAAGAAAAGGAAGTAATCCCTAACACAATGAAATCAAAATGCTTGTGAGAAACAAAGTCAAACACACTTGGAGATACATTGAACCAAGATTATATGGTTTACATCAATCAAAAGACACATTATGCCACAATTTTATTCTTTGTAATAATTAAATGACACCTAAAGTGTAACATCTGAGTTTGTGAAGGTGATTGTGAACTCATAGCAGAATCTTGAACTAGAGTGAACAACAAAGAATCCAAATGTTAAGTAATTTAGTGCCAGGTCTATAAATATTATTACATTTTAAGAAGACCGACTTCTTTCTCATTACAAATATATTATAGAAATGGGTGGCAAGTTGAATATAAGTGGTGCAACTCATATCAATACTAAGATGGTCAAGTTGGGAGTCAATAAATTCCTTCTGATCCCACCACCTTCTGCCTAGTGTTGGACACTATGAATGATCTACAGATGCTTCACACCCATCAATGTGGAATCCCTTGTATGTTGCCACAAATGGAACTTTTTTTTTGTTTTAATTCCCCCTCTTGTAGCACAATATATGAATTTTATAGGCTTGAGTATATCTTCATGGGCTGATTGAATGGATATATAACTCCCAAGTCCTTGTTGTTCTTGAAGACTTTGATTGGAATATCATCTACAAAGAATTTGAAATCCAAGTCTAGTGCCATCAGGACATAAAACATGATATGGAATAGCAATAGTTTAGACATATTGATCTATTTGTTTTCTAATGAAAATAATTGTTCTAATTCAATGAAATGTACTTACACAATCTGATGCATGTTCCAGAGAATAGAGTAAGAATGGAAATCTTTAGTAGGGTCAAACCAAAGGTATATACATTGCTCCATGTATCCTTTCCCTCCACTGAACACATTGGTTTAGATAATGAATGGTTGCAGATACATGTTACTTAAGAAATCAAAGTCTATCTCATCATGCTTTGAGTTATGTGATGATAGTTGTAGCTCATAATAACAAAGCTGATGTGTTTTACAAAAGTAGAGGAAAACATTGAGAAAATTAGATAACATGATTATGGGATAAATGGTGCTTAGTATTACATAAAATGAAGTGGAAATGTCTGCAGAGTCATTATGAACCATCTTTATTTGCAAACTAAAGTGCCCAAACAAGTATGTTCCCTTATACCATCCCAAAACAAAAACATAAAGGAAAGAAAAGTGTATCACATTTCTATAAAAATAATCATATCAAATAATTCTACACCTAATTTGAGTAGTCAATACATCAACTTGGGCTGGCTCATAATCAACAATGTTATGTATTTCAAGTTGTGCAAGGATGATAGTAATATCTACATATCATATAGCCTCTATGATGATAGCTGCAACTCACAAGAACACAACAAAAATTATAAATTATTTGAAATATCGCTTTAGACCTACTCACATTGACACATGAGGCCATATTCATGTGTTCAATTTTTGTACTCCAACACCTTATTTGGATTTAGGAAGACATAGGATTTCAATTCTATCATTGAAATTTTGTTACTTTTTTCCACCAAAGGAATTTGTCAATATAATGAACCAATTTAAAATAGTCTTATATAATGAAATTGGATTATAAATATTTTAAACACAACGACTGCACACATATACAATCAATTTATGTATGATGACTAGTTCTAAAGGTTGTAGCCTCACGTCCACTAAGGTATGTAAAGAGTATTATGAAGAAAAGATGTATATGTTTGATCTTAGTGGCTGTTAAGCTTTGCAAAGAGTTTTACAATGAAAAAATCATATAGATGTGGTTAGCAACTACTAACCTATGATATGCTTGGTGTTACGGGCTTGGTGCACATTGAAAATGCTTCTATGACTCTAAAAATCCACATTTAGTCAAAAACAAATCCCACGTTGGTTGATTGTTTTGTCTATGATAAATTTACAATCCTTGAGTCACTTAGGGTGAAGCCACACTAGAGGTGACACTCTCACTAACATAATAGTCAATTGGTTGTGGGATACACATGTTTCCTGCCTTGCTACTCAAGTCAGATATAAATTTTTTACAACTCGAAATTACTTTGAAAACTTACAAACCCTCATATTTTACTATTGATGTAACATTGCACCTCCTTTGGTACATGTGTGTCTTAGTAAAATATTTAATCTATTTGGAAATAAACATCTCTAAAGAGTTTTCTAAAGAGATATCAAAGGACCTAAAGCAAACACGAGGTGAGGGAAACCAAATTCATAAGATGTTAGAAGGAACTTTTAACTACGATTAAAAAAAGAGTTGTGGTTTGAAGGTTTAGATAGGGTTTAGAGGTGAAGCTAGGGTTTTAATCAATATTTTACCTTCATTTTGATATACTTTTCATTCCTTTTTATTTACTTAATTGAGAAGATTAGTGGTAGTGGGTTTTTTGGAGGCTTCCAAGCAACAACAATGGCGAGATGAGGATCTATTCATGCCCTTTACTTAAGTATCGGTATTGAGGATCTTGTTCAATACACTCATAAACCCTCATTGAATGTTCTATTTCCATGGTTCCCCACTCCTCCTAATTCCCCTATTGGTATCATCATCGTTAGTGCTCTGGATTTTCTTTTTGATGCTCAAGCCGTGGAAGGTTAAATTATGGTTTCAAAACTAGCACACTCAAATGGAGGTTTGATTTTTGATTCAAATATTTTTGCTTTAGTGTTTCCTCGATCAATTTAAGATGACGATTCAACATTAAATGTTTTCACTTATAGTTTCAGGATCAACATGATTTTACAAACAACACCATTTTACGTGTTGATAATGATATCCTTGAAAATAAAACCTAATCTATTCAAAGAAGTTTCAAATGTCATCTGTCCAAAGTACAGAGGTACTTTTCTAGAGGGAGACTGTCTTATAGTGAGCAACATTCACGCCTTGAGAACTCCCACCTCAAGGATGAGGTACATGTCAAAATTGTCTTCTTAGGGTTTAAACCAAATTAAGAAAATTCCATTGAAATTACTGACCAAATTCAAAGCTAGTGAGTTAATCTCAATTACGTGAAGGAATTATGACTCGTTTGTTGGTGTAGCTTGACCAAGTTTCCTGTATCACTTCAAAATACTTGGGAAGGTTGTTTACTAAATTGGCACCCATTACAACACCAACATTGCTTACGTCATCTCTAGATCTCGGAATATGGAACTTTGAGAAGCAGGCTACACTTCACTCCAATCATGAGATCCTCCCATTCACTCCTTTCATCGAATTGAGCGTCACTTCTGGAGGTGGTTTTATGGACATGGATAAATCCTTGGCATTTCTACTCACCATGAGTTGCACAAAGGAACTCATTTTAATGTTGAGACAGAGATGAGCCTCTTTGATTTAAAAATGGAAATAGCATCAAAAAGGTTTTGAATTCAGATGAATATGATATCATATTTCCATGGAGCGTGGGGCTCAAATTAATGCACAACGACATCCCGAGGATAAAAGCCACAAGAGAAAACTCTATTATTAGTCGAATGGCGGTGTAATTGTAAATAACATACATTATTTCATTCCCCTCCACATCCACCAACAGGAATGGACAAGTGAAGGTGATAAAATCTCAATCTTTTTCCTTTTTCTCATTCTTTCATTGAACCATAGTTCACTCTAAAGGTAACCGTGTCGTAACTTAATTATATGAAGTAAGAACTAGCATATATCTAAGGGGAATAAAAGGGGGAAATAAAGTGTATATCTTGCCAAGTATCCAATCATAGTGATGAGATTTCCATTAGAGTTCCGAGAAACTATGTGCACCTTGTGACCCTGCACTAACACGGTATGTTTTACCATGATATCTTATCTACTTTCTAGTAATACTTTTACATTCCTAATACTCTGTGGGTTTTAGTCCTAATACTCTTTCTAGTTTCAGTCAGGACATTTGAAGAAAGAAGAAGATGCACATTGGACTCGATTCAACAACATTGGGCCAAGTTATGGAACTAGGTCACCTTCACCTACTTTGTTCACCCTCAGTATAGGGGACTCGGCTTTGCCTCTAATTTTCTGTACCCATTCTAAATATTTTCCTTTCACTTCCCTAACAGATGTGAGACCCCATTTCTCGGGATTTTTAAGGAGAAAATAGTTGGTCAAGTGTCTGCTTAAGATTTTCCATCTTATCAACATGGCAAGGGAGGTATTTATCCCTATTGCATTGTTTCAACTACAAAAAGGGTTATCTTTTAGTGGGGCGAGAGGTTGATCCCTAGTGTGTGCTTTTTTATAAGGGTAAATAAATATTTAGGTTATATGGGAAGTAGAAAACAAAACAAGCACATATTCATTAAACCATGAACTTTAGAGTTGTCCCTTACAAATTCAAGATGGTCAAGTAGATAATTTTTTTATATATTAGTCCAAATAGTCACATATATGACTGATATCCAAAAATAGATAGAGCTGCAGAGGATTATATATTGTGGTACCAGAGGCCCTATATATGAGAAAAATTGATCCAAAGAAGCCAAAAAAATCCTACCATAATTTTGAACCATTAATCTGACAGTACTTTTACATTCCTAATACTCTTTCTATCTACCCACTTATTTTGCAATGCATTTTTGAATCTTCACACAATTCTATCCATATTACACATATGCTCACATTAACCAAAAAGTTGTTGGAATTCTTAAAAGGGCTATGGTGGAAATATCTCTACCAAAATCAAATGCTAATGTTGTTTATATGGTTGAGTTTTTATTCTTCCACATGTTCAAAATTCAGATCAAATTGAATAAGTTTCTCAATATTGAGGTTTCAACTCAAATTCACTAGGAATCATTTAGTGGATATTGTTTGTAGAGATTATGTGCATAATGAATCTTCCATTAAAAATATATGGGTAATTAAATGCTTGTGATTTGATTATTTTCATATCCTCTACACTTTGATATGACAAAACTTACCCAAACAAGATGTTCTAGATTTCTAAGGAATGTTCTCATTTTCAACATCCGCTTCTCCCTGCAATCAAATTTGAAAGGGCTAGTCAGAAGATTGAAAAGATTTTAGTTGTACTTCTACAAGTCATCTATCTAATTTGTACCAACTTACCTTCATTTCTCCAATAAATTATGAGACTCAACTGAACTTCCCCAAACCTTGAGTCAATCCTCAACCCGATCATTACGCATTACAAAAAATAATACTCACCACGACAATAGGATATTTTCTAAAACCACTAGAGATACATGAAGTGTAAACTCTCACTTGGTGATCCAAAAACATGCAAATTGTAAATTATACATCATGAAAACCTCAAGCATTTATGAAATATGATTTTTCACCTCTTTATTCCATTGAGAGTCTAGAGGGTTTTTCCACAAATCATACCAATCCAAATTCCCTTTCAGACAAGTGAAGATCAAAATTAAGAGACCTTTACTTTTATTGGCAAAAATCTATGGGAACACAATAAAAAATAATTGAGAATTTGCATTCTAAACAGGGAAAACTAATTTTATGTTCACTCCAAGGTCGAACTTATATCCCATAAGAAGGCCAAGTGGCACTCCAATAACATAGTAACACCCTATGTTTACATAGGGTATCAAATATTTCCAACCTCCACCCACAACCATACCTAAATTATGTGCATAAAAAAATAGTGCCTTCAAAATTTATGATACAACAGGATGAACACACAATCATAGAGGTAAACTATGATTCACTTGATTTTTGGAAGTAGGGTCATGTAAACCTTAAATTACTGAGAACTAGTATTTAAACTCTACCTGATAGAGCACAAATTCTAGAGGTAGACCTAGTGTAGTTAGATATTTATGAGACGTAAAGGTGAAACATTCCTAATTGAGTGGTGGAAAAAAAATAGGTTTATTTTGTGATTGATCCATGTTTATAATATGTTTTAAGACCTATTGTATGGCCGACCAAGTTGTATATGTTCATGAATCATGTATAAATATGCAAGCCATTTTTAGGCCTATTAGGTTTGTGAGAGGGTAAATGAGTGAAATATAATGCATGTTTAGAAGTAGGAGGTCTTGCATACCATGGGAAGATGGTTTATTTTTAATATCAAGAAGGTAGTCATCCTATGAAAATCAATTTGTACATGCCTATATCAAGGTGAAGAAGATTGATGAAAAAAGAAGCATAACATACAGTTTGAAGAGTGATCAAGAGCAAAAGGGAAAGAAGATGGTCATAATTTGTTGTTCAAGCAACAAAGGGTTAAGAAGTTGAAAATAATACAAATGTGGCCGAGTTGGTGCTTCTTTGCAAGTTAGTGTTTGTTAAAACCTAGCTAAGTATGTGCTTAACTTATTTAGGGTTGGTGCTCCAAGTTGAGCGGGTGCTCAACTAAATTTGATATTTTTAAATCATTCATAAGATAGTAGTCTATTTGAAGAGTTCTTAGTGGGTTTTATTCCCCTTGAGTGTTTCCCACTCATATATTTGTGTTCTCTCTTGTTTCATGTTCTTGTGAATGGTTTTTATGCATTATAAGATCACTTTCGTTAAAATGTATTGAATAGTAAGAAAATTGAAAGAAATTTTTCTAAGGTCACTAATTCACCCCCTCTTAGTAAATTTTGTTTCCAACATGAAGATATTATCATCCATAGATGATGGGTTAGGGTGGTGTTTAATGAAAATTGAGTGCAAATCTAATGTGCATTATAGTAAGCATATGCATCCATTAGGAAAATAAATTTACGTACATTAATAATTAGTATACATGGAACTCAAATTGACAAGTAACAATCTCAAATATCTAGACTAAATTGGGATCCTTATATATTAAGAATTTCAATAATAACTAGCTACCAACCCCTTAGTGATATAGTAAGACTGATAGTGAAAATAAAATTAACCTACAAGGCGCCACTCATTTTAAACCATCACAAAGAAAATACTACAAAACAAAACAAATAATGCAAATACTACAAAACAAAAGAAACAATGCAAATACTACAAAACAAAAGAAACAATGCAAATAAAAGCAACCCAAATCCTTTTTGTATCTTGTAGTGCATACTTCCCTTCGACACCTTTTTTTATTAATTTCGATATTGTCGACTATACTTATGGATATTATTGTAGATTTTTGATTTAGCATGATGTTAGATGTTAGAGATACTGGATTGTTATTGATTTTGATTCATATATGATGCGTGTGGATTATTAGAGACATTTTATATTGATGTTGATATGTTGTTGACATGGTTATATATATATATTCGGACATGTAATATTTCGTCATATTGAGTAGACCTAGATAATTGAACTAATCTTATGATCTTATGGATATTGATGAAATGTAGAATTGAGATGTTGTTAGAAATTGTAAATGATATCGTTACTTGCCTAGATGATGTTTTGATTCATATATAGATGATTGTGGATTTATATTGTATATTTTATCCTAGATGTTTTGATGGCCACAAGGCCGAAGGAGGTATTATGTGTTTTGCAGGTAAACTTATCACAACAAAAATGGGGGATTGGAGACCAACCACATTGGAATGTTAGATGAATTCAACAAGGGTCACCATGACAACATGTATTTTGTTATGTGTGTGTGTGTGTGTGTGTGTGTGTGTGTGTGTGTGTGTGTGTGTGTGTGTGTGTGTGTGTGTGTGTGTGTGTGTGTGTGTGTGTGTGTGTGTGTGTGTGTGTGTGTGTGTGTGTGTGTGTGTGTTTGAATTGTTGTTAGGGGTTCCCATGGGGGAATCACCTCAATTGTGACCAAGGGGTTTTGTGTTATCTCTTTTATTAGTTTCCTTTATTTAATTTTTGTATGTGATCTTATAGTGATGTAATCTCCTATTATTAATTACTTGATTTATGTCTAGATTATTAAATTAATTAGTTTACTAAATTAATTAAGAATGGGTCAAAAAGGATTTCATTTATTAGATTAGATGGCTCTTGGGTTATGTGTTGTATGTTGAGTTCTTGTGATCTTGAGTGTTGTACACTCTACCCCTTCATGGAAATTTGAATTTGGCCTTAAGGGCCAATTTTGGAGGCTTGTGGGACAAGTCAAACTTGTCCCACACCTCTTAAATTACTATACCAACCCTACCTATTGATTGGAGGTAAAAAATAGACCCCATTATGTATTTTGGAAAAAACAAAAGGAAAAATATTATTGCACTTTCTTTCTTGTAATTAAAGTTTGTCCTTAGGGGATGTGGGCTTGGATTGTGTGTGTAAGTAAATTATCATTCCTCTCACCCTCAAATTTATGGTGCATTGGGGTTGAGGTTTAAATTATGAGGTGGAGTTGAGGATGATTGATGTGGCATCCTACATGGAGCCACATCACCCTCCTCTCTCCTTTTTTAATTTATTCAAGTGTTTTTTCTTGTTTGGGCATTACTTCATTTATTTGTACTCTTGCATTTTTAGGAGTTACAGGATTTTGGAGTTCTTGTGGATTTTGGAGCTTGTGATTGCTTGGAGATTCTTGGTGTGGAACTCTTAGATCAAGCTCTACCATGGAAAGGTAAGATCTACACTCTTGTAAAATATTTTCTTTTATATTGTGTATATGTGCATGTTTTTGAGTGTTTTGGTATGCTTGTTGGGTGCTTGGGTAGATTACTTAAGTGTGGTGGAGAGGATATGGGTATATTATATGTGGGGAGGCATAAGATTCTATTTCATGATTTGGAGGGAGTTGGGTTGGGTGCCCCACTTTGGACAAGAAATTACTTGCATTTTTACTTGGTATATTTTTATGAGGAGCCATAAGAGATTATAGGGAGGCATAAGAGAATGTGGGAGGCATAAGAGGTTCTTGAGGGAGGAATAAGAGTGTGTAGGGATTTTTGATGTTTATTGGAGGGTTTTAGGTGGGAACCCATTTCCCATTGGGAGGCATAAGTGACCTCCCCATAGATCTTACTCCTTTGGCTTTTACATGTTGAATCCTTGTGTATTTTGTTTCTTTCCTTCTTGTGATTATAGTTGTATTGTTTTTGTTTTGGTATGGTTGTAGAATCTTGTATTGTGATGTGGAAGCTTGTTTTGTTTCCATGAGTTGAATCCATTTTTCATTGCAATGTGGTTGGGGCTTGGGGGCCAATGAGGAGGATGGATTCTCCTCCTCATTGGAATTCTTTGTTGGGTGGAGAGTGTTGTCTCTCCCCCTTTTTTTGTGATCAATGAAGCATGGTGGAGCTCTCTTGTTGGTGATGTGAAACATGGAGCATTGTTGGTGTCCTCAAGAAATCTTTCCTTGTGATAAAACCTTCTTGTTATTCCCACTTAGGGTGGAAGACTTGTAATATTGTATTCCTTTTAGCTTTCATTCTTGTAAGTTTTCCCACTTTAAGTGGAAGATATTGTATTAATAATTGTGAAGAAAAGTTGTTTTGATTATTGGATATTAAAGTTGTATTATATGAGAAAGAGGAAAGAAAGATTTGTGTTTGTAAAGCTAGTTTTGTTGAAATAGAAAAGAAGTTTATAAGGGAAATATCTTATTCCATTGTAGTTGATTTATTTCCCACAAAAGTGTGTTGCTCTTGTTCTAAATAAATTATTGGAAATATTGTTGAAACTCTCTTGTGGAATGTTGGAAAATTGCATGAAGAAATATTACATTTCATTGTGTTACTTGAAAGGCATGTAAAAGAAGAAGTTAGACTATCTTCTTGCATTTTCTTGCATTGTTGTGGGAAAATTAAACTTTATTCAAGTGGATGGAAAGAACTTAAATTTTAAATTGTTATTTTCTTGGTTAATAAAAATAGAGTAATTCTTAACACTAGTAGAGAAAAGAAATTTCTTCAATTACAACTTAGGCCTTAGTCTCATTGGAAGGTGGAAATTCATTATTAAGTTATTGCAAAATACTTATAAAACCATGTAAGCCAAAATGGAAATAAGTGAATTTTGTCTTGCCCTCTAGACCCTTATTAAAATACTATAAAAAAAGAATTTTAAGTGTAAATTTTAGTCTAGTTAATGCCATCAATAATATAACTATTCTACTATTGATGATATCGCTATTATCTAAATACTATTATTATTAAATATAATAATAATATTATATATATATATATATATATATATTAAGTAATCAAACAAAACAAAAAAATCACATTTTAAGAGCCTTAAAAGTTGTGGCATAGTTAAAAAGAGGTAAGGGGTTGGGGGATTCTCCCCCAACCTAAAAATAGTGTTTTAATCAATATAAACCCCCACCCACGGTTAATAAGATCTTGCAAATTTTCACTATTGTAGACTATGTAAACCTAAATCTCCGGCCACTTTGCACATAAAACTCGGTCATACGAGTTCTATATATATATATATTGTGTGTTTGTGTGTAGATTCATCATTTGGAAAATTTTATTATCATATATATATAAAATTTATAAATATATATATATATGCATATACATATATACACACACACACACACACACACACACACACACACACACACACACACACACATTCTAGAACCCAAATGAAAAACTCATACCATTTAACTATAGAAATAAGATGGGGTAAAACCCACAAGCCCATTTGGGCAAATCAAGGAAATATGAGGTAAATAGAAATACACAAGTACATTTAAAACCCTAAGGAGGGTATAAGAAAATAAGAAAAATAATGGAGCTTTGATGCCTCCCCAAAAGCTTAAGAAGACCTATAATTGTTTCCCATCCTCCTCCAACAACCTGCAAAATCAAAGAGAAACAATAAGCCAAATGAAAAGAGAGAGAAGCATTCTTAAGCATGATTTAGGGCTAGTTTCCCTCTTTCCTCATCAAGGGTCCTAAATGAATCCATCTAAGGGATGAGATTCATCCCTACAAAAAGTAGGTAGAGAGTGGGTGAGTGGAAATTGTCTTTTAATTTAAATGTTTTTAATTTCAAATACATGGGTTGACTTTTTAAGGGGTCACTTTATGGGGTAGGAGTATGTTTATTAATTCTAACCCCATGTCAAATGGGGACCTTGTCAATTGTTATTAAACCTTGTGGGATTAATTAATTTTTAGTATTTATTTATATTGACCCTTTTACCCTTGAGATTTAAATGTGGAAATTTTAACTATAGTGAATTAAATTGTTATTAAAATAATACTTAGGGGGAAATTAACCATGCTTAGTCAAATTAAATGTATTAAAGTTTAAATGTGGGTTTTCAATATTTTGTTATAATGGGAAAAATTTATTATTAAATTTAATTGACTTAGAAACATTAATGGGACAACTATATTTTTGAAGCTTGTATGCGGGCACGTTTCTCAAAAAAATTATTCCATAATTTTTCTAGCTAACCCTAGGTTGTTCTTGGGTGCATCACGGGCATTACATATCTCATTGCAACTTTAGATGAGATTGTTGAATATTGGAATGAAGCACCAAGCTTGTTTAATATCTTAATCAATTTTTTTTAAAAGCTCAAAAGGTGTTCCAAATGGAAGTAGAATTTAACTACAAGAAAAATGATAGAAAAATGATTTGATTGTAGATTCATGATCAATTGGACAACATAATAGTGTGTGAGATTGAATGATAATCCAACACAATGATGATGCAAATTTCAAATATTCCAAAGATGATAATTAGAGAGGAATGAGTGATTATTTATAGATGAGGGAAGAGAATCTCAAATCCTTGATTTGTGTGATTAACTTGTCTGATATGAAGTTAACTGAAGCATGATTGAATTATTTAATTGAGTTTCCAATCTAATTGAGGAGTTGAATTATTGTTTTGAGCTTGCATGGATGAGTTATTTTTGAGTTGGCCAAGTTTGCACATGCTTTTGAATATTTATAATTAAATATTAATTCCATGTATTTTTTTATTCACCCAAAAAAGTGACGTGACTTTTAGCTTTTGGAGTGATTTGCTTTATTTTTGGAATGCATGCTTTATGGGATATGTTTTAATTTTAGAATGCCATGCTTTATGGGATATGTTTAGTTAACTCAAATGCATGATTTAATTTAATCTAAATTTGTCCTCTTGCATATATTTAATGATTTAATCTTTAATTGATTTGTTTTTCTCTAGTTAACTTGAGATGATAATTAGTAAAGTGAAAGTGGATAAGAGTGTTAGTGTAGGTTATTATTTATCCATTCATTTGTTTATTAGGAAAATTCTTTCACTTTTGTTGATGAAGTTATGTTAGCTACTTTAATGTACTAAATTAGTTAGAAGGTGGAGTCATTTTACTTCAATTATAAATTAATGAAGGTTATTCACCACTCATCTATGTGGTAGTTTATCTTTCCACATCATATATGTACATCACTTGCATCATTTTATTATGAATCTTTGAGTTTATTTTGGGTGCACTCTTCATGGTTATGGTAATGTTTATTTTACTAGAGTGATCATGGGATAAGAAGCATTGGATTCTTTGACATGGTATTAGAGCTAGCTTCAACAATCATTGCTCAATTTTTTAAAGCATTTTTATAGGGTTCTATTTTATTACAAAGATTTTATTTTACAAGATTGTTATTTGGCTCTATAATGGCTTGAAATTACATATCATTGTTGGTTTTGACCCAAGCTCAGCCTATATAGCTCTTTTGTGAATTTCTTTATGTTGAAATGAGTTATGTATTCTTGAGATCCTACTACATTACTCAATATCATCCCTTTGCTACATGTTTTAGCTTAAGTTTTAATCTTGATATCTTCCTTAATTGGCTCGTTTTTCTTGATGAATTCACCTTGGCAGATTTGGACTTAACCTAGCTTGACGATATTTATTTGGTTAGCTTGGCCATGGTTTTTATTTTCTTGGGGGTGGATTGGAGGTGTCTCGCTAAAAACTTGGAAATTTACATCCATTGATTATTAGGATTATACCAGTTGTACAGATAAACAAGCATGCAATGAATAATGTGAAAAATGTAAAACAGAAAAGAATGCAATAAAATAGAGACACAAATTTAACGTGGTTCACCCAAAATGGGCTACGACCACGAGAAACATCTAATCCTTTTATTCAGTCAGAAAAACTCTCTCTCACAGTGCCTCCACTAATACAATGAGCCTCATACATAATGACCCTTTAAAGATATTAGGGTTTTTATCATTTTGGGGAAACAGAAAACCACTCGTTAGATCTGTGACCTAATAATGAATGGTCCAGATTTCATAATGCATAAATACATATAAAATGTGGTTTTTGGGGCTCTACCCCCGAACTCCCACCAGGGCACTGGTCCCCTGGACCCCCAGTTGGGGGGGCCATCCCCCTGGACCCCTCAAGGGGGGTGAATCCCCCCTTCCAACCCCTATCGCTATCGGATCCATAACCAACATTGACAACATCAATATCGATCTAAGCTAGATTAACCCTTGCATGTGTTTTGGATCGGATTTGGGTGGCTCGAGCTCAAGGGTTTTTCAGATCAAACTTGGTGGCTAGTTTTTTAGCCTTCTTCTTCTCTTATCATGATAGTGGAAGCATTATTTTCTTACATGCTCAGATCTATGTGGCTAATCATATCAAGGATTCAACAGTCTCCATGCATATCTTCCCAAATTGGATTTGTTGATCACATATCGGCTTACAATTTTAGTCTCCATCTCGTCTTTGCAATGCTTACCTTTACTTAGTGGTTTGATCTGTTTGGACATAGATAGGAAAACTCTTACCTTCTTAGCATCTAATTAGCCTTAGTTTATTCTTGCATAACATCAATCCTAACACGAGCTCCTATTAATTAACTCAACCTTTGATCCAATTTTCTATCTCAAGTGAGTGGCGATGCCTAGCTCGACCTTTGCTCAATTTTGCACATCTCGGTAGCTTTATCAATCACTTCAACGTATGAATCATCTAAAATTTGATCATCTTGACTTTGATACTCCATCTATCAAATCTTCTTAGTTTTGATGCCACATCATCTTCCAACTAGGTCTCTCTTTATTTTCACTCGTTGGCGATTTGATGGTTGGTCGGTGATATTTTTATGATGTTTGGTGGTTGGTATCACCTATAAGCTCGAAATCCTAGGATCGACCTCTCCAGGGAAAACTCTACTTGGTACCCATTTCATCATCCCAACCTATATACCTCCTAATTTGGCCCATCACCTTATCGTTTGAGCTTGACATCACTTTGGAAAGATAGGTCGATTATGGTTAAAACCCTAACCTAATTTTTAATTTAGTTTCTCATTTTGAGGAAACTATAAAATTTAAGATCTTCAATTCATTATATGTGCAATTTTGGTGGTGTATTGGAATGAGCTCTTAGTAGAAAGCATATGGGCGTAGGTTCAAATCTCAATCCTTTCAACCTTTCGAGTTGTCCTTAATTGATCTCTTCAAAGGAGATAATATTATAAAAGGATTTTGGTGAATTTTTGTTTATAAAAAAGCTATAATTTGTAAAGAGACAAGATTAATGTTGTTGGAGGGTTATTTTATTAAAGAAGAGTTTTTTTATGACTCAAATTATTTGTTAATGGGGAAATCAATGTAAAATTGCATAATTATACGGGAGCATTTTTGTTGTAAAAATTTAATTTTTTGAGCCACTTCAAAGGTCAAACTGGTTTGTTGCACAATAAATTCCTACCGCTCTTTTGTTCATGAGTGTCAAATATTGAATGGTGAGGCCCAATTTGACAGGTGGTCAAACCCTCTCATAAGAAAACATTTTCTTCTTTCTTTCTCACATAGTATTGGTCCAAAGTTGTAAAGGGGCATTGCACCTTGACCATCTAGGGGGGCTTTACCCCTAGACCCCGCTATCGGCCCGTGACATAATATATTCATGGTTCTCTTTTGTTCTCAAGTGTCAAATACTGAAGGGTGAGGCCTAAAAAGAATGATAAACAAATCATTCCAAGCCACAAAGAACTCAGATGCTAATCAAACACCACACTCAATAAGATGAAAGAAATTCACCATAATAAATTTAATAAAACCTTTGCAAACAAATGAGTAGAAATATCATATATTATTATGGAACTTAATGAAATACAATGAGAATGGGCCTTTCTAATATAGGAAAAGAAGATCAATCTAAGATCCATTCAAGGTCATAGATCAAGCCAAAAATCAAGGAAATAACTAGTCATCAAAGAACTAGTCAAGACCATAGATTTAGAAAAGAACTAGTCATAACAACTAGATAATATCTTCCTAATGTCTAAATAATTAAAAATATATATCCACACACGTAAGTGGGTGAGGATGAAATACATGAGGTAAATAAATTACCTAGGTGAACATGAGATAAGGTAAATACCTACTATAACACCCCCTCAAGTGAGGCTAGGGGCTCAAAATAAAAGTGGCATATCCATAATATGAGTCTCGAAAACTGGGCCTGATCAGGTACTCATGTACAATATATCCATGAAGAAATATCGAACCAAAAGTAGTAAAGAATCCTGCTAGAAGGAAAGAGAAAGTAAGAAGAAGAAAGAAGGTGTTCTCACGAAAACCCCCAAGAACAACTTCTAAAATCCCAAAACCCCAAACATGCCACCTGTTTGAAGGTAGAGAGGTGATGTAAAAGGATTTGTAAAGATGTATGTAAACACTCATCGAGTGGGAATGTACTTCAATCAAAGAAATCCATCATGAATGTGTTGATGAATGAAGTGTATGTGTATCTCAATATGCTTGGTCCCGTTGGTGCTCAATAGGGTTGTGATAAATGTGAATTGCACTTTTATTGTCACACCAAAGTACAATCGGTGAATCCTATGGGAATCCAAAATATGTTAATAACTGTCAAAGCCAAAGAATCATTGACTTGTTGTAACTTTTCTCTATAATCTACCTCTGAAAATGAAAGTTTTATATCATGTTGCTTTTTGCATGCCCAAGCAACTGGAGAATAACCAAGACAAAAAAATATAGCCAGAAGTGGAACTCTTTTCATCAATAGACCCTGCCCAATCTGAATTTGTATATCTAACCAACTTAGTATAACCCCTAGTGTAGTGTATTCCAAAGTGGGAAGTGCCCTAAAAATAACACAAAATCCTTTTACTAGTATGTCGGTGACTACTATGAGGAGAATGCGCAAACCAGAGATAAGCCTTGTTGTGTAAATGAAGTATTAAGGTGAGTATGGTCAAGTGCATGATACTTCTATCCAACTTCCTATTCAATGTAGGATCATAAAGTGGAGTGGTACATGTGGAAGTAAGAGTAACCCTAGACTAAAAAGGAGATGTACTTGGATTGTAATCAACCATATCAAAGTGTTGAAGAAGATCATGGGTGGATTTTGTTGACTCAAATTAATCCCTGAATCTATCTGAGAAATATGTAATCCAAGGAAATAATGCAATATCACAATATTTATCATGTCAAATTGCATAGAAAGAGCCCTCGAATAATCTAAATGTGGGAAGAAGAGTATTTAGTAAGTAACATATCATCAACATAAAAGATAAGTATCACAATAACCTCACCAACATGCTGGAGATATCTTGTAGAATGGAGTAGCGGTGAAAAAAATTAATAGATAGAAGAAAATAATTCATCTTCTCATACCAAGCCATAAGGGCTTGTTTGAGACCATTAAGAGACCTTAAAGTCTACAAACAAGAGAAGAATTTTGAAAAAATCTAGCGAGGTTTACCTATGTATATTTCCTCTTGTAAATATCCATGTGAGAAGGAACTCTTCACATCCATCGGTATAGGAGCCACCCCTTTGATGCATAAATAACAAGTAAAGGTGTATAAAATCCATCTTGGCAACGGGTGAAAAATTATTAGAGTAATTAATACCTTCAACTTGTAAAAAACCCTTTGCAATAAGATGAGCCTTATGTTTGTTAATGGACCCATCAACTACATATTTTCTTTGGTATACCCACTTACACCTAACCATATTTCTTCCTTTATGAAGAGATACCAAATCCCAAGTATGATTCTTCATCAAAGAAGAATACTCAGCTGTCATCGGATCATCCCACTCTTGTATCCCGTGAGCTTGTGAAAAAGACTATGGATTCTCAAAAACTACATGACACAAAATTACAGAACTTGTAGAATGTGCATGATGATGGCTAATAGGTGGAAGATCCCATATGAAAGGTGTTTCCTCATAAAATCTAGTATGATCCCACTTAGGCATAGTGACAACATCGTTGGGAATAGGATCCTCATCAACATCTATAACCTCCTCATCAACCTCCTCAAAGAAAGAATCCTCAAGATGAGATAAAGAAGAAGTAGGCATGGAAGATGAAGAATCATGAGGTGTGAAGTGCTCATCAAATTGAACATGTGTTTGAAAAATAACCTCATGAGTATCAAGATCTAAAATTTGATAAGCTCTCATGTCCTCACAATACCTAAAAAGATCAATGGTTTTCTTTTCTTATCTAAGGATTTAATTTTCTTCTTAGGCACAAAGGCCCAAGCAAGGCTCCGAAAGACTAAGAAAAATGAGACATCAAGCTTAGTGTTGGACCAAGCTTCCTCTAGATTAAATACTTAATTTCTTTGAGTGGTGTGCAATTTTGAATGTAGTTAGCAATATTAACTTCTTTTTCCCAGTATATAGGAGGTAAATCTCTAGAATGCATCATGTAGTTAGCCATTTCCTTAAAAGTTTGATTCTTTTGTTTGGCTAAGCCATTTTTTGTGGAGTATGAGGAATAGAATGTTGGTGAATAATTGACATGAGTTGCCAAAAATTTAGAAAACTCATTGTTGAAATACTCCCCCATTATCAGTGTGAAGGTTCTTTGTGCAACTAAACTTTGTTTCTCGATCAAAGTCCTAAAGACTTTGAAGTGTGAAAAATCATCACTTTTTACTTGAGAAAATAAACCCAAGTACACCTTGAGAAATTATTAATAAAGGTGAGTACATACTTAGCTCCATTGAAAGAGGGGGTAGGAAAAACCATCAAGTCACTATGCACAAGCTCAAGTGGTGAAGAAGTTCTCTTAGAAAAATTCTTAGGAAATGGATATTGGTGTTTTTCCTAATGCATAGCCAGGGAAAACTCCCTCAAGACAAGAAACTCTAGGAAGACCATTAACCATATCGTGAGTGCTCAACTCCTTCAAATATATGTAATTGAGATGTCCAAATCTCCCATGCCAAATCTTATTCTCTGAATCTACATGAGAAACCAATTTTGTCCCTATATAGGAAGTGTCATCAAAAATATCAAAGTGATATAGTCAAGAACTATGATCAAAAATACCTTGAGCAACAAGTGAATGAGGCTCCAAAAAAGTTCATACTTACGCCCCATGTGGTATAAAAGTTATTATTTTTCTTTGACCAAAATGATAAGTTTGATATATAGAAAGCAAATTTATAGTGATGTTAGGAACATATAGTGCATCTTGAATATTTCCACTATCAAGGTTTATGTCACCTTTTCCTTTAATAGAAAGAAAGGAAAAATCTCTAAACTCAATTTTGGAAGTAGAACTCAAACCTAGAGATACAAAATACTCTTTGGAAGAAGTCATGTGATGAAAAGCACCAGGATCTATAACCCAACTATCTGCAAGTGGTGACTGAGATCTCCTAACAACATTAAGTTTTTTTCCATGTTGATTAGAAGGAGGTGGAGTGGGGATAAAAATTTTGGGTTTCTTGAATGAATCCTCTAAGGATTGCATTCACTTATAACACATATGTTCTTCATGACCAATACCCCACAAAAAGAGCATGAAACATGAGACTTCTTCTTGGATTTAGAAGACTCCTGGGTTTAGAGTTGTTTTCTTTGGGTTTAGGAGAACTTTGAGATGGAGAAGGGGTGGATTTGTTTTTACTTTTTGGTTTTACCTCACCCTTAGGATTAGATGCAATTAATTCCTTTTGAGAGGTGGAAGACTCAAGGTTAGACAATTTAGATTCTTCCCTAGTAATTATTTCACAAAATGTTTATAAGTCAGGTATTTGGAATGTGTCACCTAAGGTATCCATACTAGGGAAAAAGGTAGAAGAAAATATTTGGAATTTTCCTCTCAACTTGGATAAAATTAAGTAAACACACTCTTCATCATTTTTATCTCTTCCACTCCCCTTTAATTGTGTCAAAAAATGCTTGAACTTGGTAAGATAGTCTATAATTGATGGAAAATATTCAGGATTAAGAGAGGTGATCTCAATTTCAAGTTGCATGGCTCTCATGTGATCCACCTTACTAAATAAACCCTCTAATTTCTCTCATATTTTGAAAGGAGATTCATATTTTTCCAAATGAAACAAAGAATATCACTTACATAAGCTCCTATCAAACCCATACACTCATCGAATTTGTTTGGTACTAAAATTTATCATATTCTCTAGTGAACATTGGTTGTTATGAAGAAGTTAAAGCCCATGATCCTTTTATTTAATTATTTTTCTATTCTTGGTTTCCATGTGTGGAAATTATGTTAATGGCTCAACATTATCTAATGCAAAATTAGATAAAAACCCCATTCTAAAAAATCACCAAAAAATACAAGAACCAAGCCATGCAACAAGACCCCCCTAATTTTGGCACTTTATAATTGGTTGCGTGTTATATGACACTTAATAATTATAGTGTGTTTCTCAAAATAAATAGTTCTAATGTAAAATGCACAAAAAACAAGCACTTTTGCAAAAACTCGACACTCAAATCCGAGTTACCAATCAAGAGATACAAGCTTTTCAGTTTCACGATCTACTATTTATTTTAGTTGCTATTAAAAAAAATAAAATTATCTTTCCTTCACCACAAATAAAATCAAAGGGGGCTGGAATTAAGTACATACTAGTAGGAATCACAAGCTTAATCCCTCATATGACCATACCATATGACCACTAGCTAAGGATTTCAATAAAAATGTCCCTCTGGAAGTTCTAATCTCAAAAAACCCAGAAACTATTTTTTTGGGTTTGTTTCCATGGATTCCAAAGCTGATCGTATGTGCATACATCTCTGCAAGGAAAATTCTCGATCTTGGTTGAGTTTACAGTCATTCTTAGGGCTTTTCCACCTTTTAAATCCAATAAAAGATTGTTTTGCATAAAAATGCATGCAACAACAAAATACTAACAAAATATGAATATATGAATATAGAAAACCTTTTTTGTAAAATGAAACTTACAGATGGATGTCAACAATAATCTACTACTCTGATACCATAAAAGGAATGATAAACAGATCTTTCCAAGCCATAAAGATTCGAGATTTAATCAAACATCACACTCAATAAGATGAAAGTAATTTGCCAAAATAAATTTAATAAAACATTTGCAAGTAAATGAATAACAATATCATACATTATTATGGAACTCAATGAATTACAATAATAATGGGCCTTGTTTATATAGGCAAATCGATCAATCTAAGAACTAGTCAAGGTCGTAGATCAAGCCATAAATCAAAGAAAGAACTATTCAAGACCATAGATTTAAGAAAAAACTAGTAATCAAAGAACTAGTCAAGACCATAGATTTAAGAAAGAACTAGTAATAACAACTAAATAATATCTTCCTAATATCTAAATAAGAAAAAATCAATATCCACACACATGAGTGGGTGAGGATAAAATACATGAGGCAAATAAAGTACCTAGGTAAACATAAGTTAAGGTAAATACCTACTCTAACAAGGCCCGGTTTGATATGTGGTCAAACCTCCTCATAAGATTTTTTTTTCCTTCTTTACTACTTGCATAGTATTGGCCCGAGCTAAGATATAAGAAAAAAGGATTCCACGGTGTTTTGGACACATTTTTGGTAGAGCTCGATGGACTATATTTTTAGGTGTTTTATTTTTTGAGTGTGTTTTTACATTTATCATGGATTCGTGGTTTGATATTTAGTCGAAGAATGAGATGTTGTTAAATGATATTTTTCCATTCAGGAGGACCTAGTAAAATTTTGGAAGAAAATAGATCACTCAAGTAGCAAAATTCTCTTCTACAAGCCCTCATTTAAGGAAAAGATGATCTCATACACTCTATGTAACAAAACATTGCTAGCTTGCAACATTGTCCTCATGTTGTTGATTCTCATACCCCTTCTCTTAGTCCATCTGCATCTATTGCTCTTGCACCCACTAACCTTGATTTTCAATTTATGAGCCTCCTGCTCCTACTCCTTATGCTACTAAGCATATTAGGCTTGTCACTTTACATGTTCTAATTCCACACATATACCTATTGCAACAACACATTCTATGTATCCCACTTATTCTCACATTCATGGCTCTATTGAGAAGCATACCACTGCATTCAGTTCTTACATGCTCTATTTTATGGGTTTCACTATTTGAGGTATTGGCCTAGTTTGACATGTGGTCAAACCTCTTCATAAGAAAAAAAAATGATTCTTTATTACTTGCTTAGTATTGGTCCGAGTTAGGATATAAGAGAAAAAGATTCCACAGTGTTTTGACACATTTTTGGCATAGATCAATGTCTTTGTATTTTTGGGTGTTGTAAAATTTTTTGAGTGTGTTTTTGCATTTATCATGGATTTGTGGTCGACATCTTTCCTTTCTGATCGAGAATGATATGTTGTTCACTAAATTTTTTCCATTCAAAAGGATCTACTAAATTTTTGGAAGAAAATAGATCGCTCAAGAAGTGAAATTCTCTTCTACAAGCCCTCATTCATGGAAAAGATGATCTTATACACTCCATGCAACAAAAAATTGCTAGCTTGCAGCATCACCTCATATTGTGGACTCTCGTACCCTACTCTTACTCTACCCGCATCTATTGCTTATGCACCCACTGACCTTGATTTTTTAATTTTGAGCATTCTCCTACTCTTTATGCTAGTAGGCATATTAGGCTTGTTATTACATGTTCTAATTCCACACATATACGTATTACAGTAACACATTATGTGTATCCCACTTCTTCTCACATGCATGGATCTTTTGAGAAGCATACCATTGGATTCAGTTCTTGCATTCTCTATTTTATGGGTTTCACTATCAGAGGTATTAGTAGACATTCACAAGGTATTGCTTCCCCTATTCTTCATGTTAAGTGGCATTATCGCAATGACATTGGTTTTTGATAAGGTACTTCATTGGGATCATACATTGACAAAGCTCCTATTTTTGTTCGATCGACTCTTTCCAAGGATCATGAGCTACACATGAGTTTTACACCTTCACTCAAACTTGAAAAACATGGTATTTCATTTTTCAGACATGATCGAGCTGAAACACATACCGATGTTCCTTTGAATAAACCCATTGTGAATTTTACACCGAATCATCTACAAACTTCTTCTTCATCCATCTATGTTGATTTGCGATGGATTTCTGATCACTTGTGGTGGTGAGATAGTCATTCGTTGAGATGACTCTATAGTATTCCACCATTCAACTTCTTGCTCCACTTTCTATACCATCTACATTGTAATTCTCTTTATTTTAAGAATTTTTATTTAGCATGTGTAGTATACCTATCTTGTTTGTAGAGAGATTTTATATCTATATTTTTGAAAAATTGATAGTCATTCTTGTGGAGGATCATTCTATTGAAACCCGGTGTTATTTTTTCGGTGTTCAAATAGTTGTTTTGACAACTCATATAGATTTATAGTGTCACTCTACCCATTCATCAATATGGGAGGGTGTGGTGTTGATCCTTCTTTGAGGCTTGTGTTTGTCTCTTGTTGCCTTGGTTATTCTTAGATCATGGCCCTCCTATTTCTATGGATTTTTGTCATTTACTTGTTGCCTTGGTTATTGTTCTTGGATCGTGGAATGCCTAATTTTTGTAGTTGATCAAATTATATTTTGTGTTTTTTACACTTTTGATATTACCCATTGATAATCTCCTTATATGGAGATATTCTTGTGCAACATAGTGTCGATTGTTTTTATTTTTGATTGAGTAGTGGATTCAAACCATAGTGCATACCAAACTTCTTCAACACTGTACAATGTTTTTGAGACAAGCTTCTTGGGATGCCTAGCAACGAGGTTTTTCTCTGTACTTTTTTGTTACTAGTTTTTGGGTACCTTGTGGTGTTCCCTTTTTCCCTATTATTGTACATGGGTACCTCATCGGGCCTTTTTAGAACCCAACTTATTTTTCACCCACCTAAGTTATGCTTATGGAGGTGTTAGTGTAGGTTATTATTTATCCTTTTATTTATTTATTAGGATAATTCTTGCACTTGTGTTAGCTCTACCCTTCTTGTGTTATCTTGCTTAGGTGTAATAGTTATGTTATCTTATTAGTTTTGTTGTGTTAACTTACTAGTTGTGTGGAGTCGGCTCTAATGTTAGTATCAATTAGTGAGTGTTATTCACCATTTATCTAGTGCTAGTTACACTTTCCTCCGAGCCCATATGTACATAGCTTGCATCATTCTATTATGAAGATTTGAGTTGATTTTCTTTGCACTCTTCATGGTTGTGGTAATGTTTATTTTGCTAGAGTGATCCTAGGATTAAAAGAATTGGCTTATCCAACAAAGAGGTGAGGTGGAAATGGATAATGTAGGATTTATTTAATTATTTTGATATTAAATTAGCTAATAAAATTAACTAATAGGATAGGGAATGAATAATAAGAGTGATAAGATTAATTAATTAATCATAGGAATGAGATATGAATGTAACAAGGTCTATAATGTAAATATTTAATAATTCGAGACCATGTGTGAGTGATAGGAATGATTAGGGGAGTTTTGGTACAAAGTCGTAAAATGTTATTAAAGATCGTAAGATAGCAGAATATATGAAAGTGATAAAAAATGGTTGAAAATGGTCATAATGTACTGTGTAGTAATTATATGATGATTTCTAAGGTTTAGAATGTGTAATATGATATTTTATGGTGTCTACATTTGCCCAGAGAGGATTATGAAATAATAACACTTTAAAGATAGTAGACACCATAAATGTATACAAATAAAATATGAGAAGAGTGACACCATTCATGTGATTTAACAAGAGAACGTATAACTATTTTAAATATCTATTTGGTAATTGGCCTATAGATGTTTATAGGTTAACTTTTTATAACCAATGTCTTCATCATTGTCAATAGTATGTCATCTTATTAAAAACATCACATTCAAAGGAGATCAAACCTAGGTTGGGAGGAAAAAGCTTCCTTCTCTTATAAAACACAACAAAATAAAATAAGTGAAAATGTCTTGCAAAGTCAAGGGTCACATAAACACAACTCTACATTTCGTAAACTTTTGGAGGACTTGATATTTGTGTTAACACATATTTAAATATTTTTACATACATTATAATGTTTATTACAAATTCCATATATATTTTTTTAATAAGAATTAGAAAGCACTATAAATTAATTATAAGATATCTTGTACAAAATTTCTAGAGTAAAATGAAGTTTAATAGTTTAAAAATATTCACTTGGACCCTAACCTTATAAGTAGATAAGTTGTTATATTTTCCTTATCAAATTGAAGCAAAATTATAATTTTCTTTACTATTAAAGTTTAAATGAACCTCTAAGGTAATGAAAAAATAATATCATTTTCTTGAAATTAGATGTATTCAAATATATGGAGATATGTAACTTTAAACAAATGTGAAATGAAAATTCAAGATATTGTAGACACTAAATCACGCACTTGGGTGCATTTCCAGGTCCTAAACACATATTGGCATTCATATGATTCCTAAGCAAGAAAAATAGTAATTGACGACTGTCCTTGGGATACTTTTTGTATTTCTTGTTTTCTATTTGGCCTTACACACCCTACAACCCAATCAGTATTTTACTTATTTATCTTTTATAGCTCCAAACACTAGTGCCCAACTAGGATAGGAGCGTTTAGGCGCCAATAAGCCCTTTGGGTGCCCCTGACCATTTTCCACTTTAATCTCTCTTTTTGGGTATCTTTTATCATCTGGTCATGCTTTTCACTTATGATTCGACATTCAGTTGTCAATTATGAAAATCAAACAAAGTAATCAAATAAATACATAGTCGTGTTCAAAATAGAGGACCAAGCACTAAGTGTTAGTGACATCACCTAATCTTACATCCAAAAGGAACCTAAAGTGCTCTAAAGAATCCATCTAACATAAACTCAAGGGACAAGGTTTGCATATTCTACATACACTGCATAGGAATGGGAAGTTTATTCTATTTTATCCACACATGCTATACATTTATACATTCTAGATCTAGCCTGCTATCAAGTGTACTTACACAAGGGAATCCTAGGGCACGATTCTTACACACACACCAGAACTACATGGAGTGTGAAATGTAGTGTAGCACTTGGTCATAAGTTCACTCTCGGGGTGACCATCAGGGTCAGTATAACTCCCCATATTGCATCTTTATTTTTAGGTTTGGTGCAATTTATTAGTTTTTGCAGTGATATCTATTTTTTAGGTTATAGGTACCCTCAGAAATCAAAGTGCTATACACATGTGAACAATAGGGAATATTTGTGACATATTTACAACATATCGAGATTGAATCCGGACCTTCACGCACAATCACAGTGCACCTAGAAGAGGTGATCAACACCCAGGCACCTATCTTTCCATGGGTTCCTGTGTTTGACCTTATTCCTACAATCCCATAGTTATCCTAAGCATTCATGACACTATTCACTTCCTTTTAAGAAATTTTCCTAGTCTAGAGTGTTTCGGATCAAGTGTAAATAAGATAAGTCATTTTCTTTATGCCTCTTTCTTAGGATTTCATGCTTACTTTCTTATTTTCATATGCATCGTATTGTACTTAGTAGTTGTATATCATAGTTTACATCAGTTACTCCGTAATAGGTTTAATAAATCTATTTTTTGTTAAATCATTTAGTGAACCCATCATTCAAACACAACCTCACTTTTAGTAATTTTGTCATCTTTTCACTATGGCTAAAACTTTTGCACCTTTACTGATGAAGACCTTTGTGATCTCTAAAGACGTAGCAACAAATTTACACAAAAATTATTAATTTCACCGTATATTATGCATAATGAATTAGGATAATTTATATCCATTACAATAGGATAACAACTTCTTACAAAATAGGAAGTATTTCAAACTTACTTGTTTATGGGTTTAATAAACTAACCAGTAAACTATATGAGTTGTTTAAATAACAATTCATTTACATCCATAGACTAAATGTAATAAATATTACATAATAATTACCAGTACAATGTGGAGCACTAATAATATTTCCTAACATTCCCCCCTTAGTGCAAACATGGGAGAAAAACAATCACACTTCCTTCCTTCATAGCATGTTCCGCATGCGGATGTTTTGCGGGAGTTCATGATTTGGATGGTTTCGCAGGAGAGCCAACAACCTTCAAGAATGATTTTACTGGACAACCACCAACCTCAACAAAGATGGTTTTACAGGACAGCCAACAACCTAAACAAGGATGATTTTATAGGACAACCAACAACCTCAACAAATGATGGTTTTACAGGATAACCAACAACCTAAATATCATGATGCTAATTTTCCTTGTGCTTTAAATCATCCACTACTATGTTTTTCCTTTAGGGAATTATGTAGGAAACAATGCTCACTGAATACAAATCTAAAAAGAAAAAAGTGAAAATGGAACATTGAGACCATGTTCCCCCCTCAATGTGAAATTTCCACTTATTCAACACATAACAAGAACTCTGAAATTGAATCATACCGCACACCGCAAATAAACCGCAACTTTGAAATGAAAGAAAATTCATACTCACAAAAATTACCACCATAGCTTTGTGTGGCCCCGTCGTTAGTGAGTGACGAGAGGTCGTTGATTGACCTCCACCTCGTGTTCCTCCGTCTTCCAATATCATGTTGCTAGCTCAACTGGATTTTATCATGAATCACAATTGTTTCCACATTGTCATTATTCATTTCTTCCCTCCTAGAATATGAAACACTTTATTTTCCGGACGTCGAGTAACACCAAAAATGTGTCCACCTAGCAAATTTTATTATTTTTCAAACTTTTGACTACATTTAAAATGACAACTTTATAACATTTGACACTAGGACTAATTTTAGTGACATAATACTACAAATTGCATTATGACATAAAAACTCGATTTACAATGACATTATGATATATTTTTCACAATACTTTTATGACAATTTATACTTAGCACTAGGGACTTAAATATTGATAAACGACTCTTGATTTTTGACAAGGATAATACTATTAACTAAGAAAACAATTTAGACCGATGACACACTACAACCTTTATAACCCATTATACCCTTCAGGCTATATAAGCCACCAATAATTGTGTACTAACCTCAAATTATGAAACTTCAATTAACTATTGGATTTTACACATAAGCTACTACTAAGTTTCAAATCACACAAATTGACTTAGAACTATTTTCAACTCGTATCTTTCCTTCATACAATAAAAAATATTAATTCGATATCGCCATTGAAAGCAATACCTTTGTGAGCTAAGATCACGGAGGGTTTGCAAAGTATGGTAATTGCTCGCATAATCTGTCAATGAAAAAATGATCTCATAGAAGACTTCAGTTGCAGGAAGATCTACATGGCACTGACAGAATGCAGCGATTGGAATTTTTTGATGTTAAAACCAATTGAGCGTAAAACCGTGGGCCACGTGATGAGGTGAAATATTTTCGTCTATCTTCTTTCACAAATAAAAGACACCGTAAGACTAAATTGGTTTGCTCTCTACGCGGCAAGATGATATAGGTCGAGTTCGACTCATCGAGTGGTCGGCCGAATGAAATTGATGGAGGCTCTATTTGTAAATGCCTTTTCTATCACAGAAACATACCAACTTTGTAACCCCAAATTCAATGCAAGATTTGGTCAGTTTTATGAGTTCTATTGCAGAGGTCAAGCTGTGTGTAAAGTCGAGCTAGGCTGGAGAGAATCTGAGTGGAATGAGAGAGAACTCGGTGAACAAGCACCAAGCTGAGTTCAAATGGCACATAATCAGATCTATCACAAATAATACTCAGAGATATTGCCCACTGTCAGCGGATGATTGTTATGCAAAAATCATTGCTTCATCATTGAAGTCGATCCAAAAATATATAAATGTTGATAGTATGAATTACATCGAGTCAGAAATTGATGAGATCTAGGCATCCTCAAATCAGTGTACAAGATGTAGTGCTTGGACAGAACTCACCGTTGGATGAGCCACATGGAACCAAACTCATGCCTGCTAAAACTTTCACGAAGACTCACAATTCTACTACGCAGGTGTAGAGACTTGGCAAAGAAGATAACCCAGCAGATGTGTGGAAGAGAAATGGGTAGATCACAGACCAAAAGGATGTCGATATTGTTACAACACACTAACTATAAACTACTGCTGCAGAAACTAATAATAAGAAATCTCTTATCATAGGGTTGAACATAAATAGGAATAGATCTACCCCTCACAAGCTTAGGAATCCATCACTCTGATACCAAATAAAGACGCAATAATAGATTTACAACAAATTATTAATTTCACTGTATATTATGCACAATGAATTAGGCTAATTTATAGCCATTACAATAGGATAACCACTTCCTACAAAATAGGAAGTATTTCAAACTTACCATTTATTAGTTTTACGGGTTTAACAAACTAACCACTAAACTATATGAGTTGTTTAAATAACAACTCATTTACATCCATACACTAAATGTAATAAATATTACACAATAATTACTAGTCCAATGTGGATCACTAATAATATTTCCTAACAATCTCAATGCTCATATTGTTGAACATCCGTAAGACTTAGATCTGTTTTTATTTACTTCTGTGAGGAGGCCACCAATCTAGCTGATCTTAACCCTCCCACCTCTACCACTACTTATATTCCAATTCCAACACAAACTCCCTCTTCTACCCTTCCACCTACTTCTAATGTTTTCATGTTTGTTCCTACTCCTACCAACCAATTCACTATACCTCTTATTTCTCACACTTGACACGTCTCTTCTTTTGGCACTCAAGACCTAGTTTCATTATATCAAGACCTCCAACTCAAAACCATCAATTACAATAGGCTACTTTGTGACCCTCTCCATTTATTGATTCCTCATTACTTCTATATACTCCTTTTACACCCGTTATTTCTACTTATCAAATTCCTCTCAATTTCGTCACCCCTAAGCTACCCACTTTTAATGGCCATGGTGACTGTTAAGAGAATCTCCGAGATTTTCATGTGGCATGTCTAGATTATGTGGATGATCATACGTTACTAGCTAAACTATTTCCTAGGAGTATTTAGGATTACGCCATGTGTTGGTTTTATGATCTACCTATTCACTCGGTAAATTATTTCATGCATCTAGCCGATGCATTTCTTTCTCACTTTATAATAAATATCGACACTAAGATCTCTTATGCACAACTAACTCAAAAAAAAACAAATATGTAATGGATATCTAGTTAAATATGTGTTACGTTACAACAACAATCTATTTGAGATGACCAATGTACTTGCTGATTCAGAATTACAAGATCTTTTTGTGCAAAGTCTATTACCACCACTTTAGGAGAGTGTCATCTTTGAAACCTCTCCTTAATTTGATCAATTATGTCATATTCTCAAAATGTGTGAATGCATACTTATATCTATGGGAAAACTCAAGTATCATGATTCTCCTTCACATTCTTCTAATAAGTTTCAACCTAAATCAAAATTCAAGCCATCTCCTAAGACCCCTGCAACAAAGGCAATCATCAATGTCACATCTCCTCCTCAAAAGCTTTAATGACAACCTCCTAAGTGCACATTCAAAAAATTACCATATGCACCTCAAGCTTCTATTACCTCAACTTATCAAAAGCATCCTAATCACTCTACCATTATTACTCAATCTTGATCCATCTCGCCCTTGTGGCTACAATTATGATGAAAATGCTAAATGTGATTATCATTAATGCATTGGTCATTCTATCGATCATTGTTTTAAACTCAAGAATATTATTTAAGATCTTATTGACAATAATTCACTCGATATTCCTACCACATCTACTTCTCAACCTGTTAATGATAACAAAAAGCTAAAAAAACTTCAATGACCCTTTTCCTAAGAATGACACATAAGCTTATGACTCTTCTGCTAATCACATATATCACACTATGCCCCCTCCTTCATCGGGGCCCCTTGACTTTCTTGTCACTTCTATTGATGCATTACCACATGCCATTACATTTTTTGATCACGATTATCATGAAAAATTCTTTTGATTCATTACACATCAATGCTTCTATTGGTTCATATACTATCAATAACACTATGATCTATCTGGAAGCTCCTATCAGTGTATGCTCTATCACACTTCTTATGGATATCAAATGTATAATTTTTACTATCAATTATCCAGTTCCTAATTCTTTTGGATACATTAGGCTTCACATTACAATTAGGCCTTTTACCATGCTTGTGTCATTCATTGTGGCATCTTCAATCAAAGGTTGTGACATGTTCTTAGGCCTCCCTTGGCTCTGCGTTGCTCAAGTTATTCCGTCCATGCATCATTTGTGTCCTAAATTCATTCACAATAATAAATTTATCATTATTAAAGATGTTTCACTATGCACATTTTTGCCTCTATGTCCTCTTGACGACATTCTTCCACCAGCTTCAGCATCTAGGTCTCCTAGACCTCTCAAATCTAAGGCATATTCTACTCATAGCTCTCCTACTTGTGTATGTCTTACATCACGTCCTTTCATCCTCATTGTTCCACTAGTCCACCTCATCAATCTAAGTCCCCTATTTGGGCAGCCCCTTCACATAGGTTTTCACCACCTCCTTCACCTCATAGGTCTCCTTCACATAGGTGTTCACCACATCGGCTTCCTTCACATGTACATCATCCTTCTCATACACCACCGATATTAGAACATTATCACACACCTTTATCTCCTCGAACATTGGGTGGAGGATCCTTTCCCTTCACTATCATTAGATAGCTTACTTTTCATCACACACTTGGGAGCATCATGCTTTCTCCCCCTCCCCTCGATCGATCATTATCATTTCTTTCTAATTCATACGCATACACATTATGCTCATTGTTTTACATCTAGGAACTCTTACACATCTTGATGCAAAACTTGTATCGTGATTACCTTATGACCCAATCTAGTTCCATGGTTCATTCGATTATTAAGGGTCTAACTCTAGAGTGAACCTCACCACATTCACTCTTCATGCTCTATGCTTCATGTTTTATCATTCTAGCACACACTTTCAAACTATTTCCGATGACACATTCTTGTTCTATGGTTTATTCTTGATTTGTTGAGTGGGGAATTCATAAATTATCTTCATCTCATATGCATTCTTTGGGGGTCACACAACTCCTTCCATATTCACATCTTACATACCACACCATTGTATTCATACACTGCATTTGCATATCTTTGTTGCACTTACTCTTTCTTGTTTATGCTACTTACATGATGCAATTTGCTTACTATGCTAATCAGATACTCAGTATGTCATTATCTTTCTATATACACACATGCATGTTCACTTGGTCTTTTGGAGTGAATGCAAATCTCTTACAAGTTTTCACACATTGCAACAATGTTCAACACTTCACCCTTTTCCAATCCCACCGAGCTCTTGGGGGCATCTACATTTCCTACTCTCACACTATATGTGTTATCATTTCATAATTTACTACTTTTGCTTTATAGAACTTTCCACTAATACATACATGCTTTGACATAATTTTTATCTTTCTAACATGCTAATGGGTTCATCATGTGCAACATTTTCCTTATAGAAATATATTCCACCATGGTTATCTGATACATTTTTGTTTTTCATTTCTTTCTACTTATATGCTATTGTTTGTGGGCTATGCCCTATGTCTTGTTTGATCATTGCTTGTATGATTTTGGATGCTTTGGCCCTAATTATTTTGACATTATGAGTGATGTCCCATGTTTGAAACTCACTTTTTTTATGGTCTATCTTGTATGCACATTTTCTTGTTATATTGTTTTTCTATGACATGTTTGATACTAACACATGTATCTATCCACTATGTTTGCATGTGCCTTGGTTTATACCATGTAATTCCCTCCCCCTATAGGGATTTTTGATTAGTAGTAGGTCCTCTCCTTTGGGGCACATTCTCCTTGTGACATCACATGCACTCAAAATGAGGGTATATACATTGGGTGAACAAAACACCTGCAAGCATCGAGAGATACAACATAGTACAAAATATTATATGAAAAACATAGTAATACAATCACAGAATGACACAAAATTTGACTTGGGTCATTAAAATAGAACATACACCAGTTCCCAAGCTTAGATAGGAGTTCTGAGAATTTGTGTCCTCCCTAGGATGCATGTCCTAGGAACACACACAATCAATTTCTCATATCAACACGGCTCACATAAGCCTTTAGAGTATTTTGATAGTATCAGGAACATTCCTCCAGCAACATAATGTATGAAATATCCTATATTCAATTCAATCAAAACAAAACAAGGACACACCATTTGCAGTGGTGTTTATCGAGAATATTCATAGAAGGAGAGTAAACACTAGACCTCTCTCCCCTACACTTATTCTTGGCGTTAGATTTCCCAAAAAACTCGTACTGAGCGTGAGATCACCCAAAAAACTCGTACTTGGCGTGAGATCTCCCAAAAAACTCACTTTTAGAGTAAAATCTCCCAAAAACTTGCTCTTGACATGAGGTCACCCAAAATAATTTCTCTTGAAATCTCCCAAAAAAATTACTCTTAACAACATGTTCAATACATTTTCTATCCTTTTACACTCTTCTACATCAAGTGCACACTTTCCTTTTACACACTTTTACATACTTATGCACACTTTTCTCTAATTTATCATATACAAGAATTTCACTACATTCTTGCTCTTATTTTTACTGAGGTTCATCCTTATAATAATCAGCAACAACAAGTACAATGAAATGCATACGCTTCACCCCTAAAGTCACTTTCTTTTCTTTATATCTATGCTTCACTTTTGCATCATGCCACACTTCAATAGTCTACTCAACATGCTCTTTTCCACATGCCCTACATGGTTATCAAGTGTGCATTTCTTATCTACTTTATGATATCGATTATTCACTCAAAAACATGAAGTAAGGGAAAATGTAGACACTAAGTCATGCACTTAGGTACATTTCTAGGTCTTAAACACATACTAGCATTCATATGATTCCTAAGAAAGAAAACTATTAATTGATGACTCTCATTGGCCTATTTTTTGTGTTTCTTATTTTCTATTTGGCCTTACACAACCTACAACCTAATTAGTATTTTACTTATTTATCTTTTATGGCTCCAAAGACAGTGCCCTGCCCAGACAAGACAAGAGCGCATAGGCATCCTTGTCCCCTATGGGTTCCCCTGAAACTTTTCCACCTTACTCACTCTTTATGGGTCTCTTTTATCTTTTGGACATCCATTTCGCTTATGGGTCAACCTTTTAGTTGTCAATTAACAAATTCAAACAAGGGAATCATATAAATACATAGTCATGTGTTCAAAATAAAGGACCAAGCACTAAGATTTAATAGCATCACCTATGGTTGCATCCAAAAGGCACCTAAAGGACTCTAAAACATCCATCTAGTATCCACTCAAGGGACAATGTCTATATATTTTGCATACATTTCATAGGAAGGGGAAATTCATTCTATTCCATCCACACATGTTATACATTTCTACATTCTAGATCTAGCCCACTCTCAAGTGCACTTACAAAAGAACATCCTAGGGCACATTTCTTACACACACTCACTAGAACTACATGGAGTATGAGATGTAGTGCAACAATCGGTTGTAAGTTCACTCTCGGGGTGACCGTCAAGGTCATTCAACTCCCCAAATTACATATTTTTTTTAGGTTTGATTCGATTTGTGGGTTCTTGTAAGTGATATCTATTTTGAAGGTTACAATTACCCTCGGTGATCAAAGAGTGACATACATGTGATCAAATAGGAATATTTGTGGCATACTTGTGACACATCAAAGATCATATCCGAAGCTTTTGCATAGTCACAGGTGCCCAAAAGAGGTCATCAATACCTATGCAACCTTGTCCTGCCATGGGCACCCATGTCCAACCTTATTCCCATTCCTAGAGTTATTTGAGCATTCACGATACTATTCACTTCTTGTTTAGTTATCCCAAGCAAGAGCATTCCCAGATCAAGCGTAAATCATCTAAGTCAATTTATTTATGTCTTTTGCTTAGGGTTTCATACTTGCTTATTTTCTTGCATCGTATTGTACTTAACAACTTTATATCATAGTTTACATCAATTACTCTACAATTAGGTTTAATAAATCTATTTTTTGTTAAATTACATATAAATTTTGGAGCTACTTGATGAAATGAGGTACTCTTCTATTATGGTTTTTTGTGGCTCCTATAATGAAATAAGTGTTGTAAAAGGGATGTATTTGAAGTTGCATTTAATATTTTTGTTGATAATTTTTTTTTGACATAATAGTTAAATAGTAAAATAATGTGATCATGTTATAGTCCATATTCCACACCTTATTCAACATTAGATTTCTCATATTAAGGCCCGCTAAAAAAGGATAAATTTTTGAACATTTTTTCAAATAGAGATATAAGTACTCCTAAATCTCTCACTAATTATTTTTTTAAAATGCAAGTACTACTCAATATACCTTAATTTTTCACATGCTTATTTGTTTCAATAAAATTTATTTTAGTTAGTTTTTCCATGTGCTCCAAAAGATTTGAATTGGAATCGATTATTATAGTGTTAGCACATGTCTTCCTCCCAATGAAAAGAAAAGAAAATTAATGAAACAAATATTACATTATATTAAATGCAACACAATACAAGATTTTTCCAACAAAAAAGTGAGCGGTATGAGAGCACTCCCCAAAACCAAAAACAAACTAGGCTAAGCCTAGGAAAGCAATGAACACAATAGACAAAGCCTAGGAATACATCAAAACAACATATTCAAAGTTAAGATGCCACAATAAAGAAACTAGCAGAGGGGGGTCATGATCATCAAGCCTAGCATAGACCAGGAAGGTCCTTGCTAGCATCAGGTATGTCCCAACCCAACCTAGGAAGGTCCTCCTCTTTATGTCACCTATCATCCGTGTGGGACAGAGAAGGTAAGAGGAATCCGAGGGAACTTTTCCAAAGGCGATGGGGGTAGAGGTGGCATATTCCAATTGTTGTCGGTGCACTGGATTGGGAGAAATTGACAAGCCCCAACCGAGATGATGATGAGGGGGGTCCCAGGCTGCACGGGAAAGCTAATGGGAAGCATTCCTCTGTAGTTGATTACACTGAGGATTGGTTAATAGGGTGAAAGAATGCCACTAAGGAGGCTCATAAAACCTTCACGAGGATGGCTGTTATGGGGTGGAGAACACCGAGAAGGAGAAGGTGGCTTCAAGTAACATTACATGGGGCATCACCCTAATGTTGTAAAAGATTCTGTAAATAATCCACCTCTAGGGAAACCTTGTTGAACTAAAATTAAATCTATAGAAGCACATTAGAGATAACCATCGATTTATTATACATTAAAATTTATTATCAACTTTAGTATTAGAAAAGAAAAAAACATTCCATTCTTTCCATAACCAAAAAAATTTTCCCCTCTGAAAACATGCCAAATCTGGGAGAACATATGTAGAAATCTAGGGATATCTCCTAAAAGAATGTGTTACCATGTGAAACATTCTGGTTGGAGGGGGAAGAAAAGAGAATGAATCTAGTTCCAAGCCCATTGGGCTTTGGGACAAAACCAAAATAAGTGCAACAAGGTTTCAAGTGGCCACAAAATGGACATTTGGGGGCTAGAACACCAATTTGAACTAGGAGGAATCCTATCGGAAGACCTTGATGTAAAATACACCACAAAAATGTGCAATTTTGGGCTCCACATAGGCAAACCAAATAGTGTCAAACCTCCTCCAACAAGAAGGAGAAGAGTGCAACCCCCACCTAGTGTTGAGTTTTTCAACCATGGGAAAATGTGGGGAGAGCCAACGATAACCCTTACTAGCTGAGTAATTCGAAAAGGGGTGTCAAAAACCACTTCCAATCCATCCACTAAGGATGGGAGGACACACAAAAGTTTTATGCAGCATATGGTCGGGGACCGAATTAATGATTTCAATGAAACTAGCATGATCTTGGGTGGTGAGTTAAAAATGAGCTTTGAACTCATTCCAAGGATACCAAGATTGTGTGTGTTTGCAAAACAAATCTTGAATGGTACAAATTCTGCACTTGAAAATCTTGAGCAGGATTTTAGGGACTTCTACAAGACATCGATCTTGAGTTTGAATGACATGTGACCACCATAAGGATTGTTGATTGATGGAAAGACCATTTAGGAATCCATTTCCTTTCCATTTAATCCATCGCTTGATGCATTCCCATACTTTCTAGATAATTTTAAGAACAAAAGTGCCATAAAATTTGACAGAGGCTGGAGAAATGAGAAGATTGAAAAACCTTAGACCTTTCCAAGTAGGGCAGCCATAAGGGAGCCCTCCTCGATGCCATGGTGAAGAAGTAATTTTCACGCTTTTTGACCTTCACTACATCTAATTAGCCATTTCATACATAGTTCCTTATCTTGTTGAAATATATCAATAAGACCCATCCCCCAAAGTCACAAGGAAGGCAATAGGTCTCCCATGCGACTCTATGAAAACCTTTTCCAAAAGAGGCATTAGCCTAGAGAAATTATTTGAGAAGCTTCTCCAATTTTTGGATTGAAGCTTTGGAAGGCACCCAACATGAAGAGTAGTAAACTAGGGTGGCTTTGAAAACTTTGGAACAAATTTGGAATTTCCCACTAATGAAAAAAATGCATGGTAATCCAATATTCCAATTTTTGGTCACCTATTAAATTGTTATGCCAAAGTTTATCGATGATGCCTAGAAGGTAAAGGGAATGCCAATAAATTTAAACATCTCACCATGATGAAGCATTTTCCAATCAAATGAATCCATCCAAGCGGGGTGGAGGAAAGATTTCCTGTAGCATTGTGTTTTTCACCATTGAATGGAAGAACCAAAAGCTAAACAAAAATATCCAGACAATGCATGACATTGCAGATATTGTTCTCTTCCTCAATGAGAGTAAGGAAAGAATCATTGATGAAGTGACCATTGAGTAGTTGATATCTATCTACAGAAGGCAGTGTAATTCCCTTGATGAGCCCTTGAGATTTGGCTTGGGCTAGAAGATACCCAAAACCTTCAGTTGCGAGCACATAGAGTGCAGGTGTTAATGGGAACCCTTGGAAAATAGAGAGGAATAGGACAAAAGGCTCAAAGTTATGGCTATTAATGATGATTTGGGAAAAGGCATTAGTGAAAATAATTCACATAAATTGAATGAAGATGGGGCCAAATCCAAGGGCTTGAAGCATGGAAAGAATAAATGACCATTCAATCCTGTCATAGGATTTTTCAAAGTCAATTTTAATGAACATAATAGATTGGTTGGATATGTGAGCCCATTCCATACCTTCCCAAACAACAATGATTTTGTCAAGAATGTAGCGCCCCTTAATGAAACCAATTTTATCTTGCTGGATGACAACATGAAATATATGACGTAGCTAAATAGCCAGGGCCTTTGTAATAATATTATAAGAGATAATAACCAAGGTAATAGGCCACCCACTGGTAATTTACTTGATATATCCTGGTTTAGGGATTAATTTGATATTCCCTTTATTGATATGCATACCTAGGAACTGGTTTTGAAATCCTTCAAAATAATCCAAATGAAGGTTCGGGCCAACAATGTCCCAAAGTGACTTATAAAATTTGCATGGGAAACCATCACAACCATGAGCCTTGTCATTAGCCATTTACATGGTTGCTTCATGAAGGTCATCAATGGTGAGCATACGGTTGCAAGCCACCTTTTGAGCAGGAAAGATTTTGTATGACACAGTAGCCAAACATTTTTCAAAGGCTACTTGTCTCTCATTAGAGGGAGCTTAAGCTTGAAACACCAACTTATAATGCTTGAAAAAAGCCTGAAGCATGAGTTAGGGATCGAGTAACCCAAGTTCCGCCATCAAGGATGACATGACTTTGCTGAGAAGAATTTTTGGCTTTGAGGGAAAGAAAGAATTATTTTGACACCCGATCCCATACTTTAAGCCAGTGTATGTGGGCACAAATTTGAGCTCCCGAGTGTTGTAATTATCCACAATTTGAATTTTTGGTGAAGCTTTGGCACTTAAAGTTGTAGAGATTCTGAGAAAGGATTTATTTATAACACCACCACTGCTCGGCTAAGAGCGGAGGTGGTAGCGAAGTATGAGTGACACTGAATTTTAGCAAACTTCTAGCTATAGATTCGGAGGAATCCGATCATCTGAGTCATAACATCCTCCCACCATTGTGTCCACTAACATGCATATGTGGATGAAAGCATTGACATTGATTAGGCCATGGGGATAGGTTCCACACTCACTTGAGGTGGTTTAGAGTGGGCCCATGTTCTATCAAGGAAGTATTGAGAAAAAATTAGCCTTTATAACAAAAACTTAAAAGGGTGCATATCATGCCAAGTGATACAGAATCAAATGGGGGAATGATCTGAAAGGATAAATTCAGGAATGACCTCCACAGTTAAGGAATAAATGTTGTTAAACTAAAAAATATTGAGTTAGCAGCATAGCTCTATCGATCCATTTGAGAGCCCGATCCGATCCTCCTCGAAGATTAGACCAAGTGAACTATGCTTTAGAGGTGGGAGTGCAAGAAGCATTAGGGTCATAAAACCCATTTTTTCACATGAAAAACCACATCTCTCTTTTTCCAGTTGTCCATCACATAGTAGGTTTCCACACTTATTTGTGCATAACTCAACCATATTAAAATCACCACTTATAACCCAATACGCATAAGGAATTATGCAAGCTATCCATCACCAAAGATCAACTCTTTTGGCCACATCATTAGAGGCGTAAATATTAATGAGGCCAAAAGGGTGGTCGTCAATATTAAATAGGACCCATATGGCACGATTGGTGGGGTTGACACCATGATCCATCAAAAAGGGCTGCCATTTGGGAGAAAAAGGAAATTAAACCCCCATGCCCCCATCATGATTATTGTAGAATGTCAGGTTATCAAGCTAAATGGATTTATAAACCATCTCTAACTAAAAATGTTGTAATTTTCACTTCTTGCTAAAACAAAACATCTAAATTGGAAAATTTTGTCTAGAATCATGAAAATAAATACTTACAATTGGAGTCTGTGAGACCCCACACATTCCAAGATAGGAAATTCATGGAAAATGGTGGTCAAGGGCCATACTATCTGTATCCAAGCCATATAAAGCATTGAATTGATTATGCAGGAATTGAGCATTGTTATGCTTTAGGAAATCCTATAATTCAATTTTTTTCACTGACATATTCAATATTGTATTCCTCCTGAGAAGAATCCACATTGCGCATCGGGGTATGATCCGGGAGTGGCGAGGAGGACTTGGGCCCTTTTGGATGGGCCCGTGAACCATTGGTTAAGAGAAATGATGACTGTGAGAAGAATGGAGACATTGCGAAGAATTTATCTGGTCCATGAGAATCGAGGCCACCTTTGGCATTCTGGATAATTTAGGTAACTAGAATAGCGAGTCAATAGTGACATCTAGTTCCTTATTTCATGGGCTATGGATTTTCTTTAACACTTAGCTCAAGTGAGCCGTTTGAACCAGAGGCCTTAGGTTGCGTTGGTCTATTCTTATTTTTCCTACCACCAACTATTTTCCACCCCTCCTCCTGAGGGGTTTGGCCACTTCTAGAGCCACCTTGGCTATTGGGCGATTGTGAGGGACATAAAGAGGAAATTCCTTGATTTTGTGATCAAAATCTTGGCACCAGAAGCAAGTGTTAGGTAGACTGATAATTAAGATATGTTGGGAATAATAAATATCTCCCATCTAAATCTCTACAAACTCTTTCATTTATTGGGAGAGATCCACTTCAACATAGACACGCTTCTATGGGTGAGCATCAGAAATAGAATAGGCAATTTGAGGCAAAATATGAACACATGGTAAGGGGACACCATAAAATTCCACCCAAACTGGCACTTTCAGTGTAGCATAATCAAATACCACAAAGTCTTTAGTCCATGGAGAAAGGAACAACAAAGAGTTGTGAACATACCAATGGTTGAATGGGTATAAATGGTTGGGGCATTGTCACTAGTCGAGAGAAGAAAAAAAGGAAAAATCCTTTGGTCATGTTTTGTACACTCTCGGCCAAATGGCATGAGTGTCCTAGGCCGAGTTAACTAAATATTTGAGCATGATTTCAGAGGGGATGTGAACCATAAAATACCCAATGAGAAAGAACTACTCTAACCATTGGCATGTGGCATTAAACTCAAGAATAGGGAAAACAACATTAGGGGGAGATTTGTTGCCTCGTGGAAGACCTTGGGGACGAAATTTCGAGGGTGTTTTTGGTGGCGTTGCCATTTTTCAAAGATCCACTATCTCTAGCCATGATTTCAAAAACCAGCCTTGAAGTGGAAAAGCTCATTATATAGTGGCACGCAAAGGGTGAGAAACCCTTAAAAATACCGATAAAAATATTATCCCACTAGGATCCCAAAGAGGCCATGGAATGACAAGAGCACACAGAGAAAACCCTAGCAAAGTAGCCAACATCCCGACATCTCTCATTTGGAGTTGTATGTTTCATAACAATGTGAAGTGTAATATTAAAGTTCAAAAACAAATATTTTAAAGTCTTGTGTAGCTTCATAATAATTTCAAACTTAGGAAAGGGGAATCTGTGAATTGTGGATTAAGGAAATGTGGTTGGAGTAATGCCTATAGGTAAAACCATTTTCATGTAAAGTGGCAATTCCATGGGTAATGTTCTTTAGTATAATAAAATCAATTTTGTATTTAACTTATGAATATGTTTTCTTAAAACATGTTATTGAGAAAGCATACCATCTAGGTCTTTCAATTCTTAAATCGAGTAAAGAAAAGTGAAAGAGTTTCCCAGAGTATTTCCACTATTATCCATTAATGTTTTGAAACAATAACAACATTTTTAATGCTTTGCTAGATTTTAGTGGGTTTTAAGAATAGGGATATATATTTGATTTGTCATTTCCCACACATAATATAAAATTATACACTTCTAAAAAATATTATTCACCATATGTTCTCCTTATTACAAATTTGAATGCCTGGTGATTATAAGATTAACACATTTTCATTGCATTATCAATATTTTTGATTACTTGTTTGAGTTATTAAATTAAAATCATACACCAGAGATGAGTTTGTACATTATTAACTAAATGTTTTATATTATAGTGCATGCCATGTATAACAAAGGAATTACAATATTATACTAACTCAAACACATTTTGATTAATAAGAGGGTTGATGTTGGTATAATCTCTATACTATTGAACTTCAATTATTACATTATTGCTTTAGAAGTTCTCAATGTTCAAGCTTATGGTTGAATTTTACGACTTATTTCACTTGTATCATACAATTAATTAAATGCTCGATCTAGAAAATCACTATTTTAATTGTGATAATTTTTTTCATATATGTGATTTTTTGAAATTTGATAGAGAAGTGAATTCCTTTAAAGCAAATATTGAAAAATCCCTCTAAATCTTTTCTTGTAATGATCATATATATATATATATATATATATATATATATATATATATATATATATCTATATATCTATATATCTATATATATCTATATATATATATAGATATATATAGATATCTATATATATATGTATGTATGTATGTATGTATGTATGTATGTATGTATGTATATGTATGTATGTATGTATGTATGTATGTATGTATGTATGCACTATATGTATATATATATATATATATATATATATATATATATATATATATATATATATATATATGTATGTATGTATTATGTATTTATATATATATATATATATATATATATATATATATATATATATATATAATATAACTATTTCATTTTTAATATCTTGTAATAAACCTTAGAAGGTGATTTATAAAAGATAAATAAATGTTATTCAAAAAAGTTATAGTAGCTTAAGTGGCACTTTGTAGATGTGGCAAAAGTTTGTGATTTAATTAAGTTGTAACATCTACAGTTGAATTGTCCTTATTAAGGCCATTAAATATTAGTTCCTATATAATAATGATATATGTTGCCAACATAAAACTAAAATTACTACATATATATTCGGTTAGCTTACCTTGATTTATGGAGAATTTGCTCCATAAACAATGTTTATAAAGAGAAAAGAAGAAAGATCACCTACAAGAATAACACAACATATTTACAAGCCTATAACTATACACGATCTTAGTGAAAGTGCTTATCGGCCTTTAACAAACACCTTTGGATACTTTTATTAGTTATAACTCTTTAGACCATGTTTAGTCCCTAAATTTTAGTAGCTTTTTAATAATATATAAATTACAAATATTTGAAACATAAATCGTAATTTAGTGGGCTCTATTAAAAAGTCCTAGTTAAGAGTAAATAGAGTTCATTTTTTTACATTTTTTCAAAAAATTGGCAGCCATTGAGAAACGAGATTCACCTCAATCACCCATTTATAGGAAGCTATTATTTCCTCATGTCGGTGAATCCCAAAATTTTGTAGCGGACGATTATAAGGAAAATTTTTTGAGTGTAATTCATGTTTCTCCCTAAGGTTTTTTCCTATTATAACTATTTTTTACATAATATGCGATTACCTAGATTGAAGTTTGTATCCGTAAGATGTTGCACAATGCATACACATATCTCAAGGTAGTTAACTATTAAATTTCATTAAAAACTCTCTAATTTTTTTAAAATGGATCTCCTCACTTTGTTATGTAGTTCTCTTTGTGTTACATGCTGGGAGGATATTGACAAAGGGTTATAAATTTGGTAGTGTATGAGACTATATTTTTTAAAGTATTTTGTCAAATAATGCATGAATGAATCTTTTGTATAAATGGAATTTTTGTATTACACCATTTGATAAAATGTTTATCACTAAATTACTTTATAGATGATAAATTATGAATTCTTTTTAATTTTAGAATTAAAGAGAATGAGAAAATTCCCAAATTAGAGAAAATATGAAGAATGTTTTGACTAGTGATTTTTTTTTTCAAAAATTATATTCAATTTTATAGTTTGATAATTAGAACTATATTGATAAATGGGGGCCATATGTCAATGAAAATGAATTTGAAATTTCCATAAAGAGAGTTGAGAATAATATAATGAAATAGTTATATGGTATAATTGCAGCTTTAAGTTATTATATGTCACTATATTCATTAGTTTAGTAGTATAAGTCTAATGGACAATGGGATGAGAGGTAAATTTTAATCTTTGTTTGTGGATTTTTAGTCCCTTTGGTCAGTTAGAAAATTGATTGGAGCCTTGAGTAAATGTTGATAATGATTAATTTTTTTCTTTAACTTTCTTTATATATTTTTGTAAATCTCAATCTTCTTTTGTTGTGAACTTTGAACATCTATAGAAATTGGATTTTAAATGTAGAAAGAAATACTAAGAAGATTTTCTATGGACTTTATAATATTTAGTATAAAGTAAGCTATCTTAAACAACATTTAAGATTTCAAGGTACCATTTTACAAATATACAATTATGAAAGCTTTGAAAACAAAAGAAAGAATTAGTTTTGGTATTTTTCAAAAGTTTTTGTGCAATCAATTAAGTAGTGTGAACTCTCTAGCATAAATATAACATTAAGTATGAAGAAACATATTTTTAAAACATTTTGATTTTCTTTATTTTGTTTTTTATTTTTATTTCATTTTAAAATTAAATTATATAATTTTGTTCTTATATATAAAGTCAAAAATGTATTTACCTAAATTTAACAAATAAAATTGATCAAAGAAAACCATTTAAAACATAAAATTATGATTTATTAAAATAAAATGGTAGAGTTAAAAAGTACATATTTAATATAAACAATCCTTTAATAGTGCAAGTAAAAATAAAGTTGAAATCTTATCCAAAGAAATGTGGCTCTTATTTTTTCTAATCTCTCTAGTAACTTCATCATTTTGATGGTTGTTAAGGCACTTCATTTCGTAAACCATAATGGTATAGATTTTCTACAACCTATGAAGGAAATAACCACGACTTCTATCTAGTTTGGTAGGCTTTTGTGGGAAATCCTAGTAGTCCGCATACTTTTGCATTCAAATAAAAAATTTAGTCAAATATTTATTGGACTAAAATATTTGATATTTTTTATATTTTGATCTCACTTCTAAAGTTTAAATCTTGGTGTTATATAAAAAAATTATCAAAGACTATGATGTATATGCAAGAATTCAAGTTTTAAAGAAGAATGAAGAAATAGTTCAAGATTCAAGAATAATAATCTCTCTCTCTCTCTCTCTCTCTCTCTCTCTCTCTCTCTCTCTCTCTCTCTCTCTCACACACACACACACACACACACACACACACACACACACACACACACACACACACACACACACACACACACACACACACACACACACACACATATGTACACACACACACGCATGTGCACACACACGCACACACACACGCACACACACACACACATGCACATACACACACATGCATGCGCACCACACACACACCACACTTACACCGCGCACACACATGCTCACACCCACACACACGCATGCACACACATACACATGCACACGCACACACCCGCACATGCACACATGCACACACACACGCGCACACGCACATGCACGGCGCGTGCACACACACATGCACACACACCCACACGCATGCACCGCACCCGCACCCACACCCGCGCACGCATACACACTCCACACATGCACCCACACACACACATGCACACACACACACACACCCACACACGCACACACGCACACGCACACATGTGCACACACACAAACACATCATCATCATCATCATAAAGTTGGCCAAAAATAACAACTTAAGCTTGTATGTCTCTGTAATTTTCCAAACATTAACATATGATCCTTATATAACCTTACAATATAATAAAACCATATAGAATATATAATAAAAATATTATTCAATCTCGTAGAACGTGACAAAAATTAAAGTAACAATAGTTAATGAATAAAAATGTTGAGTGAATAAATGAGATGTGTATGTAGACAAATATGTGCGGCTCCTTGAGTTAGTATTTCTTATACAACTTGTCTCCATAAGAAAAGGTGAGATATTTATCGAAATTGAAAATATCTAAGATTATCTTGAATGCACCTCTTATTATTTCTGATTTCTCAACAATCTCTGTCATTTTTGGGCATTGTTGAGGAAACTCCCATGCAAACAAATATTACATGCATATATTGAGTAAAGCATTCCAATACCATTGATATCTCATATTCATTTTGTATGGTGGGAAAAAATGTGTCTAAACACCGTGCACTCTTATTATCCATTCAACCAAGGTATTCAAGGCAACGAGTAAGGGACACACCAAGACCGACACACAAACATATAAAATTAAAGGGGATACAAGGACCAATATGATCGCATGCCCCAAGGGAAGTAACGCTTACATTAGGAAAACCTAAGTTTTCCAAGGCCCTAGGTTGAAGAAGAGGAAAGAACCCTATGGAGTAATCGACACTATGGGGGGTGATGATAAACAAATTAAGCATGAAAATTCTATGTTAACCAAAGTAAATCATATAAGATGAAATAAGGAATTGAAATACAATATGATAGCCTAACATGTGCATAAAATACTAAGCTAACATAAAGTATATAGTAAATGTAGGAAACTAATCTATACAAAATGAAAAAGTGAGTTAGAGAACTTACCTATTGGGGGCGGTCATTGATGCATCTATCTCCCAAAGGACCATAATAAAAGAGAGAATAGCTTCCAGGTGAAGAAGGGGAAAATATCCAATCCTAGCTCATTGTAGATGACCTAAAAGTGAAATCAAACCAACCCAAGCAAGAAGAATCTCCAAGAAAAGAGTCAAGATGTAAGAAATCCAGAAGCTAAGTAAGCGAGTGCAAGTTGGCACAAGAGAGAAAATATAATGACAAGTTCATTTATGATCGGATGTGATGTAATTAATCCTTATGATGTGAAAATTATAGTTGGGGTATTTATACCGATGTCATCACTCGCGGGTGAAGGCATCGATAGGGAATTTGAAATTACAATGATGCAATTAGCCATGAGCGATGGATCAAAAAGGGATTAAATTGTAAAGGGATGTGTGAAAAGTGTCATGGGAAGCAAGGATAATGCAAGATGAAAGAAATGTGGTCATGATAAAGTAAGATGTCGAGAGAATGCAAGGTAAAATAAGAGGACAAAAGGAAAAGAAAGATATAAGTAGGAACAAAAGTTGTTCTCTCTCCATGTATCATCATCCTAACCAAATAATTACATGAATAATCATACCCTTATCCCGGAATGAGCCCCTTAAGGCATTTGTTCCACAAAATAGATGCATTAGTGACCTCTAACTGAAACAAAAAAAATTAGTAAGCAAGTATGAAAATAGAAAGCGTAAAATATTAGGTGTATACATATGCCCCAACCATTGATTACCGCATGTTGCAACATAAAAACATGGGGTAGTTAATAGAAAGAACGATACATAAGACTGAAACTCAAAGTAAATGTTGAAAAAAAAGAAATGACTAGCTAAAATGAAATATACCCACCAATGCGTACCTAATAGTGTCGGTCATCTTGCCACGTATGGGCACAATCCATGATATTAGAACCTTAGAGAAACAAAACTGAAAGGAAACATTAGAGAATCATTAGTAAAATAAGACATAAATCACCTAACTAGGGGCCCATGGGATAGATGTTGCAGATTTGGAAGATAAGGGGTCAAAAAGAGTCAAAAGCCAAGCGATAGGTAGAATGTTAAAAAGTGTAAAAAATGTATGGTAGAAGTTGCAAAGAGGTAGTGCTATAAAAAAGGTGAACATAGATGAATCATGGATGATTATCCCCAAGGGCAAATCGCATCTGAAAAGTCAAAAAAACATGAGGTAGATGTTATAAGAATAGGAAAGACAAATATATCCAAGAAAGACTATGAGCTTGAGAAAAGATGTATAAGACCATGACGATCCTTGATCCAAAAATTAGAAAAAAAAATCTTGACCACGAAACCTTATAGGAAACTTAACTAATTCAAAATTTACCCCATTTAAATAAACCAAGAATGCCTATCTTTCCTAGTTCACAAACTAGCTGAACCAATCCATAATAATGATCTACATATAAGTACAAATAAACTTATATTACTATAATGAATGTTCAACTGAACTTGGTGCCAATCGATCCTCCGAACCCACTTGTCTTGGAAAGCTTAGTGCAAGAGCATTGCTTCCCAGATTCAACACCTCCATATAATCTCCACTCTGTTGCATGAAAAAATCACCTCTACATGGTTCTAAGTCTTCAAATGTCTGATGTTGATCTTCACTGTATTCCATAGAAAAATAACCTCTACGTAGAGATAATTCTCTATTTGATGATGATGATCATCATCCCTCATTGCATGGCCCTCCAGCCTTTATGCGTAGAGTTAATATTATACCTATTCTAGCCAATGAGCTCAACATTTTTATGACCCTCCTCTCGCATCCTCCAAGAAACTAACTTGGTGATACACCCCAGTGTCAAAGTGTTAGACTTATAGTGTGAGTATAGGCTTCTCGGTGCTTCGTCACATCCCCATGGCTTCACGGTGTCTCTAGGCTCTCATACAAAAACACTATGGCTTCAATATGGTCTTTACAATGTCAGTGAATTAAAAAAACTAACTCCGAATTTACAATGTTTCCTATAATAATAGGAATTTTTTCATCGATGCATATTAAAAATACTAATATGTATTCTCTCCATAATTATGCCTATTAACAATAATGATAGGTCTTCAATATTCAATTATTTCCTATAAAATTAAATAGGCCTTGAATATTTCTCTAAAATAATGGCCTATAATCCTAACCTTCTTCTCTATTATCCTTTAGCTTCGAGAGGAGCTTGTTAATGTTTTGGAATAGATAGGGGTGTTGATATAGACCTATGTGGGCTACTTATAGTGGATATAATCCATATATGCCAACTATTTTCCAGCCAATGCAGTTGATTGAGGTTGTTGTGGTATGTGGTTTGGGAAGGGGAGGTTACAAGTTCAAATCCCCTGCACCCAATTTGATCATTTTGTTTTATACCAACATGTCGTTGGTTACGCCATGCCCACATGTTTTTATATTTTCTCACCACATATTCCAACCCACCAAAGCATCGACATACCTCGATCCTTCCATGTCACATCTCTCGTTGGTACCATGTCACCCGTTATCGCCACATTGTCCTTGTTGGTCGTGTTACATGTCCATCAGCTCCACTTTGTGGTTTATCCACTCTATCCACATTGTTTTCAATTGTTGAGTTATCTGGTAGGAGATATCCCACATTCACTATGTGGGGGATAAGATTGGGCTTATAATATCCCGGTGCCCTCAAGAGTATATGTGGCTATGGCCACTCTAGTTGCATTTTGTTTTCCAAAATATATGGCTCTTAGGTATGAGCTTGGTCAGCTCGCCGAGTTATTGGAATGGCTCGATTTTATGAGTAATTCTTTGTTTAACTCCGTATAATGTGAAAATATGGTAAGCAATCCGTGTGATGGCCGAGGACCCACAATATAACAATTTTTTATCATGTTGTAAAAAATAATAACCCGTCTATAAAAAAATGTCGAAGACTAGAGTCACAAAACCAAATTTCACCTTTTCCCAATTTTACTTTGCCACGTGTTTCTTCCTAGTTGGCCAGTTGATCCTACCAAGTCTAAACTTTGACCAAACTTTGACAAGAGGTAAATTTTTTAGGCGGGATCCATTTTCAGTGTTGCTTATACTGTCATAATTCTTGGAATGATCTTCCGTACTGTCATGATCTCGAAAGGTTTTGGGAACTTTCACCAATGAGTTGTTCCTCCATATCACACTTCCCCACTAAAGAGGCTTTTGTCCCCAAAAATCCTCTATTTCTTGCATTCGGATCTAAACACGATATTGTCTATGAGGAAATCACTACAATTGACACGATGCCTTCGAACTTCTACTCCTCCAATCAGACAATCGGTTCGATCTCTAGTACTTGTGGCACTTGGGATCACTACCTTCTATTGCATCACTCGGATGTCAATTCAGGATGATCATCTTTTTCTAGTCTTCTTGAGGACTTCATATAGAGATTTGATTACTAATGTTGCATGTAAACACTAGGCATGATAAACCTATCACGAAGGGTTTAATTACTTGGTAGATCTGGTCATGTGTCTTCACCTTAAGATGAGGTAGATTTTCCCTTGTCTTCATTGGCCTTAACCCTCTTGGTGGGTTTCTTTTTCTTCCCATACCAAATCACACAATGGCTATTGGATCCACAAGTAAGCACATGGATGTATCCACAATAGCTTTGGGCTTATTAAGGGCTCCTTGTTGTAGTCAAATAAGAAATGATCATACCTCTTAGGGATGTCAACTTTTCCTTTTCTCTCGTCATTCTTGTGTGAATATGGTATGTTCCCTACTTGAGGATGCTTTAGGAGGGTGGTGGTTTGGGCTCTATGCCCAATGTTTGACTTGTTTTGGTTGTCTTGGAACTTTATATTTCCTCATTTCTTCCACCATTGTATCCTAAACCCGTATATCGAGGTATTTCCTCCACCTCGATAGGGTAAGTTATAACTTGGCTATACATACCAAGGTCTTTTCCTTCATATCCCATTTTAAAAAATCAATTTCCATCATATACGTCTAGTGTACTTTTCAAATTCACCAAAAATAGGGATTTACAATTTCATGGGAAGGAAATTTCACATAATCACTTATATGGTGATTATCAGTGGGCATACCTTTCTTCTCTAACTTTGCGTCATCTTGTAATGTTACTAGGATTTCTCTCTTAGATTTCCATTCAAAATGTAACTTTATGATCAATCCTCCTAGGAATTATCCCTAAGACTCAAACTTGTCTTGTAGTTCTTGCTTCCATGAGCTATAGATGTTTCCTCAATTGAGAATCCTTCTCTGGGATACAAATTTTTTTCCAAGTTGTGGTTACGGTAGGTTGGATCGCTTTGTAACTAGTATTTGTTGGTTCCATTTTACGTTCCACCATTCGAAGTTGGAACCACCTTGGTGCCCAGTATGGGAACTAATACCAACATTTTTCCTTGTCATTTCTCGTCATAGATAAATGTGCACATACATGAGGACCATCTCATTCTCCTTGGGTCCCCCATGATGATGTTATTATCACAAAGAAAATTGTAGGAGTTTCATGCTCCATCTCATCTCAATAAGTTGATATGGTTGATCTCATCGATGTAGATTCACGTTGTGCAACATAGTACCCAATAGAATGTGTACAACAAGACATGATATGAAATAGTACAAGTCCATCTCATTGCTACATGCATGTAACAATCTAGTTCTCAATATAAACTTTCTCAAAGACTAGCAACTTATAGGTGTAATACTTTCTCTAATACAAAAATTTCTCGTAGATTAGTAAGTTTTCAAGCGTGATCACCTACTCTAATACCAAACTTGATCCATAAACTGGCCAAAATAATTCCTTGATCACGGACCCTTATAGGAAGATTATTCTTTTACCAAATTCACCCCGTTTAAAATAAATCAACTTTATATAATGCAATGTAAGAATAAAAATGACACTGCAAATGAATTGATAACGGAGTTTGGCATAATTCCTACATCTCTGGGTTCGAAAAATAGTTGAGCCAATCCATTATAATGATCCAAAAATAAGTAAAAATAAACTTATATTACTACAATGAATGTTCAACTAAACCTTTTTCAGTCGATCCTTTGAACCCACTAGTCTTGGAAAACTTAGTGCTCCAACACAACTCTCTTGTTTGACACTTTCATGTTGACCTTAACTTCATAGCACGGTCTTTACCTCTTCATGGTGCTAAGTCAAATAGTGTTAGATTTTGACTTCCCTCTATTGCACAACCTCTATGCTCTATGCAGAGCTAAGTCTGGTTTGACATGATCATATTTCACTTTGTTGCATGGCCTTGATCAGCCTCTATGCAGAGTTAATATCAGATATGAAGTCTAGTATTGACCATGATGATCATCTTCCCTTTTTTGCAAAACCTCCGGCCTCTACATACAGCCTATGATTAGACCTAGCCTCGTCAATGAGATCAATAATGATTATGACCCTCCTTTATGGCCTCCAATAAACTAAATTTTTGATAATCCTAACGTCAAAGTGTGAGAGCTCTAGTATGATTATATGCTTCTCGGTGCTTTGTTATGTCCCTTAGATTCACAATGTCTCAGGATTCGCATGAGAATAATATAGATTCAAAATGACCTTTTACAATATCGATGAGTTAAAAATACTAACTCCCAAATTTATGATGTTGCTTATAATAATAAGGCGTTTTTCATCAATGCCTATTAAAAATACTAATAGGTCTTCAATATTCAATTATTACCTATAAAAAAAATAGGCATTAAATATTTATCTAAAATAATGGCCTATACTCCTAAGGCCTTCTTCTCTATTCTCCTCTTACTCACCTTTGGCTTTGAGAGGAGATTGTTATGATTTGGAATGGAGAGGGGCATTTATATAGGCCTAGGTAGGCCACTTGATGGATATAATCCACATCTTCCAAATATTTTCCAACCAACTTGATTGGTTGAGTTAGTTGTGGCATGTGGGTTTGGAGGAGGAGGTTACATGTTCAACTCCCCTAACCACCACTTTGGTCATTTTTATACCGAATCGTCATAGGTTACACCACACCCACATGTATGTCACTTTGCTCATCACATATGATAACCCCATTATGCATCCTCTATTCCTCGACCCCATCATGCCACATCGCCCGGTGGTCATATGTCACCTTTTGTCACCACAATGTCCTCACTTTGAGTCGTGCCACATGTCCATCAACCGACCCCATTGTGACTTATCCCCTCCGACCATGTCATTTTCATTTGTTGAGTTGGCCAGTGGGAGATATCCCACAATCACCATGTGGGGGATAAGATTGGGCTTAAAATAGCCCAACACCCTTGGTAGTAGATGTAGCTATGGCCACATCAGTTACATTTTGTTTTCCAAAATATATGGCTTCCATGTATGAGCTTGGTCGACTCATCGAGTTGTTGGAATGGATCTCTCTACCGAGTAGCTCAATGTTTAACTCGGTATAATGGCAATATGGTAGCGAGGCCATGTGGTGGCCTGAGGACTCGCCATATGGAATTTTTTTATCGTGTTGAAAAAATGGATAATTAACCTATCCATAAATGAGCGTTGAATAATGGAGTGAAAAACCAAATTTCACCTTTTCCGATTTCATTTTGCAGGGTCGCTGCCTAGCTGGCCATTGACCCTACCAAGTCCGAATTTTGGCCAAATTTGACCAGTAGAAACTTTTTCATATGGGATGCATTTTCAACATTCCTTATATTGTCGAAATCTCTCAAAATGATCTTCTGTACTGTCATGATCTCATGAAGTTTTGGAAACTTTTTCTAATACATTGTCCTCTAGATCTCACCTCCCCACTAAGGAAGTTTTTTGTCCTATAAAACTTCTATTTCTTCATTCTAGATCTAGAATACTAATTCTTTCTGTGAAGAGATCTCTAAATTGACACGATGGCTTCTAAACCACTACTCCTACAATCAAACAATTAGTTTGATCTCTGCGGGACTTATGGTACTTGGGATCACTTCCTTCCTTCTGCTACATCATTCTGATGTCAAATCGGGATGACTATCTCCTTTTGGTATTCTTGAGGTCTTTATATAGAGATTTAATTACCAATGTTGTAAGTAAACACTAGGAATGATAAACCCATCACGAATTATTTACTTACTAGGTGGCTATGATCCTATGTATTCTTCTTAAGATGGGGTAGATTTTCCCTTGTCTTCATTGAACTTAACCCTCTTGACATGTTTATTTTACTTGCCAAACCAAATCACACAATGGCTATTGGATCCGTAGTAAGCACACAACTATGTCCACAATAGATCTGGGGTTATTATGGGTTCCTTGTATTCAAATAATATATGGTCATACCTCTTAGAGATGTCATCTTAGCCTTTTCTCTCACCATTCTTGTGAGAGTCTGGTATGTTCCCTACTACAAGTTACTTCGGGAGGACTTGTGGCTTGAGATCTATGCTCAATGCTTGACCTAATTTAGTTATCTTATAACTTTCTCTTTCCTCATTTCTTCCACTCATGTATCCTAGACCAACATATTGAGGTATTTCCTACCACCTAGATAGGATTAGTTATAAGTTGGCTATTCATACCAAAGCCTTTTCCTTTATATATCATTTTAAAAATTAATTTTGATCCTATACCTCTAGTGTACTTTTTGAATTCACCAAAATTAGGATTTACATTTTCATGGGAAGGAAATTTCACATAAGCACTTACATGGTGATTATCGGTGAGCATAACTTTCTTCGCTAACTTTGCACCATCTTGCAAAGTTTTTAGTAGTTCTCTCTTAGCTTGTTGTTCACGTTGAATCTCCATGATCACTCCTCGTAATTATCCTTGATACTCAACTTTTCTTGTAGCTCTTGCTTCTATGCTTCCATGAGTTGTAGACATTTCCTCAATTGAGAATCCTTATCTGGGATATGGAGTGGTTTTACGAGTTGTGGCTACATTAGGTTAAGCTTGCTAATAGTTTTTTTCGATTCCTTTTATGTTCCACTATTTGATGTTGGAACCACCTTAGTGTTCGGTCTAGGAATAAATACCAACATTATTCCTTATTATGCCATCATAGAGAAATATGCACATACATGAGGACCGCCCCATTCTCCTTGGGTCTATGGTGATGACGTTATTCTCCCAACATAGAATGTAGGAGTTCCATACTCTATCTCATCTCAAAAAAATTATGTGTCTAATCTTGTTGATGTAGATTCACCATGTGTAGCATAGTACCCAGTAGAATGAGTACAACAGGCCATAGTATGAACTAGTACAAAGTCCATATCATTACTACTGTAGGTAATAATTTAGTCTTAATATCAAGATTACATGAGCAATACGTGCTCTGATACCAAACTAGCTTAGAGATTTACAAGTTTGCAAATGGGATCACCTGCTTTGATACCAAACTTGATCCGTAATCAAATTTGTTTTCCATTGAGCATGGAACCTTATAGGAAAATTATTATTTTACCAAATATACCCCATTTAAAAAAATCAACTTCAAATAATGCAATGCAAGAATAAAAACCATAGTGCAAATGAGTTGATATGATTTTGCTTAGGAAAAAAGTTTGTAGAATGTCTACGTCTCCGGGTTTGCAAAATATCTAAAAAGAACCAATCCATTATAATGATCAAATATAAGTCATTTGAAAAGAACCCATTGGTCTTGGAAAATCAATGCCCTACACAACTCTTCAATTTGACACTTTAATCTTGACCTTCACTCTGTTTCATGATCTCTATCTCTACACTGTGCTAATTCAAATAATGTCTTATGTTGACTTCCCTTTATTTCATGGCCTCTAGCCTCTACGCAAAGCTAAGTCTGGTTTGACATGATCATATTTCACTTTGTTCCATGGCCTTAATCAACCTCCATGCGAGTTAATATTCGATTCAATGTTTGGTGTTGCTAATGAAAATCATCTTCCCTTTGTTGCACGAACTCCATCCTCTACATAGAGATAAGATCAGACCCAACCTCATTAATGATCTCAATAATGATTACGACCCTCCTCTATGGCCTCCAAAAAACTAACTTGGCGATATGCCTAGCATCAAAGTGTCAGAGTTCCAATATGAGTATATGTTTCTTTGGTGCTTCGTCATGTCCCTCAACTTCACGGTATCTCGGTGATTCTGTATGAGAATAATCTGGCTTCAAAATGGCCTTTATAATTTCGTTGAGTTAAAAAAACTAATTCCTGAATTTACAGTGTTTGCTATAATAATAGAACTTTTATCATCAATTCCTATTAAAAATACTAATAGGTATTCAAAATTCAATTATTGCCTTTAAAAATAAATAGGCCTTGAATATTTCTCCAAAATAATGCCTTATACTCTTGAGGCTTTCTTCTCTATTCTGCTCTTATTCACCTTTTGCTTCGAGAGGAGCTTGTTATGATTTGGAATGAAGAGGGGCCTTTATATAGGCCTAGATAGACCATTTATGGTGGATATAATCCACATCTTCCAACTATTTTCCAACCAACTTGGTTGGTTGAGTTAGTTGTTGCATGCGGTGTGGGAGGGGAGGTTTTGATATTAACTCTCCTACTACCCACTTTTGGTCGGTTTGTTTTATACCCACCCATCATAGGTTACATCGTGTATACATTTATGTCACTTCACTTGCCACATACGCCGACCCTACCACACATATGTCGTTTCTTGACCGCCATGTCATATTTCCCATTGGTCTCGATTCACCCAATAACGCCACAATATCCTGCTAGCCATGCCACATGTCTATTGACTCCACTATGGATTTTCCACTTGACCATGTCGTTTTGACTATTGAGTTGGCTGGTGGGAGATATACCACATTCACTATGTGGGGGTAAGATTGGGCTTAAAATATCCCAGTGCCCTTGGGAGCGAGATGTGGATATGACCACATCGGTTGTATTTTTTCCCAAAATATATGGCTCACCCGTATGGTCTCATGTAAAATAATCTCATCTTGAGTTGTTGGAATGGCTTTCTCTGTCGAGTAGCTCGGTGTTCAACTTGGTATAATGTTGTAATATGGTGGCAATCCACGTGGTGGCATGAAGACCCACCATATGGAAAAAAATTATTGTGTTTATGAAAATGATAATTAACCCATCCCTAAATGAGCATCAAATACTAAAGTCACAAAAAAATTCACCTTTTCTTGATTTCACTTAGCTATGTGTTTGTTACTACCTGTTTAGCTAGTTGACCTGTTGAGTCTAAAATTTGACCAAGGACAACTTTGTCGTACGTGCCCCATTTTTAGTGTTCTTTATACCATCGGAAATATCTCGAAATCATATTCCATACTATTGCGATCTCGAGAGATTTTGAGAACTTATACCACTAAATTTCCTCTAGATAAATCCTATAAGAAAGGGCGGGGTGAATTGAAACCAAGATTTGTAATTGTCATAGAGAAAAATAAATCCAAGCTAGGTCAAGAACCTACGTGAGGAAGCATAAGACTTTGAAATTCCAATGGAAGGAGATGTCGGGAGAAATAAACCAAGTTAGGAGGAATCAAGAACACGATATTCCAACAATAGGAGATGTTAGGGAAAAATAGAAGCCAAGATAGGCAGAATCAAGACCATAACATTCCAACAAAGTAGGAGATGTCAAGGAAAAGAGAATCAAAGATAGGTGGAATCAAGACTATGACATTCCAATAATAGGAGATGTTAGGGAAAAAAACAATCCAAGATAGGTAGAATCAAGACCATGAAATTCCAATGGTAGGAGATGCTAGGGAAAAGAGAAGCCAAGATAGGTAGAATCAAGATTACAACATTACAATGGTAGGAGATGCAGGGAAAAAGGGAAGCCAATATATGAAAAATCAAACCGTGACATTCCAATGGTAGGGTATATTAGGGAAAAAGAGAAGACAAGATAGACAGAATGAACACCGCGAAATTCCAACGATAAGAGATGTCAGGGAAAAGAGAATCCAAGATAGGAGGAATCAAGACCACAAAATTCCAATGGTAGGAGATGTCAAGGAAAAATAGAAGCCAAAATAGGTGAAATCAAGACCCTGACATTTCAATGATAGGAGATTGTAGACACCAAAAATTTGCACCCCCTAAACTTAAACAATCCCATGACTAAAAATGACACACTTGTGATGCTTTGTTATATCACCCCCTTTTTTTAATTTATCCCATCATATTTCTAAACTCTAAAATAATTATTTAAATGATTAAAATAAATAAAAGTATACTATCCCCTCACACCTCACCTTCACACCTCATCTAGTTCGCCACAACACCTCACCGAGTCACTTAACAAATTAATAAAATCACACTAATCACCTTCCTAAATTAACTTATTTTCTAACTAATCAAATATACTAAAATCTAACTCCTCCCCACATCCAAATAAGTCATCTCGTGATTTTTAAACCTCCACCACATCAAACAAATTCGAAACCCATCCTTTGGAATGGAAAATAGAAGGAAATCATTTGGTTTCTAGCCTAACTAAGATTTCACCGAAAAATCATCGGCGATCAAGTCTATATATATAAGTTCTCAAACCTCATTTGCATCATGAATCCATAGGTTTTGTAGGCATATTCTACCATTTTCTCAATCCATCAGGCATTCAAGTATTCAACATCAACACACTACAACATTACGTTGCTCGTAGAGCGTCAAAGTTGTCAAATTACCCGATCTCGACCTTAACCCCGCTTTGTCTATCGGTCATACCGAACATTCTATAAGGTAAAATCCTTCATTTTATTCATTTTAAGCACTATAATCAGGTATGTTCTTGTTCATAGCTCCTTTATTTATTACAAAGGCTTATTTTTGGTGAAATAGAAAGTTAGATAATTAATTTTGGCTCTGTTTTAAAAACTAATCTAAATTCACAATAATGGATAGCTATGATTACCTCAATCACCTATGATTCTGTTATTTTGTCTTTTTACTATTTTCCATTCAACTTGATCAAAATGAATCCATGTTTTTGGTTGTTTTCTAATATCTTGTCTAGTTTTATGATCTCATATGTCATCAGGAGATTCTAACTTCCTTATAGTTGATCCTTTTCCTCTATTCCATCATCCATTCCATTGGGAGAAATATGAATTGCTTAATGATTTAGATATGTGTGACATTCAAGAAGCCCTATTTAATCATAATGAATCCATCTTTGTAACTACACGGTGTATATCAGGAGAGACAATTGATGCCTTTTGGGAATCTTATGAGGAGGTCTTGAGATTGGGAGAGGAGCTCACTCAGCTTGAACCCCATTTCACAACCGGTCTTGAACATTTGGAAGAGGATTATCATACCTCTTTGGAATGTAATTCCAACATTCAAATCAATGTCTCCAGCTTAGAATCCACCTTCTGCCTGCCAAATATGATATGTAGGAAGAATAATCAGACTTCTTCGCTAAGGATTACATTTCCATCCCTAACTCATACGTGACTGAAGAAGAGGAGGAAACTACTAATTTTGTTGATTCTGCCACCTCTGAGAACCTCCATACTAATAAAGAATATGACTTGTGGATTTAATTATTAATTACTCTCAAATCATATATGTACTTAAATAAGTGATAAGCATATGTTGTTTAGAAATATCTCTATACACACAACTATATGTATTAAATAAATATCAGAGTGTTTCATCTTGATCAATAACATTTGTCTTAACATAACATTGCATCTTTGATTACAGGAGTCTTATTCATGCAAAGACTTGTTTTGATTGTTTCTGAACATGGTGCACAAAAACATAATCTAAATTTGTGGGTATCATGAAAACCCACATATATGGATGTGGAGTTCGGTTATTACCCCTTGAAAATGTCAAGAAAAACAAGGTAAAAACCACACGAGACATTCTAGCATGCCTGGTGGGACCCAAACCCCTTGTAAATTTTTCATTTCATCATCATTTTAACACTATGTTCCATTGACTGCCAATCACTAGCGATTGGCTTAATCACCTGTGATTCTTCTAAATCGCTAGCGATTCTCTTTGTTTAATTTTCTCTAACAAATTTCATCAATTTGTAGTCTCTTTTCCTTTTGTTTGTTGTTATTTTTAACAAAATCACAGGTTTTTCATCTCTGGAAACTCTACTTCTATGGACTTGCTAAATAAATGACTTAAAATTGCTAAAAAAAACAATATTGGAGCAATCTCACGGTGAGTCTGAAACACCTTTCCTTTTATTTTCCATCTTGCATCATTGACTGTTTGTCCTCATCAAAATCAACATCTCATTTTGGGATTTAAAATGAATTAACACATACTTCTTGATCACATAGTCTAATTAGGAGGAAAATTTGTTGCATTCACTTATTTTCCCCCACACACAACCAAACCACTTGACATCAAAAACGCATCTAAAAAACTCCCACCAGGTGGCGGTTGGGATTTCATCACCCAAAAGGGAATCCGACTTGGTTTTCTAGCCAAGTACAAACATCTATCTATCGGTATATATTGGCTCAACACCTAACTCCCTTATCACAGTGGGACCGTGAAGTGATGGGGTAGGCCCCAATACCACCCATACCAACACCGATATATAGTTTTGCCTCAAGTACCTTCAAGTATATCGAGTACTTCTCCTTTAAACACACTTGAAACCAACTTTAGAAATCCATTTCTCAGGACCCTCGTAACCCCTTTTACACACTTTTTTTCATAATTAAAACAACATAAGAAAAAATACTTTGCTTTCCATTGCTTGTTGTTTGATAATTAGCACACTAGTTATTAATCATCTTCTTGGTGTTTTGTGTGTGTTTTTTATTATGGTACTTACTAGACAATAGGTACATGAAACCAATCATTTGAAAACATGTCTACCTCAACACTTGCATTTAAACTTCAAGCCCCACTTCGCACTACACCACTCCCAGTAACAATTTATTCACCTATGCAGCCACAAGCATTGCTTTATCAAACGAACACATCCAATCCCTTTTTTGACATACAAACATGGAGTGAAGTAGGGATTGGTTATAATAATGAAACTTGGGACAACAATCCTTTCATTCTCACAATAGCACCATGGGAGAAATCTTTACATGCTGGAATCAGAAGATTATTTTTCTCCTATTACACCCAAACTTCCATTTTATAATGGGGGTGATCTATTTTTGAAGAGATGTTAGATTCAAATCCTATTTCTCTTAATGCATACCTGGTAGTGAGAAATGTTCAAATGCAGTCATTCACACCACAATCCATTGCACATGCTCACAATCCTTTACCTTTCATCATTGCACAACTCATTGAGAAAAACCAAGAACCCGTTATTTAGTAATTGTTTTCAATACTTCAGCTCAATCCAAAATCCAAGCATTAGTCAATCCTAGAATGCTACTAGCTCTACCAATCCATTTGACACATTGGATGAGAAACCTTTTGCAAGTCAACCCAAAACATCTAATGTTTCCTCAACACTGTTTATGATCTCCATATGATCTCATCACAAAACGTGTCCACCCAACAATTCATGTCTTCATCTAAGCCCTTCTATAAGGTCTACACCTCCCCAAAATAGTACCATTTCTTCCACGATGGATCTTTCGATCTCCTCATAGGTACCAACATCATCATTAAGTTTTGTTCCTCTTTCTAATTTTGTATTATCTCAACATAATATTGTCCCTATCCAAAACATTACCATGTCTATCCCTTCAACAACAACTAATGATTAACACTAGTGTTCCATTACTAGCACACATCTCCTCTGCAATAAATTCCATAACCCTCTCAACCTTTAATTTTTATGCCACGGTCCATACCATTGCGGGCAAACATCCCATCACACATACCATCCCACTAAAATAAATATCCCATACGAGCACCATTATATGTCACTCTTCTACACCACCCCACATTCCACAAATTCACATCCCCTTACACAAATATTGACACCATACTAGTATATTCAATTTTTGCAATCTAGTGCTTTTGCAATAGGGTTATTTCCCTCAATAAAATATCTCTTAGCAAAATATCTCGTCATAAAACATCCCAATACAAAACATTCCATCACAAAACATTCCTTATCAGCAGAACATCTCTCAACAAAAAACATTCCTCACCCAAAATACACACCTCTACAAAATATTCCACAATACAATACCACACAATATAAAATTTCACAAAAAAATCACCCTTATCAACATAACCTATCTTATCAGAAAAACATCTCTCAAAAAACATTCCCTACCAATAAAACATTCTACAACAACATCAAGTGTACTCACCCCAGTCTTCATATCAACCTAGCCCATTCTTAGGCCAACAATAGGCTCAGGAAGACCCCATCCAAGATATTCTAAGCCGCATATCTAGTTTAGAAGTTGCCTCATCCTCATCTAAAAATACCCTCTCGTATGAGAAAATTTGCAATGAGCCCATTCATCCTTCCATACCATACAAGCCATATCCCCCACACTGGGAGCTCCCTAATTTTATCAAATTCTCTAAAGAAAGAGGACCCTCGGCAAACATTCATGTGTTTTGCCATGCATGTTATTTGATATCCCATGATCAGGATTTAATGCTAAGAACATTCCCTATGTCTCTTGTTGGTCCTGCCTTGGACTAGTACAACAACATTTCACAACATTATTTATTTTCTTTTGCACAACTCACTCAGCTCTTTTTAGATCATTTCTCCATAAACATAGCTCGTAAAATTACCATTAATGATTTATATTCCATCAAAAATTTGAAGATGAATTCATCACATTGATTTCATTTTCATTGGAGGGTGTAACCAATCAGCTATCCTTCACATTACCATAGACAAAATTGATTGATATTTTCTGTCATGCTTGTGCTAAGCACATTTCATCCACTTTACAAATCCAATCATTCCACACCTTTGATGAAGCCTTCACCATGGCCCGTAAGTTGGAATTGTGAGCTCTAGAAGATGGGTGGGTGAAGCTTCACCCAAGAAACCAAAAGTAGAGTTCCCACCTAAATCAACATCCAATCTAGATAAAACTAAAACAACTGCTAATGTCATTGTGGTCAAATCTACTCCCAAAGAAAATCCTGTTATTGAATGAGTTCATTCAACAACATAATTACACACCCATAGTGGAAACTTACGGTGTGGTTTTCGACAAATTACTCACTTCTAACATCATATCATTACCACCCATTGACCTATTGACATATCAGTATCAAATCCTATTTGGTACCGTGATAATGATTATTGTAAATTCCATCGAGTGAATGGTCATGACATAGAGAGATGTTGCACTTTTCGTAATGTCCTTTAGGATTTGATTGATAAAGGTGACCTCCATTTAGATAATCCAAACGTGCCTCCAAACCAAAACCTTGATATATTCAAACAACCCTTCCCAAATCATCCCTCATCCTCTAAATCACCACAATCTAATATCATCCACACCATTAACACAATAATAAAAATTGAACCCATTTCTCCATCCGCTTTATTACCAAGTAAAATAGAATCCACGGATCCTCACTAGAGGCTAACGAACATGTAATCACAATTACATAACCATCTCCAATCAACATAAAAACTACTCCCACATCCTTGTCAGTTATTGATTCAACACCTACGGAATTGATAACAATGTTTAATAAGTCTACGGTCATTGAACTTCCACTCCCCAATAACCTCCTTCCCACACATTTACCCGATTTTGTTTAAGGTTTCATGCCTACATCAACAAATATTACTACACCTACACTGCTCTCCCAGATTTTCAAACATAACAATGGTACCATTAGAAACATTTTTAGCTCAGTCACCCCCATCTAAATCCACCAAGAATCTCAGTCATCAACAACCTACAAAAATCAATAATCCTAAAAATCATGTGGACTATATTAACCGTATTATTCAAACTCCTCTTCCTTTATTAACATCAACTTCAATGAATACATCAAGCTCATCTAAGACTTTGAAGGGACCAAATAAATAGGGTGTTTTCTGAGTTTTAAAATTCCTCATTATGATGAAACTTATCATTTCATGGTCCTCCACCTTTTTTCCCACCTCTTCATCTAAGGGGCATACCTTCTTTTGAAGAACCCTTTGTCGTGCCAAAACCAAGACCCATAGGATCTCTCAAACAAAATTTCCTCCAAAACCCTAATCAAGAAACCTCATATGATCCCTCCTTCCTTATACCCATTAACCACCCCATTATAGGGGAAAAACCCACTCATCATGTTCCTATAGTGATCCCTTACGCTACATCCACTATCCCACAATGGACAACTACATCTGACTCTCGTTCATTTATTCCCATACAATCCAAGTATCCCTTGCAACCACCACCTATACAAGACCCCTGTCACTCATTCATTGGAGAAGATATAAGACCTCCATGACCGCTAAGTAAAATAACCATCACCAAGCAATGTGTCTCCCAATCCCTATTAGAAATCAATGCCTAGTTGCGTTCGGCCTAAAAGGGTGATATGCTACCATTTTGGATAATCTATTACAAGAATCACTAATCACATTACCCCCTCCTAAGCCGTCAAATCATCAAGGATGGAATCCCTTCTGGTATGATTTTAACACCTTTTGCGATTATCACAGAACCAGGGTCATACCATAGAAGATTGTAAATCCTTCCATCAGAAGATTCAGAAGATTGGTAGTTCACTCTTTCTTCCTTCCCATCCAACTCTAGATTCAATGTCAAAACCATCTAATGAGCATGCTTTAAAGCATCCAATCATTAAATCAATGTTTTTCATATCACCACACGCTCATGAAATTATGACAACAAATCCTCTAAATCCAAACAAGAAAAAGACACCATCGTTATACCCCAACCACCAAAATCATCAACGTCATCATCGATAAACCTCGGGTCTCAATTTATTTAGTCCCCTGAAGAACATAATCAACCATCATTATCTAAAGCCAAAATTTCAATAAAAACCACCCCTCTTCCTCTCACCACATTGTAGAAAATAGCCACTAAACAATTACACCAATCCCCTGTCAAAATGTCACTCTATGAACTCATTCAAACATCGCCACCTTATAAACAAGCCATGATAGAAGCACTTTAATCCATTACTATCTCAACTAATGACTCAACCCCTCTTACAATTTTTTAGGTTCTCTAAAATAATCCACCACAATTTCCTTTGAAACATTTGAAATACCCACTCTTAGACTAGAAGACCATGACTTACCACTTTTTATCACTGCTCAAATCAATGATATCTCTATCAAAAGAGTCATGATTGATAGTGGTGCCGCTATCAACATTATATCCTCTCTAGATTTTGATCATCTTAAACTACCCAACATGGTTGTTTCTCAAACCCCATTCTATTGCGCTCATTTAATGACACAATCGCACCCACACTAGGCATTGTCATCTTACCACTTAAATTTGGTGTCAAAATCCTACTAGAACTCTTCTACATCATAAGGAGAATTCAAATATAATATGTTATTAGGACACCCTTGGATACACACCATGTGTTGTGTTCCTTCAACTCTCCATCGTTGCCTTAAGTATGAACACAAAGGAAAACTTACATGGTCCCCATTGACCCAAATCCATTTGTTGACTACTATATGATGTATCATCCAAATGATGTATTAGTACCTAAATCCATATCTGAGTCTTCTGATCAAGCATCCACTAGCACATCAGTGCCTCTTCCAAACTACCAGATGATTCCTCTATTACAAAAGTTGTGAAACATCTCACTCTTGGGGAATATTGCCTTCTTATGCTTAACTCTATCCCATCACCAAAAATGTATGGTCACCCTGATAAACAACCCATGTACAATCCTGATGTGGGAGATATTATCTCTTATGGGCCAACATACCTTAAAAAAAATTTATTTATGGTGGGTTTGATAAACCACCATCCAAATCAACCAAATTACACCATGCAACATCATTCAAGTCAAACCTCAAATCCCTTGATAATCCCAAATTTTCTCGTATGTACCTCCTTGCACATGGAAAGGCTTTGGCCTTGGGCATTACGAGCAAGGAATACATGATCAACCTGTCTTACGCACCCTCAAACCATATGAGAAAAATGACCTAGGTTATAGAAAATTCATCCTTGAGACTAATGAAGCACCTTCATTCGAACAAGAAACCATCATATCCATTTTCAGATTAGAATCGTCATCACCCACCAAATTTAAGGATTCCACAGAATACAGATGACACTATATCTATCCCACCCAACATTTTTTTAATCAACACTATATCCTTAGGACCACTCACATATCAATCAGAAACTCTGTCAAATCATTACCACTTGTTTCACTAGACATGGTTGAAGAATATTTACCTATCATAGATATCCTTCAGTGTCAGGATGATCAAGAAATTATCTCTCACATGGGAGATAAAGAAATCTTTCTTCATAAATCTTTACCATCGATACATCAACTCTTCTAAATGAATCCACTATCGACGTTAACTTAGGAACCTCGCAGGACCCTCGCATAGTCAAAGTCATTCAAAGTCTCAATCCACAAGAATTACATGACTTCACTTCATTTTTAACAAAATATCATCAAGCATTCACTTGTTCATATGGTGATATGCCTAGAATTGATCCCAACATGGTCATACATAACATCATCACATATCCTAATGTCAAACTAGTCAAATAAAAACTCCACAAAATGCATCCTGTATAGCTCTCCTTGTTAAAGAAGAGTTACAACATATCTTATCTACCAATTTTATCATACCCATTGACTATCCATAATGGGTCTCTAACATTGTCCCAATAAATAAATCTTTAGGTAAAATTCACATGTACACCGATTTTAGGGATCTCAATCTTGCTTGTCCCAAAAATGATTTCCCTCTTCCAAACATAGACCAACTTGTAGATCTGACATCCAACCATGAAATGATTTCCCTTATGGATGGTTTTTAGGTTATAACCAAATCATTATTGCACCCGATGATCAACATAAAACATCCTTTATTACCCCTTGGGGAACCTTTTGTTACTGTGTCATGCCTTTTGGGCTTAAAAATGTAGGGGCAACATATGAACGTCGCTATGACATATGTCTTCCATGACCTCATTCAAAATATTATTGAGGATTACATTGATGACCTCCTCGGAAAATATAAATATCACAAAAATCATCTTGATGTTCTTGAATCAATCTTCACCTACCTCATTCAATTCTATCTCCACTTGAATCTGGCAAAGTGTGTCTTCGGTGTTCTCACCAGAAAAATCTTGGGATTCATCATATCTCTTCATGGAATTGAATTTGATCCCATAAAGGTTAGAGCAATCATCAATATGCCTCCTCCTACTAATATCAAAAAACAATTGTGTAGCCTACATGGAAAGTTACAATCCATACGGTGTTTCATATCACAGCTCTCGACCGTTGTCAACCATTCCACCATTTACTCCGTAAAGATATAGTATTTCAATGGGATTTTGATTGTCAGAAATCCTTTGATGAAATCAAACATTATCTATTATGACCACCTGTCCTCACTCCACCTGTGATAGGAAACCATTTTACCTATATATCACACATTGGAGCATGCTCTAAGAGTAGTGCTTGCTCACCGTGATAATCAAGGTTGTATACTACATTAGATGCATGCTTCATGAATATGAAACATGCTACTCTAAAGCTGAAAAGTTATGTTGTGCATTGTATTTTTCCACCTCCAAACTATGACATTATCTTCTTAATCACAAAACATATGTCGTCACCAATTTTAATCCGCTTAAAGCCATGCATGCTAAACCTTATCATAATGACCGCATAACTCGATGGCTCATGTTAATGAATGAGTTTGAACTATAAATTATACCACAAAAATATATTAAAGGTCAGGCCATAGCTGATCAAATCGTTAAAGAACCTCTTTCAGAAAACAAACCACCTCACGAATGCTTTCTAGACAAATCTATCAATAAAATTTACCAATCTGACTATTGAATCAAATTTCATCCTAGTCAAAATGACCCTTTTCTTTGATGTTGCTAAATGTCAAGAAGGAGGAGGAGCCAATGTGGTTATAATACCACCCTGGAACATTCCCATCCCATTATCATTTAAACTCAATTTTGAGTGTACTAATAATATGGTAGAATATGAGGCCTTAATCATGGGTTTAACTACTGCTATTCTCTTAGGTGTCCAGATCTAGAAATATACAGAGACTCTCAACTCGTCATCAGTCAAGTCAAGGGGGAGTATAAATGTAAAAAAAAGTCCTTCAAAGGTATAATTTTTTTGTCAATTTCCTCCTTGGCGCATTCAACCATTACACCATTCAAGTTATTCCACGATCTTCCAATAGTTTCTCAGACACTGTGGCTTCCATATGATCTCTTGTCCCTTTCAAAAAGAGAAATCAAAGGATAAAACTAAAATTTTGTAGTCATTCAATGATTGGACCATCCTTCACATAAAAATGAGTTACCTTCCATAAACATCATTAATGAAAACCCATTAGATTTATGGTATACCCAAATATCCGATTATCTTACTAAATTCAAATCCCACTAGACCTATCACAAGGCACTAAATTATCCTTCCTTCAATGTGTCACTCACTTCGTGGTCATAGGGGGCATCCTTTACAAACGTAGTTTTGACGGTGTATTACTACGTTGTCTCAAGTCATGCGAATCAACTAACACAATCAAAGAATTCCATGATGGCATTTGTAAATGTCATTTCAGTGGAAATGCTATTGCTAAGCGTATCATACGGTTGGGTTATTAATGGCCCATTATTACCAAATAATGTTGCACATACGTGAAAAAGTGTGTTAAATTTCAACTCCATTCTGATCTCATCCACATTCTGAATCAAACATTGAAACCAACTCAAGACTTATGGCCTTTCTCTCAATGGGGGTTAGACCTCATTAGTGAAATCAATATGAAATCATCTTAACAACATCATTCAATCATGACTACAAATAAATACTTTACTAAGTGGGTTAAAGAAATTACTTTGACTTCAACAAATTTTGGATCCATCATCAACTTCATATATCAAAACATCATATGTCAGTTTTGGCATTCCACATAATCTTATCACAGATAATGGTAAATCCTTTAAAAACAAGGAGGTTAAAAAGCTCTGTGATACTTTCAATATTAAACTAAGCTTCTCATCACCATATTATCCTAAGAAAATGGACAAGCAAAGGCTTCCAACAAAACACTTAACAAAATCCTCATGAAAATTGTAAATGACATAGGAAGGAATTGGCACATTCAAATCCCATTCGCCCTTTAGGCTTATCGAACTAGTATCCATACACCTACTGGTACTACACCTTATTCACTTGTCTATGGCTCTGAAGCCATCATACCCCTAGAAATTCAAATCCCATCACTCCGTGTATCTTTAAAGGATTTCATCCCTGATGAAGAATACTGCCAAAATCATCTTGCACAACTAGAATTGTTGGATGAAAAGCACCTAACAGCCCTTGAACATCACCAAGTTTATCAACAACACATTAGTAGAGCATATAAAAACATGTCAAAGAACATGACTTCAAAATCGGTGACCTAGTACTTAAGGAAAATCAAAATGTGACTAAATTAGAATGAAGTAAACGTGGGAAGTTCGCCCCTAATTAGATTGGTCCCTATGTTATTACTCACAAATATGGGTCAGGAGCATATCATCTCACTTCTCTTGATGGGGAACCTGAACAAGAGCCTCTAAATTCTTTGCACTTGTGGCCATTCTACTGTTAAATTATTGATTATCATGACGATGACGATTTTCTCAAACCTTATCATTCCATCATAACCAATAGACACCATTTTTAAAAAAATATCCTCCAGAACCGCTACATTTATACATGAGGCATATGAATATGTGTCACTTATACATCAATCCCCTCCTTAAATAGACTATTTATTGGGGTCTTGCTCTTACCTCAAAATAAAGTCAAAATATACATACAGAAGCTTCTTGTTAAAATAAAAAAATAAGTAAATAGACTGATCCACAGAAGGACAACTATTTGAATTGATAAAAGATAAGTAGATGGATCCATTGAAGGAAAACTACCATTTTAAAATTCATGGACTGATCCCTTGAAGGATGGCCATTCAAATCAAAATATAAAATGTAGACCATACCCTTAAAGGATGGCTACCCATGAAAAAGGCTTCCTATTTTGATCAGCCTTTGTAAATATATCAAAATCTGAGAGCATCCTGGAAATCTTCCCGCATCGATCAGCTTTCCCATAAGCAAGCTTCCCGCATTGATCATTTTTCTTCTTAAATTTTCTTATAGTAAAGAGTTAGGGCATTGATTCCCTTTAATTTTTCAAAAAGGAGAACCCTTTTTCCCTATAAAAATCATGTACACATATTTTTCATTTTTCCATTTCATCCAAATCCACCATAACCGGTATGGAATGTTCACTGATAGTCTCATTTAACATTTTAAATGGATACAAGTGCAAACATTATCAAAACCCATTACATATATATTATCCAATGGGGCATTTCCTTTCCACTTTTACTTTATTTTGAATTTGATTCACATATCTATCACATAATCAAAACATAAACATCAAAACATTTGACAAATATTTCATGCAACACATAAGATATCGTAAACATAATAACAACTCACAAAGAATCATCATCATAATCATCATCATATACAAAATCATACAATCATATAATCACATCATTTGATAACATGTATATCATATCATCCATATAAAAATCATCATCATAGAACAAAAAATCAACACATCATATATATATATATATATATATATATATATATATATATATATATCAAAGTCCAAATGTCCACATAATCAATATAATGTCATACATAGGAAAAAGGGCTTCTATGAGCCTACAATCAAATGGTAAAATCCATCAAACTAGGATCGGGTGTGCCTCCTACTAGAGCACCATCGGCTCCTCCTGTGCCTTCATCATGCCCTCTCGACGGTCTCCGGGGTTGGTGTCCCACACTCGTTGCACTATCACTCAATCTAGCTACTACTGTGGTGCCCCCTTAGGTGGCCATGTGATCAACATACAATGTATCATCGGGGTATTTCTAATGATCATGTTTGTATAATAGTCACGCTTTGCCTTCATGGCCTCATAATTAGATATCATGATCATATCAGAAGATCCTATGGATGGTCCTCTCTATCTGACCAATGCTGATAACTTTGTCCCATAAATGGAAGGCCCTATGATCCCCAAGGCCTTCCTAAAGGTGTCTCTCTTTGGCTCTTGTCTGGTCTTTCTCATAAGAAACCCATATAATTTGGGTTTGAGTCCCATCATGCTCTATAATCAAGCCATCCCTCTCTCCAATGAGAGAATCCTACACTCCTATCAAATCATCTCACTCTCTGCAGTAGCATCTCTCTCGGCCTGCACTATGGCCTTCTTGGCCGTCATAGTAGCAACATCTAGAGCTATAGCTACATCACCCTCCACTCACTCCTCCTCAACCTCAATACCCTCCTCGACTCTTCCCTCTACTCGAGCCCACACCCATATAACTAATTAGGTTGCCTTCTCCATAGCCCTCATCCTCTCAAAACCCTTAATGAATGAAGAGACCAAAAAATAAAATCGTGGGTGACCCCCACATCATCAATAAGTACTATGATACCATCCTCATCTAGACCCATTGCCCCTTACTCATTAATAGTGAGTGTTGGCCTAGTCACAACTTCTCATGGGGTATTAGTGTCCCTGTCATCTCGTTTATATAAAATCAGCTCCTGTGTATATCCTAAATCAACCCATATTATCTCCTCACCTAACTAAAGTGTACCATCTCATCCTCTTTGGCCATGCGGCCTTGCACCCAAGTATCCTATTGCAAACAAGATAGATCCCCAAAAAACTTAGGTCAATCATGAAACTCAACATACATATGCCAAATCACATCTCCGACTGTAATCCTAAAATCAAATCCATGTAATAAGTAGGCCCCTTGGCCTTCCTAGCCCGACCTAAACTCTGAGCTCCACCTCATGAAACTTGGATGTCTTTCCTCAATAACACTAGGCAAGCCTAGTGTATGAGCAATAACAATATTCTCATGTGCCCAACACTGTAGTAAGCAACCAACATCGATCCCATAATTCTTGTGGGTTTTCCAAGCCCATAACTCTCTATATGTCTATGCCAATAAAGTGGGTGCCCACTCAAAAAAAATGTGGTGTTCCATCGTCTTTACAAACACTCAGGTCATCATCCATGGGAATCGACCTCCCCTTAAATCCGTTAGCATAAAACATGAAATCCCTATCATCATCATGGTCATTCGTGGACAACCCTCTTTATTAGCATCATAAAAATATTGATAATAAAAAACCCCTGAGGTGTATCTAACACCCACGACATCACCTCCATATAAATGTTGCATAGTATCATCTCTCTTCGTATTTGAAATGCAATAAACAGTCTCCCCCTCACTATCATCCTTGTAATCGATGAACATCCTCAAGTGTGATGGTCATCTCTCCTGTGGGTAACCAAAATGTGTTGGTGGAAGGATTCCACCTCTCCAACAATGCAAGGATCAAACTACGACATATGTGCACTCTCCTATAATATCTCATCCCACCAAACCCCATAGCCTCTAGATGCACCCAATCATCATCAAATAGATCCTCCCTCACCTCATCTAGCATTAAGGGGATGCGGTCTCGTATAGTCAACTGGGCATCCACCTGCGAAAACATAAAAAAATAAAAGAAAACATTAATAAAGATGTAGATAATACTCAACAATCAATTATCCTCATAAAACAAAAGTATGATAAAAAAACATGTGAAATGTTATCCTAAACATCCAATGAAGTTAAGAACATTTCTCAAAAATCACATTTTTCAACACAAAACACAAAACATTTGCATTGCAAGTGAATCAGCTAGCGATTGAAGAAATTGCTAGTGATCCTAATAATTATTCCATGGGGCATCGACATGGTCCTAAATCCTTCTAAAAACCTAAAAATTTATTAAAAACACCATAAAATTAAACTCAAACATGATTATAGCCTACCTTAGCAACAACGGGATTTCATTTGCGGCTAGATGAGGCCATTTGACACCTTTTTGCTCAAAAACACATTTTTTCCTTTGCTCGATAGTCATTATTGTCACGTACTGATATAGAATAACAAATAAAAAACCATTTGGGTATTTATACCCCTAATTTTCTTCACAATCTAATTGCAAACAATCATTACAATCATCATCGATTGGGTCAATCACCGATGATTACCCTATTTTAGGATTTTTTATAGCCTTCCTATCCAACAAAAATACAAAGACAAAATATGCACAAGTGTGTCATGCCTCTGAAATGGACCTTAGCCCATGGAAACCTTTCATCAAAACAACACAAGCACAACATTGGGATTTTTCATATGTCTATGGGAGATGAGCCCTTTGGCCCCCATCACTTGGCCTTTTCCCCATTTATTTGGTAAGAATCATATGCCCGTAGGCATTGAGCCCTTTGGCCACCTTGACACTTGGTTCTCTAGCATCATGTTTTACACCCTCTCTGATTGGGGCAAGCCATTTTAAAACATAAACACACTAGTGCTCGTTGTATTATGCTACAATGGATTCACCCATACCAACAAAATTTTCTTTCATCCTTTTTTGTCTAGTAATTTTCTTGAAAAAATCTAGACAAAAGGGGAAAATGTAGACACCAAAAATTGCACTCACTAAACTTAAACAAGCCCATGACTAAAAATGACACACTTGTGACGATGCTTTGTTATATCACCCCCTTTTTGTAATTGATCCCATAATATTTCTAAACTCTAAAATAATTATTTAAATGATTAAAATAAATAAATGGATATTATCCCCTCACACCTCACCTTTACACCTCATCTAGTTTTCCACAACACCTCATCGAGTCACTTAACAAATTACTAAAATCACACTAATCACCTTCCTAAATTAACTAGTTTTTCTAACTAATCAGTTATAATAAAATATAACTCCTCCCCACATCTAAATGAGTCACCTCATACTTTCTTAAACCTCCACCACATCAAACAAATTAAAAACATGTCCTTTGGAATGGAAAATAGAAGGAAATCATTCGGTTTCTAGTCTAACTAAGATTTCACTAAAATTGTTAGCGTTCTATAAATATAAGTTCTCAGACCTCACTTTGCATCATGAATCCACAAGTTTTGTAGGAATATTCTACCATTTTCTCAATCCATCAAGTATTCAAGTCTTTAACATAAACACACTACAACATTACATTGCTTGTAGAGTGTCAAAGTCATCAAATTACCGTTCTCGCCCTTGACCCCCGCTTCCGTCTATCGGTCATACCAAACATTCTACAAGGTAAAATCCTTCATTTTATTCATTTTTAAGCACTATAATAGGTACATTATTGTTCATAGCTCCTTTATATATTACAAAGGCTCTATTTTTGGTGAAATAGAAAGTTAGATCATTAATTTTGGCTCTATTTTAAAAATTGATCTAAATTCACAGTAATCACTAGTGATTACCTTAATCGCCTGTGATTCCTCTGAATCGCTAGTGATTCCTATTATTTCTATCTTTTTATTGTTTTCCATTCAACCTAATCAAAATAAATGTATGTTTTTGGTTATTTTCTAATATCTTGTCTAGTTTTATGATCTCAGATGTCATCAGGAGATTCTAACTTCCTTACAGTTGATCCTTTTCCTCTATTCCATCATCCATTCCATTGGGAGAATTATGAATTACTCAGTGATTTAGATCTGTGTGCCATCCAGGTAGCCCCGTTTAATTGTATTGAATCCATCTTTGGAACTACACAAGTGTATCGAGGAGATAATTGATTCCTTTTGGGAAGCTTACAAGGAGGCCTTGAGATTGTGAGAGGAGCTCGCTTCGGCTTGAACCCCGTTTCACAACCGGACTTGAAAATGTGGAAGAGGATTATCATATTGCTTCGGAATCGAATTCCAACAGTCAAATCAACATCTCCAGTCCAAAATCCAACTTTTCCCACCAGTACAATACTCATGAATAAGAATCAAAATTTTTATTTGAGGATTACATTTCCATTCTAACTTGTACATGACTAAAGAAGAGGAGAAAACTACTAATTCGTTGATTCGCCACCTTTGATAATCTCCATACTGATCGAGAATCTGACTTGTGGATTTAATTATTAATTACTCTCAAATCATATATGTAATTGAATAAGTGATAAGCATATGTTGTTTAACAAGCTCTCCTATACACACAACTATATGTATTAAATAAAGATCAGAGTGTTTAATCTTGATCAATAACATTTGTCTTAACATAACATTACAACTTTGATTACATGATTCTTATTCACAACAAAGACTTATTTTTATTGTTTCTGAACATGGTGTGCATAAAAACATAATCTACATTCTTGGGTATCCCAAAAACCCCGCCATATCAAGGTTGAGTTGTTATTACCCCTTGAAAATGTTAAGACAACCAAGGTAAAAACCATGTGAGACCAAGATATAAGGGAAAAAAAGAATCCAAGATAGGTGAAATCAAACTATGACATTCCAATGTTAGGATATGTCAAGGAAAAAGAGAGCTAATGATAAATCCAAGCGGGGTGGAGAGCCTAAACAAAGATAAGATTGGTGCGATCAAGGTATTTCTAGAGGATATGTTTAACCACGAGGGAGAATGAATGTAGATTATTTGTGATGATGTCATCAATTTTATGTAAGATGATGAATAACACGTGTAGGGGAATAATAATTTTGTGAATTTTAATGAGGCGATACATGTGCAAGATTGACTCTCCATGATGAGATCAATATGCAAAGAAAATATCTCACACCGATGGATGATTATTTCCTCCAAGATATGCAATGTGATGATTTTCCCAAAGAGGAGGAAAGAGAATGTTTATAAATAACATGGCTATCATGAGATGCTCGTAGAGGTGAGGTGACATACACATGTTTTTGAGGGGAGGAACTTAGCTAGGTAGTTGGGAAAATAATTCAAGGGGACCCCACTCATCATGACTAAGTTGTGTAGTGGGATGAGAGTGTTGGGAGTCCTCAAGAACATATCCTAAAGGAAGGATGAGTTAGGGATACTTTAGAAACTTCTTTTTCTTCACTCTCTACATTTTTGGCCCTACAATATCCATTTTGACATGGGATTATAGTGTACGTAATAGTAATATTAGATGGAATCGTCTCTATAGGATAATTTACATAGGGGATGATGGCATCTATGATCAAGGAAGTTTCCCAAAACACCCTCATCCCTATAGGAGAATTTTCACATGGGCCGATGGTGTCTGGGAGAGAGATATTTATGTCTTGAGAAGTTTGATTCGAGGCATAGAATGGAATAGAGGGGTTCTTAGAACTTTGTTGTAATATATGTCAATGGTATTGATTTCAAGTCTAGAAGACCTCATTTGAGCCAAGGCATGTTAATAGTGTGAAGGCTTTAAAGTGCCCATAATATTTTTCATGGGGCTTATATGATGTTGACATTCATAGTAGAAATGATATCTTTCTAAGGAATAATGACATTTATTTTGGACATTTTGTGATATCTCACTATGGATTGGTGGAGGAGGCATATTATTCTCATGCACACCCACTAGTGGGGACGGTGTATGAGAAGGCCAACTAGGCACCACATTCTGAGATATAAATTGTAACATATGATTATGTATTTGAATCATGCTAGTTGTGAGGTGGCTTGGGATAAGGTCGTATATTCTAGGAGTTTTATTATTACTATGTTAAAGTCTATAGAAGAAGAGTAACCTTTAGAGGTGGGTGATTTTTATGATCATTAGTGGGAGTTTTAGTGGACTCACTCTAATTAGTTCTATAGGGAGAACCCTCATCATGGATGAGTGCTTCTTGATTAGAATGAGGCCTAGTTATTGCCATGGTGTTGGTAGGTATCCTTTGGAAACCTCCATCATGATTGGGTGTAAGATATTTATCATCATTGAGACTTTTAATGATGGATCTAGGATCAATATTCCCAATATCAACCACATTACACTCATTTGAGTGACTTTTTCTAAGTGATGAGAAGGAAAAGGCGAGGACATTGGAGCTTTAGGGGTAAGATTAGGACATCTAAGAATATTATCATTGATAGGATGAGAACTATAACTCTTAGGTGCGTGCACAGGAAGTGTAGACATGAGTGAACAATCCATGAAGAATTTAAGAGGATTCAGATGAGTTAAAAATATCTTGAGAGGATACATTAGCGTAATATGGAAGTTGAAAATAAAACTCTAGAAAATTGAAATTTTGATGCAATCGTTCATGCATAAATTTTTGCAAAGGGACCGATGGCATTAGAGAAGACAAATGAATTAGAATAGACACAATCATCACTTTTCATAAATGACATAGGGGTTGATGGCATCTAGGAGAAGTTTAGACAACACAAAAAATAACCTTATATAGAAATGAAACAGGAGCCGATGGCATCTAGGAAAACTTATTTTTAGTTTTTTTTGGAATTTTGAATACTGAAACAAAAAAAATTTAAAATGGTGATTTTAAAGAGTTGTGCTTGATAAAAAGGGACAAAAGAAAGATTCAAATTGGGTTCACCAAGGATGTTGAAGCCGATGTGAAGAATAATTAGATATAAAAGGTAAATTTGAAGATGAATCAATCAGAGAAATGAGTAGGAATTAGTGTGATGGATTCTTTTAATGAGTTGCGATCAATCAAAAGTTTGTAAGATTCATGTTTGGTTCACCAAGGATGTATGGTATCCAAAATAGTTTTTAGACATTGTGCACTCTTATCATCCATTGAACCATTGTATTTGAAGCAACAAGTAAGGGACACACCAATACCGACACATAAACAAATAGAATTAAAGGAGTTACAGGTATTGTTATGATCACATACCCCAAAGGAATTAACCCTTACACTTGGAAAAACTAATGTTTTCAATTCCCTAGGTCGAAGAAGAGGAAAGAACCCAATGGAGGTATTGACACGATGGGGGTGTTAATAAACAAAAATCCTAAAAAGTCTATGCTAATAGAAGTAAAGCATGTAGCATGAAATAATCAATAAAATACAATATGCTAAACTATCATGTGCATAAAATATAAAATACATGATAAGCTGAATGTAGGAAATTACTATATACAAAATGAAAAAGTGAGTTAGAGAACTTACCTTTTGGGGGACGATCGCTGATGCATCTATCTCCCAAGGGACCATACACCAAGAGAGAATAGATTTCAGGTGGATAAGGGGAAACAATCCATTTTTAGCTCACTATAGATGACCCAAAAGTGCAAGAAAACTAATCCAAGAAAGAAGAATCTCCAAGCTAAGAGTCAAGATGTAAGAAATCTAGAAGCTAAGAGAGAAGGTGCAAGTTGGCACAAGAGAGAAAATATAATGGTGATTTCCTTTATGATCTGATGTGATGTCCTTAATGTTTATGATGTGAAAATTATAGTTGGGGTATTTATACTAACGCCATTTCCCACGGTGAAGGCATCGGTAGGGAATTTGAAATTGCACTAATGATGCACGATCACCATGGGAAATAACGTTGAAAAGGGAGGAAAATGTAAATGGATGTGTGCAAAGTGTCATGGGAAGCAAGGATAATGCAAGATGAAATAAATGTGGTCATGAGCAAGCAAGATTCAAGAGAATGTGAGGTAAAATAAGAGGACAAGAACAAAAGAAAGACATAAGTAGGACCAAATTTGTTTTCTCTCCATGTATCATCCCTAACCCAATGGTTACGTAAATAACCATACCCCTATCCTAGAATGATCCCCTTAAGGCACCCATTCCATGAAATAGATGCATTAACGACCTCTAAATTGAATAAATAAATTTTTAGTAATAGATATGAACATAGAAAACACAAAAAAATAGGTGTATACACATTTACATCTCTAAGAAGATTATTGTTAACCACATCTATTATTTTGTTTGGAATATGCATACCTACCCAATTTTGTAAATTGATTCCTTCTACAAATATGTCATTTGTTGGTATCCTCCTTATAAACAACTCCAAGGGTATGATGTCATAAGCGTATACATCTCCTTTGTTCGAGATATTTCCACCTATTCCATGATCTCGTAATAGTAGGTAATTTAAGTTGATCGGAACCATTTTAAATATTTGAATATGAAATACAAAAATGATCCGATGACATTATATATTACAATAATGTAAATGTTATACCGGTGAAATGTAGCTAGTAAATAATTTTAATGCATTTGTAGAAGTAAAAGTATCCATTGAATTTCCAAATATTAGTTAGGTGATGCCAAAATATGTTATATATGGAGTCATATCATCTCATAATAGCACATTATTCAATTTCAAGTCATGATGAATCACTTACACAAAACAATGATGGTGTAGATATGAAATCCCATGTGGTATCTCGGTTGTTATTTTAACTCTATCACTCATATTTAATCTACACTATTCACCTACTTAAGGATATAGCCATTTCTCCAAGCTTCCATTTGACATGAATGGAAGGACTAATCCTCTAAAATCAAGGTTGGAATAAAAAGAAATAGTTTTGATCCAATTTAGTAGTGTCGACTCTTTTTAACACATTACATTCTCGATAAAAATTTGGTGAGAATTCTCATCTTGAAAATGAAGCACTTTAATAACATATGTACCATTTTTAGCATTCCTTTATAGATTGATCTAAAACTACCAACCGTTAATAGACTAATCTTCATAAACCCATCGGTTGCCTCTAGAAGTTCTTCATATGAAATTTTTTGCATCTTACATTGAGGGAAAGGGTTTTGTGACTAGTACTTCTATACCAATAATAGTATAGGAACAATAATAAAGACATGATGAAGATTGAAATTTTTAGTCAAAAAATCATGCACTTTAGACATTATTTATCCTAGTCTCATACTACTATTTAGAAGGTTCTTAAGTGAAGAAAGTACTAATTAACCCCCATCTTTTGGTCATCTTGTTTTATTTTATTTCATCATTATCGACCCTTTTCATCCACATTCCTAGTGTGTTTCGGTCATTTCCGTTATTTTATCCTCGCAGGGGGGGCCTGAGCGATACTTGAGCCCTGTGGATGCCCCGGTCCCTTTTGCACTTTTCCGCCACTTTTGGGCTCTTTCTAGCCATTTTACATTTTTATCTTTTTTGTGGTTGGCCTTTTTGGGGTTAATTACGAAATTAGATCAAGAAAACCCTATAAATATAAAGTTATGAGACTATAATGAGTAACCTAACATCACTTACTACTATTACTCCATCTATTGCATTGAGATCACTTGCATCCACATAGCTCCATCATAAGGCACAAGGCTAGGACATCTACATCACACTTCATAGGAGAAGGGATTCTATTCTATTACATTTTCTACACATAGTTATTGCTTTCTACTTCACAAAGTGCAACTAGCACAAGAGCAACCTAGGGCATGCCCACACACACTTGCACATAGAACTACATCGGGTCTAGGATGTAGTGCAATGATCGATTAGTAAGTCCACCACTATGGCAATTAAGGTCAGTCGACCCTTCATATGCTTTATTCATTTTTTAGGGTTTAATGTTTGTTTTGGGGTCTTGCAGGTCTTTGTTTCATCTCAGATTATTGGCGACATCTAAAGGATCATGACGAGTTTGATAAAAAACACAATGAAGGTTCTAGATCATCTTCTAGCCATGCAGAGATCAATTTCATAGATTTTTCAAAGACCAAAGCACCAGATTGCAAACCAAAGCATCCACTGAGACACCCCAATCCTCCTCCATGCACTCCATTCCAACTAGATCCTCTAGATATACCCTTTTAGGGACTTTTTCATAGTCGTTCATGTTTCTTGATTTTCTAGTCACACCTATGACATAGTTTCATCACTTCATCAAATCAGCTGAGTTCTTTCCTATTCCTTCTTGCACATTAGGGTTAACATTTCCTTTTGCATAATTTCTTAGATCATTTATATATTTTCTTATACTACATTTATTTACTTTATTTACATATATTCATAACTTAGATTAACTATCCCACACTACATAATTAGTCCATTTTTAGTTAATCATTTTGGTGAGCCCGATGGTTTCAACATATCCTTTTTGATCATGTCATCTCCTTATCAAGTTATGGCTCAATATTCTTATCCTACTTATGCACCCACTAAGGTCTCAAGTATAGTTAATACCGCTACTAATTTTATATGTGTGTGCACCCAACATCCTCCTCACTTTGTCACGCCTACGGCTGATTCATCTATTAATGTAGTTACTACTCATCATACTCATCTTAATCCATCTACGGCTCCACCCACATATATTCCACCACCCATTACTTAGAAGCTCCTCCTACAACCTCTAAAGTCTATGACATCATTGAACAACTTAAAAATACACCTGCTAAGATCTCTCTTTATGACTTATTGTGTAATGCACTAGATTTTCTTAGTACGCTCAAAGTTTCCCTTCGTGTCATTCACATTGAAAGTGATAACTCTATCATGGCCTTTGCACATATTATACAATATCTTCATAACCTACCTTATGCTATATTTTTTATTGATGAGGACCTTTCTTCTTTTACTAAAATCAATCTGTGTGCTCCTTTGTTTATCAATGTCATTATTAGCACTACTTGTATTAAAATATTCCTCATTGATAATAGATCAACCATCAATTTATGCGCTCCTCACTTTTAAAGCAATTGGGTATTAGTGATGATTTAATTTCTAATAATTCTACCCTCATTCGTGGTTATTACTCCACCACTTGCTCATGCCTAGGTACTTTCTCATTACATATTCATGTTGGGCCTAAGATTGTCCTCACAAAATTCTATGTTATTAATGCCTCTTTTTAGTTTAATATCTTGATAGGAAGACCTTGGATTCACAAAATTCATGCAGTCCCATCTACTTTTAATCAATGTGTCAAGTTATTACATGATGATTATGAACATACCATCACTGCTGATCTTGAGACATTCAAATATTGTCGCATGGATCCCATTACTTTTATGCCCATACCACCTTCACAACACATTCCATATAGCATCTCAAAGCACATATGACATTGGCCAATCTAGCACTTCATAGTCTCCTTCTACTAACAATACTCTAGTTATATCCACTCACACAATGATCATTATTTCACCTATAGTATTCATCCCTGCTAGTCTTCCATCTCCACTAGTTACGAAACCTTCTACTCCTCCAACTATGGTGCCACCTACTAACATACTTGATAGTGCCACACAACAAGATGATGCTCACACTAATGATTCTAAGGATTTTGATGATGAGGTTGATGTTATAAAACTTACTAATGAATCATTAGGGAAACTCAATTTTACTCCTCTTGGTGTAGATGATTCTTATTTTGAAGAAACCTTTATGGCCGATGGTCCAGGAGAGTATAGGTTCAAGACCCCCCCATCTACTAATTTTATGGTATTGTATCAAGGCTCTTTCCACAGTTTCAATGCTACTTCATCTTCTCCTCCATGGATCACAGCTCCATTTCCTCCTTTTACATGCATGTTATTCATCAATAGGTCTTTTGGCGACACATCCCCATTGAATCTACGAGATTAGAAACTATTTGTACACACGAAATTTTAGCTAGGTTCGACATAACCTCAATGACATTTTACCACCTCTTGAATCACCACATCTCTATCATGGCTATTTTCACACTACAGAATTTTATGGCTTGTGTGTCTTTCATCTAACAATCTTTGTTGTGTGCACCCCGTGACTCTCCACTCACATAGATAGTACTAGCTTGATTAGTAGTGGTACAATTGATGCTCTTCACTCTTTACTAACATTTTCTATGCCTTTTGTTCATATCTCTATTCATAATAATTCTTCTCCCACTTACATTCCAAACATCTCTCATTGACATGCTCATGGTTTCCCACCAATCGCCTTTATTAACAAATAATATGCAATGAATGTGTACACACTCCACCATGCAATGGGTCCCTATATAACTATCCCCATTCAATATCTTATCAAGTTTCCGACATTGCTCCAGTAGGTTTCGATCATGAAAACGATGATCTTCTTGATAGTGGCCTATATTCATATTTTCTATCATACATTTAGGTGGCTTTGCATCTATCCTCCCCCACTCACTTTAACATTTATCATCTTTTCATTTTCATATAGGCATTTTTCATCCTATGTTTTAGCATTGTTGTTACCCAATGATACACCCTTGTGCTTCGGTTCACACTTTACTATTGAGGGATTAATAATACGTTGAATCCCACACATTGCACTCTAAGCATTACATACCGCATCTAGTCACACATCATGCATCATACACTATGTACCATGCATTCTCCGCATTTATCTACAAAATTGTGCCATTTCCACATTCATACATCATACATTATACTAGTCCTCACCTTACGTGTTTTGCATCATACACTATTAGGGTATTTACACATCTTCCTCGACAATATACATAGGCATATACTATACATCATACATTGTACTTCTCTACATTACTCATATTCTACACATTATGCTAGTCTTCATCATACATATGTCTAACATTACATTCATCCCTACGTACTACATTACTCATCTATCTACATGTATTACATTATGCATTATACATTACATTTTATAAATTCTAAACATCTACCATCACATTTTTACACCGCATTTTTTATATTTTTTTCATCCCATGGTCATATTTTATCATTACATATACTACATTGTCTTCTATGCACTACACTCACTACCCTATGACACACTTTAGTTCCTTAGTCCATACTCGACTACCGAGGGTTTACAAATCAAATGGACTTTACACTCATCACTAATTTCCTATTTAACCTTTCAACATGTGACATTTCCAACTTAGTGACATATGCTTTAGGCTAAATGTCACCTATTCTATTATTTTTAGTTTTATACACCTTATGTTATATCACCAATCCCTCCTTTCATCTTTTAGGTATATACGCTTAGGGATATATCATCACTCATATATTCATCTTATATTGATATATGTTTAGGCTAAATCATCATTTATACATTCATGTAGTTGTGATATATGCTTTTTCTATAAGGTTTACACACACATCATCACTAGGTCACATCTCTTCACTACACCTATACATTCATCGCAACATGTTAGACACCATACATTATTCGACCATTTCTTGATGATGCACTTTCGTTTATGGTTCATTTCTTGATTTGTTGAGGGGGAAAAACATTAACCTCATTATATACACTTTCATTCACTTGGGGGCATGTGACTCTATTATTCCATCTTGCATTCCATTCCATCCATCCATGCATATTACATTATTTTAGGGGCATTTACTCTTGTTTACTAGTGTTTTACATGATCACTTTACTACACATGTTAGATTAATTTCTTATATGTTATTATCTATATCATCCATACATACACGTTCACAACTTTTTCTAGTTGTGATCGAAGATACAGATCCTTCACACATAGTATGGATGCTCGCCTTCTACCCTTCCTACGGTGGTCGTTGGGCGTATCCACATTCATCTCTCACGTGTGTTATTGTTTCATTTTGTACTTAACACTTTGGATTAATTGGTTATTCACGCTTTGAAATATTAGTTATTTATCTAACATGCTAATGGGTGTTCCATGTGCAACACTTGTTTTGTAGGATTACATGTTTCCATGACTACTTATTTTTCTTGTTTGTACTTATCTGTCATTGTTTGTTTCTTGTATGTGGGCCTTGCCTATGTTTGGTGTACACACTTATTTGTTGTTTGCAGCCATGATGGCCTTGCGTGTCTTACGACATCGTGAGTGATGTCCCATGTTTGTGACCCACTTTTATGTGACTTACTTGTCTTCTTATGTATTTACACTACTTTTCTTGGTAGATTTTCCATTATCTACTGTAGATTACACTTTGTCTTCTTACATGCATGTGTTTTTGTACTAACACTTGTTTTGGCTAGCCATCCTTTTTATACGTGCCTTTGTTTCTACCAAGCACATTCCCTTCCCCCTATGGGGAAGAGTTACTGAGTACATATTGTTGGTCCTCTTTTGGGGCTACATTCTACTATCAACAACGTGGCATGCACCTTCAAAGAGTGGGGCATCATTTGGGGTTTTCTACACACCAAACAAATATTATACACTAGTTTGGTTAAGTTATATACAGCAAGTGGTTTCAGATCAGTCTATGAACCCCATAGACAACGGATTTTATAGGACATGGTGTCCTTAGCATTCTGGGAAGTAGTTACATGCTTAGAGGTTACAGTGGGTGTGCTTCCTATACTACTTCGAATAATAGCATTGAATCATCTAAAAAAAAAGATGATACAAAGATCTCTTCACACACATTCATAGAAGTAGTTAGAGCTTGGAAAATACAAAACATTTCCTCCCTACACTTCTTGCCGTGGTGGCGTGACATCGCCAAAAAAATCAAAGTATAGGATATCCTTTACACTTTCTTTCTCGACATGGATCAAGTGCACATGTTACATTTACACGATTTCATATACATGCATATTTTTACATTGTGTTTTTACATTTACATACATACATATTTGACTACTTGATCATTTTCTCCTTACAAGTCGATCATATGAGAAACAAGTATTCAAATGGGGGCAACAATAACAATTCACGATGGCAAACACTTTACTAACCATGCGGGTACATTACACACAAGTAGCTACACACGTGTTCTTCCCTAGGTTCACTCTAATCACTTTTTCTTTGTGCATTTTTCATCTTTACTTTCCATGCTCCTCCATCTTTTTATTATTCCATACTTTGTCTAGTCCTTGTGCACGTTTCTACTATTCTCTTCATGGACGTAAGGTCAAAATCTCTATATATAGTTTATTATGTATTTGAAATATCTATATATATATATATATATATATATATATATATCCTACTAACCTATTTTAAGAGAGATTGATATTCTAAAGGGATTTTATGTATTTGAAATCCATTGGGATTACACCTAACAAATTATTGTTTGAGAGCTCAATGTTAGAAGATTTTTCATATTTTTGAGTGATGTTGGTATTGGGCCATCAAATGAATTCCAAGAAATATTCAAATATTGCAATTTTGTGCAACTTGATAGTGTGGTTGGAATACCACTTAAGAATTGGTTAACAGGCGCATCTATAACTTGGACCATTACAATTTTTCTCATTTTTAAAGAGAAAACTCTAACAAATTGTTGGAAATGTTGAAATTAAATTGGAGGTTTGAAATACCCACAACTTATGCAGGTATATTTCATGTCATCTTGTTATAAGATAAGTCCACCTCTTCCAAAGTTATGCACCTCCCTGAGTTGGCTGGTATTTTCCCTGAAAGTTGATTGTGATTGAGAAGGTCTCTCAGTTGTGGAAGATCACCAAGACTATCTAGGATTTTCCTTGAAAGAATGTTTTTACTTAATGATAACAACCCAATCCTTTTTGACCCAACCCTTTTGAAATACTTCCATGTAATTTGTTTCTCTCTAGAGACGATATTTCAATATTGGGACATTGATTGAGCAAATGCACATTAGATTAGGACAGGTTTCCTATGGAGGAGGGGATTGTTCTGTCCAATGGTTTCCTCCTAAGCCAAGCTTATTTAAATTTGGGAGAAGGCCAAGCTGAGAAGGAATGATACCGCTCAGATAATTACAAGTCAATCGAAGCATACATAAGCAAAAAAGGTATCCCGGTTGAGGTGGAGTGTGATCATGTGGAAGGAGGTTATGGGAGAGATTGAGAATTGTAAGGAAATATAGATTAGCAAGAAAGGGAGATATGGAAGAGGGTGGTAAAGACATACTTGTGAGATTCAAGGAAACCACATGTAGCTCAATTTCAGGCATAACCATTATGATTCATGGGAGACCAATTACAGAGAGAATTAACAGTTATGAGGGAATGCTTGAAGGAGAGAAGATCGTGTTAATCAAAATAATAAAAAGGAGAAGAATACGAGGTGTAGGAAGGAAGTGTTATTTTTTTATTGTATCGGTTCAGGAGAACTTAGGAATATATTATGCCCCAAAAATTTCCTCCGGATTAGTCATTCACTCATTAAGGTAAACAACTATCAACATAATTTGAATACAATTACACCAAGTATATATATATATACTAACTTTATCAATCCATACTATATCATCCATTAAAAACATATAAGTATCTCTAACAAATCATCATAGAATCTTACTTGCATTCAACATTAATGCATCAACTCGCGCACCATATACTTTTCATGACTAACTACTTATAAAGGATGCGACACACACACACACACACACACACACACACACACACACACACACACACACACACACACACACATAGTGAGAACCTATCCTTCACTAATTACATGATTTAATCTATCAATAAAAAAATCCTAAATATAGGTTGCATGTTGCTTTAACTCAAGCTTTGACCTTCAATCTACAATTTTTCATAGGCAGATCTTTCCAATCCTACTATAAATAGCATACTTTTATCCATGCATGTTCTATGTTTGTAGATTTGTTCATGCACAATCCATGTCTATTCTTCATGTGCTTTATCCTTTGGCATTGTATTATCCTTGTTGAGTTTATTCCTAGATTTGTCTTATCAAACACACCATCTCTGTTTTTCTCTATTTTTAGCCCATCTGAATTTTGGTTGACTCCTTTGTTCTATTCATATGCCCAAACATTTGCACCTTGTTCCTTTTTCATCTCTGTGTGAACCTTCACAACCTACTTCATCCTTGTAAGAATTCCCTATTCTTGGGTGTATCTCTGCACACATCTTCTTGACTTCTTGATACTTCCTTCATGGTGTATGCGTGCCCTCCGCACTTGGTCTTTATCCTTAGCTTCCGGCTTATACTTAGCCACTTTATCATCCCAACATAATAAGATGATTATTTACCCTCAAACTATTTTAATCATTTGAATAAAAAATATAAAATGATGTATTGATAATATCTATATTGCAATAATCTATACCTCTTTATGCAACATAACCAATAGATCCTCTATGTGCATTTATAGAATTCAATGAATCAATTGAATTTCCAACATGTAGTTTGGCAATTCCAAATTATTTTATATATGTAGTTATATCATATCCTAACAAAACATTATGGGTTTGAGGCATAATGAATCACTTGCACAAAAATATGATGATATAGATATGCAATCCTATGTGGTGTCTCTATTGCTATTTTTAATATATCATTCATATCTAATCTACATTATTCTGCTCCCGATGATATAGCCACTTCTCCAAACTTCCATTTGAAATGAATGCAAGGACCTATGCTTTAAAATTAAGGTAGGAACAAGTAGAAATGATTTTGATCACATTACGATGTCTAACTCTTTTTAACACATTATATTCTCTAATAAAACTTTGGTGAGCATTATCATCTTGCAAATTGAGAAATTCAACAACATTATTTGTACCACTAATTCTAATCTATTTATAGAAATATCAAAAACTACCATACCCAAGTAGATTGGTCTCCATGAACCCACCAGTTTCCACTATAATGTCTTCATATGAAATTCTTTTGGGTCCTATATTAAGAGCAAGGGTTTTTTATTATTGCTTCTCTTTCTATAGATTTCTATAGAAATATAGGAACAATAATATAGACATTATGAATATTGAAATGCCAATCACAAGTGGTACCATTACCTCTTTGGAGACTGAAAATTGTTTATGTTTGAAATGACAACATGGCTGCAATTTAACCATGTAATACAAAAATGAGTATTTCCCATAATTAGATACTCATCAAGTGTTGTAAAGACTCCTTCCTTTGGAACCTTTCTTATAAACCTATTTGAAGAGGGGTTGATATTTTAAAGCATCTCCATGTCTTTAAAAGTTATTGGGATTGCACCAAACAAATTATTGTGTGAGATATCAATGCCTATATTGGAAATAACCATGGCCTTTATCTAATTTGTTAGGAGTAGTCAGACAATATTATAACAATCCCCATTCTTTTAGAGTTAAATAAAAACTCCAACCAAATATTTATTTGACTAAAGTATTTGATATTTTTATGTTGTTAGTTCACTTTTAAAGTTTTAAATAGTGGTGTTATATAACAAATTCTCTAAAAACTCCATATGTAGTGTATGTAAGAATTCAAAACATTGAAGAAGAATGAAGAAATAATATAAGAGTCAAGAATAAGAACTTTTAAATTTATTTTTCATTAGATATCAATAACCATGTCCACCTTACATATCATCAAGTTAGCCAAAAATCACAACTTAATCTTGTATCTCCAACATAGAAATCCCTCTAGTGCCACCACCACCCAGCTAAAGACGGATGAGGTAGTAGAGCATGATTGGTGTCGAATGTTGCTCAGTTGATGATCATAGATTCTAATAAATTTGGTCATCCTATTCATTATATCCTCCCACCATTGAGTCTAGCTAGACCTAAGAGGTGGATGATAATTTTAAATGATGTGGTTGAGATGTTAAGTTCCACACTTGCCTGATATGATTGAGCATGGGTTCATATTCCATCAATTTTGTATTGAGAAAAAACTAGCCTTTATGAAAAAAATACCTCATATCTTGCCAAGTGATATGAAATCGAATAAGGAAGTCATCAGAAAGGATGAAATTTGACATCACTTTCACAAGAGAGGAATAAGTGTTGTCAAACTCAAAAAAATCTTGAGTGGACAGCATGGCCCTATCGAGCCATTTAAGAACCTGATTTGATTCACCTTGGAGATTGGACCAAGTGAACCATACTTCAGGTGTGGGTCTGGGGGAAGCGTTAAGGTCATCAAGCCCAAATTTATTGTGCATATAGAAACATGCCTCCCTTTCATTAGTTTTCCATTGTAAATACAAGTTCTCGTACTTATCTAAGGGCAACTCAACCACATTAAAATCATCACAAATGACTCAATAGAAATTAAAAATTTCATTTTCTATCCACCACCAAAGATCAACCCTTTTAGCCACATCATTAGAGGCATAAATGTTGATGAAGCCAAAAAGGTGGCTTTCAATATTAAATAAGGCCCAGATGGCAGGACTTGTGAGGTTAATGCCATGGTCCATAAAGAAGGGACATCGTTTATGAGAAAAGGAAATCAATCCCCATGAAATCCATCACGATTTCGATAAATGATAGGATGTTAAGCCAAATGTATTTATAAACCATCGATAACTGAAAACCTGTAACTTTCACTTCCTGTAGAAACAAAACATCTAAGTTGGAAATTTTTTGACAAACATCGCAAACAATATATTTCTAATTGGGAGTGCAGGATGATGGTGAAGGTGAAGGGATCTATATATTGTTTGATGATTTTGAGATTTAAAAAGGTGGGGCCATGTTCTTTGTGACATGTTTAGGTGCCAACTAAAGAATAACCTTAGGTTCTGTAATGGTAATCATGAATTTAGAAGAGGGATGAGGTCCTAGAATAGAAGGCAATGTTTATTTGTTTTGTGATAAAGTTGTTTAACGATTGTGTGGTATAGTTTCTATTTTATTGATGAATGTTTTGTAGGTCGTGTGATGCATTTTTTTAAATTCTTAATGTGATGTTTGGTGACGTGAACTTCAAAAGATATTTTTAATATTTCTATGGGAGGATTCTTTTATGGAGCTTCGAAGAGGTAGTAGGTGATTCTAAAGAAGATGTATAATATGTAAGAGGACTTGTGATCTTTATAGTCATAAGACTAGAAGATTCTAGTGAGTTTGTTGGAGTCTCTATCATAGAAACATTGGGCGTTGAGGTTGTGAGTGAGAGATCTTTGACTGTGTTGATAGTATGATGAGAATTGACAACGTTAGATTGGGGTTGACTAGTAGGTAGGGAGTGATTAGGAAAATTTTGTTTAAAAATATGTAAGTTTTGATTAAGATGTACATTTGGATTATCAAGTTGTAATTTACCTCGATCAATGAGATCTTGAAGGATGTTTCCAAATGAACGACGCCTTTTGATGTCATGGCCTCGGACTTGATGGTATTTACAATAATCATTATCTTTATACCATGAAGGTTTGGACGTAGATGTGTCGATAGGTCGAGATAGGGGACGTTTGATAATGCATGTGGCGAGAAGCTTTTTGAAAACCACATTATAATATTCTTTAATGGGTTTTTAGTTATGTTGAGGTTGGGTTCATTCGAATCTGCATGTCCTTTGGATAAGGCTTTACAACAACCGCCTTTGATGAGCCTTTGTATTTATCGTTCTTGGAAGAGGGTTTAAATGAAGAATTGGGTTTGTGTTTTTTATACGTGTTTAAATATACCATTTTTAGGGCGTGAAGTTCTATTTTTAGGTCATGGTAAAGGCTTCATCAAATTTTTGGAAGGATTGGATAAGTAGAATTGACGATAATGCTTAGTGTAAGATCGAGTGAATAAATTAAAAAAATTGTTTGTGGGAGAGAGAGAAGGATAGTTGATTCATGATCCCCCACCATATAGTGATAAAATTTGTAATGGAATCATATTCAAATTGTGTAATAGCATAAATATCAATGATAGAAATATTACGGGAGAATTGATGGAGAAATTCTCTAAGAACAAGCTGTGCGATTTGTGTAAAAGAGAAGAGGGAATATTGTGAAAAACAATTATACCATTCAAGGGAGGGTCTTGCTAAGGACATGGGAAAAATACTCAACATAAATCATGGGTCCTTGGTGATGAGATAATATGCATGACAAAAATCCCTAATGTGTTGTTGTGGGTCCTTCTTGATATAGAATTTAATGAACTTTGGGAGTTCCCAATGTGGGGATAGAATTTAAAAGGTATTGATGGGTGCGGGGTTTGTTCAATGTTTTTCATATGAAAATTTTCTTTTAGGACCGATGGTGGCGGCTTCAAGACTTGTAATCCTACCCATTAATGATTGTAAATGATCCTTTTGTGATGGTTGTTGAAGGTTTGAAGATAATTAGCTAGGTTGATTATAGATATGGGGATTTGATTCTTGGTATAGATAACACGGTAATAATACATTATGATGAAGAGGGGTGCTCATAGGAATGTTGTAGGGAGGTTGAGAGACTAAAGGTTGTGAGGTTTGAATGTAGTGATAAAAATAGGGATGAAAGTGTTGATAAGGAGTTGGGATGACTTTGGTATGTATTAAGAAGGAATAGAAACTTGTAGATAAGAGGTTGAGATGGTTATGGTACGTTTTGTGAATGGATGATGTTATACTATGAGACAAGTGCAATAGATGCCTACTTTTAGAAGGGGTGACAAGAATATGTCCCTTGTGAAAAGAATGACAAAGCAAATTCTCTAGCGAGTCTCGAAACTTCATTGATGATCCCTCATTCGAGTTTGATCAAGATAAATACACTATTGAAATGGTTTTTAGGCCAAGTGCTCCTGAAAATGTAGAAAATTGGAAAGTATTTAATGATGATCAAAAAATTATTTCCTTCTTGGAAAAGAGAGATAATTTTGAACAGTTGTATTTTGAAGGAAGTGATTCTGCATTTCGTGAATCAACAACCTTGTCCATTCAATAAGGAGTTGAGATCGATGATCCTAGTGATGGCATCATTCAACTCAAAGGAAATAAAATTCCAAAAGGATTGGTTTCACTTGAAGAACTTTTTGATAAACATGACAAGTTTATCAAAGAGAAAGAATAGACAGGACCTGCAAATTTTTTTACTATGAGCAAGTTAACATTAGTACCAACCTCACCGGTTAACATTCTGCTAAGTGTTGCTCACTTGAGGAGCGCAAAAAATTTGTAAGCCTCCTTACCAAATATTCTGACGTCTTGGCTTACTCATATAAAGACTTGAAGTCTTTCCAACCTAGGGAAATGGAGCATGCCATACCCTTGAAACCTAGTGCAACTCCATTCAAGAAAAAGCAAAGACAGTATAATCCCAAGATAGCAGGGACAATATTCCATGAGGTTCAAAAGATGTTAGATGCATGAATAGTGTTTCCTATTCGACATTCAAACATGATAGCTAATATTGTTCCAGTTTGAAAGAAAAATGGAGAAATTAGGATTTACGTGGATTTTCGCAATCTTAATCAAGCTTCCTTGAAGGATAACTATCCACTGTCGGTCATGGACCATATTACTCTGCAGGTTGTAACTAGATCGGAAATTCTATCCATGCTAGATGGTTTCTCTGGGTATAACTAGATCAAAGTGGCTAGAGAAGATCAACATAGAACCACATTCACCACCCTCTAGGGTACATACACATATAGAAGAATGCCTTTTGGTTTAATCAATGCTGGCACAACCTTTCAAATGGCTATGGATATGACATTCACAAATTATAAAGACAAGATCATTGTGATATACCTAGATGACTTGAAAATTTTCTCAAAGAAGCGAGAAGATCACCTAAGAGATTTAGAGAAAATATTGCAAAGGTGTATACTTCATAAGATCTCCCTGAATCTAAAGAAGTCTGTGTTTGGAGTTATAGAAGGGAAACTCCTAGGTCATATTGTTTTTAAATAAGGGACTAAAATAAATCTGACGCGTTCAAGCTATCAAGAATTTTTCCTTTCCTACAAGTAAGCCTGGAGTTCACTCATTATTTGGGAAGGTGAAATTTTTTAGAAGGTTCGTGCCATATTTTTTGAGTTGACCAAAGAAATCGTTAATATGATGAAAGGAAAAGAATCCTTCAAATGGTCAAAAGAAGGTAGAGAAGCATTTGAACAAATCAAGGGTGCTATTGCAAAAGCTCCTAAATTTGTGTGTCCTAATTTTAAAAGGATTTCATAATCTATTGCTATGCTTCACCACACACAATCTCTGCCATCCTGAATCAACGTAATCAAGAGGGAATCAAATCTCCTATCATTCATGAGTTCTAGATTAAAAAAACATGAACTAAATTACACTCCCCTTAAAAGGTATGTGTACGCTATGGTGAGAGCCTTGAAACACTTCAAATACTACGTATTCAATTCTCACACTAAATTCTTAGTTACGAATACCACGAGTTAAATCAATGTTGACACAATAGGAAGTAGGATATAAAAGAGGTATTTGGGTCTCCAAGATTCAAGAATATGACTTGGACATCAAACCTACCAAGTTGATTCAAGGAAGAGGACTTTGCCAACTCATCATGAGAGAATGAACCATGAGATGACTATGAAGAAGAACCGAGTTGAAAAAGTTTACCTTTGGTAGTTTTCGTTAGTACCCCTGACAAATGGTATTACGAGATAGCCTACTTTCTCACATATGGAAAATTTCCTGAGAATCTAAAAGCTAAGGAAAAGAGCTATCAAATTGAGAGTTTTCAGGTACGTTATTTGGGACAAAACTTTGTTTAAGAAAGGAATTGATGGCATGTTCCTCAGATGTGTTGATAAAGAACAACAACCCAAGTTGTTTGAATCCTTTCACAATCATGCTTGTGGTGGTCATTTATCTGGCCCGGTGTAACTCATAAAATTTTGTGAGCACATTATTACTAGCCCACTATGTTTTCGATGCTCAAAAATGGGTAGCCAAATGTGAATCTTGTCAAAGCAATTTGTTGGAAGACCTAAATTGGCAGCTTTGCCTTTAAATCCAGTTGTCATTGAAGAACCCTTTCAACAATGGGGTTTAGATTTCATTGAAGTTATGAATCATATTACTAGTGCTGGTCATACTCACATGCTCACTGCAACTGACTACTTTACGAAGTGGGTAGAAGCTATACCGGTGAAACAAACATCTATTGCGGTAATTTGTGACTTCATCAAAGAGAATATATTGATTCGTTATGGAATTCCACAAAAGATCGTGATGGACAATGCCTCTAATTTTTCTTCTGCAGAGATGATAGGTTTTTGTTATGGGTATGGGATATCTTTATCTCATTCATCAGATTACTACCCTCAGGGAAACGGTCAAGCAGAATCCAGTAACAAAAACATCATTACTATCGTGCACAAGTTAGTCAAAGAAAATCAAAGAACTTGGCACAAAATTTTATATGATGGATTTTGGGTTGACTGCATAACTCCTACAAGGGAAATCGGGATGTCTCCATTCCAACTCTTGTATGGAACCGATGCTCAAATTCCCATCACATTGGAGTTACTAGCATTACAATTGGCTCAAGCAGTTGATGATGAATGCTTCGCCAATGCATTGGATAAAAGGATCATGTTCCTAAGAAAGCTCAAAGAGAAAAGTAGTCAAGTAGTGAACATGATCGAGGAACACCAATCCAAAGTGAAGAGGTTGCTTGACAGGAAAACTAAAGAGAGGAAATTTCAAATCAATGACTTAGTTCTTCTCTAGGACAAGAGATGTGAACTGAAAGGAAAGCATGGGAAGAGTATAGGAACAATAAGAAAGACATGATGAAGATTGAAATTTGTAGTCAAAAAATCATGCACTTTAGACATTATTTATCCCAGTCTCATAATACTATTTAGAAGGTTCTTAAGTGAAGAAAGTACTAATTAACCCCTATCTTTTAGCCATCTTATTTTATTTTATTTCGTCATTTCTTTGTCCATTTTCATCCACATGCCCAATGTTCGGTCATGTCACATTATTTTAGCCTCGACTGGGGTGCCCAGGATAGTACTCGGAGCACTGTGGGCGTCCGGTCCCTTTACTTTTTTCTACCACTTTTTGGGCTCTTTTTAGCCGTTTTACATTTTTATCTTTCTTGTGGTCATCCTTTTCGGGGTTAATTAAGAAATTAGATCAAGAGCACCCTACAAATATAAATTTATGAGACCATAATGAAGGATCTAGCATCACTTACTACTATCACACCATTTATAGTTGCATTAATGTATTGCATTGGAGATCACTTGCATCCACATAGCTCCATCATCAAGGCATAAGGCTAGGACATCTGCATCACAATTCATAAGGGGAGGGATTATATTCTATTCCATGCACACATTCTATTACATTTTCTACACATAGTTATTGCTTTAGCTACTTCACAAAGTGCGACTGGCACAAGAGCAACCTAGGGAATGTCCACACAAACTTGCACATAGAACTACATTAGGTATGGGATGTAGTGCAACATTCGATTAGTAAGTCCACCCTTTGTGGCAACTAAGGTCGATCGACCCCTTCATATGCATTTTTTTAGGGTTTGATGTTTGTTTTGGGGTCTTACAGGTATTTCTTTCATCTCAGATTATTGATGACATCTAAAGGAGAATGACGAGTTTGATATGACACACAAAGAAGGTTCGGATCATCTTCCATCCATGCGAGAGATAGGTTTGAGAGATTTTTCACAGACCACGAGCACCCAAATTGTAGACCAAAGTTCCCACAGACACCCCAATCCTCCTCCGTGCACTCCATTCTATTTATATCCTCTAGATCTACCCTTTTCAAGACTTCTACATAATTGTTCTTGTTTCTTGATTTTACAATCACACACTGTGACACGATTTTGTCACTTCAACAAATCGTTGAGTTCTTTCCTCTTCCTTCTTACACATTAGGATTAACATTTCCTTTTGCATAATTACTTAGATCATTTATATATTTCCTTATACTACATTTATTTACTTTATTTACAACTATTCATAACTTAGATTAACTATCCCCGCACTACATAGTTAGTCCATTTTTAGTTAATCACTTTGGTGAACTGATGATTTCAACACATCCTTTTTTATCATGTTATCTCCTTATCAAGTTATGACTCAATCTTCTTATCCTACCTATGTACCCACTAAGGTCTCAGGCATAGTTACTACCACTACTGATTTTATACATGTGTGTACCCAACATCCTCCTTGCTTTGTCACGCCTAGGGATGATTCATCTATTAATGTAGTTACTACTCATCGTACTCATCTTAATACATCTATGGCTCCACCCACATTTATTCCACCACCCATTACTCCGGCAGCTCCTCCTACAACCTCTAAAGGCTATGACATCATTGAACAACTTAAAAATACACCTACTAAGATCTCTCTTTATGACTTATTGTGTAACGCACCAAATTGTCGAAATACGCTCGAAGATCCCTTCGTGTCATTCACATTGAAGTGATAACTCTTTCATGGCCTTTGCACATCTTATACAGTCTCTTCATAACCTACCTTATGCTATATATTTTACTGATGAGGACCTTTTTTATTTTTATAAAATAAATTTGTGCTCCTTTATTTATCAATATCATTGTTAGCACTACTTGCATTAAAAGAGTCCTTATTGATAATAGATCAGCCGTCAATTTATGCGCTCACTCACTTTTAAATCAATTGCATATTAACGATGATTTAATTTCTAATAATTCTACCCTCATTCTCGGTTATGATTCCACCACTCGATCATGTCTAGGTACTATCTCATTACATATTCATGTTGGGCCTAAGGATATCCTCACCAAATTTTATGTTATCAAAGCCTCTTTTCATTTTAATATCTTATTAGGAAGACCTTGGATTCACGCAAGTCATGTAGTCCCATCTACGTTTAATCAATGTGTCAAGTTATTACATGATGGTTATGAACATACCATCATTGTTGATCCTGAGCCATTCAAATATTTTCACATAGATCCCATTACTTCTATTCCCATACCACCTTCGCAATGCATTCCATATAACATCTTTGAACATATTACATCGGCCAATATATTGCTTCACAGTCTCCTTCTACTACTTGCAATACTCTAGCTATATCCACTCACACAATGGCCATTATTTCACCTACAGTATTCATCCCTACTAGTGTTCCATCTCCACTAGTTACGAAACCTTCTACTCCTCCAACTACGATGTTGCCTACTAACATACTTGATAGTGCCACACAACAAGATGCTTACACCGATAATTCTGAGGCTTCTGATGATGAGGTTGATGCTATAGAACTTACTGATGAATCATTAGGGAAACTCAATTTTACTCCTCTTGGTATAGACGATTTTTATTTTGAATAAACCTTTGTGTTCGATGGTCCAGGAGAGTATAGGTTCAAGACCCCCATCTACTAATTTTATGGTATTGTATCAAGGATCATCCACATGCTATTTTGATGCTATTTCATCTTCTCCTCCATGATTTCAGCTCCATTGCCTCCTTTTACATGCACGTTATTCGAGCTTAGAAACTATTTGTACACACGGTTTTCCTAGGTTCGACATAACCCTCAATAACATTTGACCACCTCTTCACTCATCGCATCTCTATCATGCCTATTTTCACACTACGACATATTATGGCTTTCATGTCCTTCATCTAATGGTATTTTTATGTGCAACCCTCGTGACTCTCCACTCACACTTGGATAGTTCTGGTTTGATTACATTGGTGATACAATCAATGCTCATCACTCTTTACTGACATTTTCTATGCCTTTTGGATGTATCCCTATTCATAATGATTTTTCTCCCTCTTACGTCCCAAACATCTTTCGTTGGCATGCTCACGGTTTCCCAACAATCACCTTTATTGATGAAGACTATGAAATGAATGTGTACACACTATATCACAATGGGTCCCTATATGACCATCTCCATTCAATAACTTATCAATTTTCTAACACTCCTCCAATAGGTTTCGATCATGCCAACAATGATCTTCTTGATAGTGGCCCATAGTCATCTTTTTTATCACACATTTGGGAGGCATTACATCTATCCTCCCCACTCAATTTAACATTTATCATCTTTTCATTTTCATATGGGCATTTTTCATCCTACATTTTAGCATCATTGTTACCCAATGACACACCTTTGTGCTTTGGTTCACACTTGAATGTTGAGGGATTACTAATACGTTCAACCCCACACATTGCACTCTATCCATTACATACGCATCTAGTCACACATCACGCATCATACACTATATACCATACATTCTCCACGTTCATCTACAACATTGTGCCATTTCCACATTCGTACATCATACATTATACTAGTCCTCACCTTACATGTTTTACATCATACACTATTAGGCTATTTACACATATTGCCTCACATCATATACATAGGCATATACCATACATCATACATTGCACATCTCCACATTACTCATATTCTACACATTATGCTAGTCTTCATCATACATCCGTCTAACATTACATTCATCCCTACATACTACATTACTCATCTATCTACATGTATTACATTACGCATTATACATTACATTTTATACATTCTACACATCTACCATCACATTTTTTTACACTATGTTTTTACATATTCTCTTCATCACATGGTCATCTTTTATCATTACATATACTACATTGTCTTCTATGCACTTTGCACTCACTACCCTATGACACACTTTAGTTCCTCGGTCCATACTCGACTGCCGAGGGTTTACAAATCAAATGGACCTTACACTCATCACACATTTACTATTTGACCTTTCACCATGCAACATTTTTATCTTAGTGACATACGCTTTAGGATAAATTGTCACCTATTCAATTATTTTTTAGTGTTATACACCATAGGTTACATCACCAATCCATCCTTTCATCTTGTCGTGATATACTTTTAAGGCTAAATCATCACTCATCCATTCATCTTATAGTGATATATGCTTAGGATAAATCATCACTTATACATTCATCTAGTCGTGATATACGCTTCAGCTATAGGGTTCACGCACACATCATCACTAGGTCACATCTCATCATTACACCTACACATTCATCACAGCATGTTAGACACCACACACTATTCGACCATTTCCTGATGACACACTCTCATTTATGATTCATTATTGACTGTTGAGGGGGAAATCAAAATGACCCTCATTTTATACACTTCCATTCATTTGGGGGTCACGTGGCTCCTATTATTCCATCTTGCATTCCATTCCATCCATCCACAACATATTGCATTATTTTGGGGGCATTTACTCTTGTTTACTAGTGTTTTACATGATCACTTTACTACACATGTTAGATTGATTTCTTATATTTCATTATCTATACCATCCATACATGCACATTCACACCTTTTTCTAGTTGTGATCGTAGATACAAATCCTTCACACGCAACATGGATTCTCACCTTCTACCCTTCCTACACTGGTCATTGGGGGCATCCACATTCATCTCTCTCACAGGTGCTATTGTTTCATTTTGTACTTAACACTTTACATTACTTGGTTATTCACGCTTTGACATATTGGTTATTTCTCTAACATGCTTATGTTGTTCCATGTGTAACACTTGTTTTTCAGGATTACATGTTTCCATGACCACTTCTTTTGCATGTTTGTACTTGTATGTTAGTTTTTGTTTCTTGTATGTGGGCCTTGCCCTATGTTTGGTGTGCACACTTATTTTTTGTTTGCAGCCATGATGGCATTGTGTGTCTTGTGACATTGTGAGTGATGTCCCATGTTTGTGACCCACTTTGTGTGACTTACTTGTCTTCTTACATATTTACACTACTTTTCTTGGTATATTTTACATTGTCTGCGTAGATTACACATTGTCTTCTTACATGCATGTTTTTTTGTACTAACACTTGTTTTGGTTATCCATCCTTATTTGTGTACGCCTTGGTTTCTACCAAGTGCATTCCCTTCCCCCTGCAGGGAAGAGTTACAGAGTACATGCGGTTGGTCCTCTTTTGGGGTTGCATTCTCCTATCAGTGACGTCGCATGCACCCCCAAAGAGGGGGGCATCATTTGGGGTTTTTCTACACACTACACAGAGATTCTACACCAGTTTGGTTTAGTTATATACAACGAGTGGGTTCATAAGCGTCAGAACCCCATAGACAACGGCTTTTACGGGACATGGTATCCTTAGCATTACGGGAAGCAGATTACAGAGCTTGGAGGTTATAATGGGTGTGCCTCCTACACTACTTCAACCAATGGTGTCGGATCACCCAAAAACTAGGAAGATACAGAGATCTCTTCACACACATTCAGGGAAGCAATTAGATCTTGGAGGACACAAAACATTTCCTCCCTACACTTCTTTGGCGGGGTGCATGAGATCGGCCCAAAAACTCAAAGTACATGGTATCCTTATACACCCTCTTTCTCAACATGGATCAGGTGCACATGTTCCATTTACACTCTTTCATTTGTGTATTTTACATTTACATAATTTCATATACATGTGTCTTTTACATTGTGTTTTTACATTTACATACATACATATTTGACTACTTGATCATTTTCTCCTTACAAGTCCGGTCATATGAGAAACAAGCAGTCAAATGGGGGTAACAACAACACTTCACGACAACACACACTTTACTAACCATGCAGGTACATTACACACCACATCAACTACACATGCATTCCACCCTAGGTTCACTCTCATCACTTTTTCTTTGTGTATTTTTCATCTTTAGTTTTCACGTTCCTCCATATTTTTATCATTCCACACTTTTATATTCCTTCGGCGCATTTCTACTACACTCTTCATGGACATAAGGTTCACATCTCTATCAACTTTATGTTACCGAGCTTTCCGCTCACCACCATAAATTGGGGGCAAAATGTAGTCACAAAATCATGCACTTTAGAAATTATTTATCTCGGTCTCATACTACTATTTAGAAGGTCCTTGAGTGAAGAAAGTGCTAATTAAACCCCATCTTTTGGCCATCTTATTTTATTTTATTTCATCATTACCTACCCTTATCATCCACATGCCCAGTCTTTTTCGGTCAATTCCCGTTATTCTATCCTCGACTAGGGTGCTTGTGGGGACATTGGTTCCACCAAGGCGCCCGGTCCCTTTTACACTTTTTCGTCACTTTTTGGGATCTTTCTAGTCGTTTTACATCTTTATCTTTCATTTGGTCAGCCTTTTTGGGGTTAATTACGAAATTAGATCAAGAGAACCTTATAAATATAAAGTTATGAGACCATAATGAAGGACCTAGCATCACTTACTACTATCACTCCATCTAGATTTGTATTGATCTATTGCATTGGAGATCACATGTATCCATATAGATCCATCATCAAGGCATAAGCCTAGGACATCTACATCACAATTCATAGGGGAGGGATTATATTCTATTCCATACACACATTCTATTACATTTTATACACATAGTTATCGCTCGCTACTTCACAAATTACGACTGACACAAGAGTAACCTAAGGCATGTCCACACACACTTGCACATAGAACTACATCAGTGCGGGATGTAGTGTAACGCTCAATTAGTAAGTCCGCCATTGTGGCAAATGAGGCTAGTCGACCCCTTCATATTCATTATTCTTTTTTAGGGTTTTATGCTTTTTTTTGGAGTCGTTCGGTCTTTCTTTCATCTCAGATTATTGGCGATATCTAAAGGAGCATGGAAAGTCGATACAACACACAGAGAAGGTTCCAAATCATCTTACATCCCTGTAGAGATTAGTTTCAAAGCTTTTGCATAGACAGACCAGAGTGTCTAGATTACAAACGAGAACACCCACAGTGCCCCATTCCTCCTCCGGGTGCTCCATTCCAACTAGATCTTCTGAATCCACCCTTTTTGGGACTTTACACGCAGATCGTTCCTACTTCCGATTTTCCGGTCACACTTGCGACATAGTCCCGTCACTTTGTTGAATCGGCTAAGTTGTTTCCTCTTCCTTATTTCGCATTAGAGTTAACATTTCCTTTTGCATAGTTACTTAGATCATTTATATATTTCCTTTTACATCATTTATTTGATTTATTTATAGTTGTTCAAAACTTAGATTAACTATGCCCACACTACATAGTTAGTCCATTTTTAGTTAATCAAAATTCTAGTCACAAATGGTAACATTACTTTATTGGAGACTAGAAATTTTTATGTTTGGAATGAGTGCATGGCTGCAAATTTATCCATGTACCATAAAAATCAATATTTCCCATAGCTGCAGACTCATCAAGTGTTGCAAAAACTCTTCCTTTGGAACCTCTCCCACTAACCTATTTTAAGAGAGATTGATATTTGAAGGGATTTTATGTCTTTGAAATCCATTAGGATTACACCAAAAAAATATTGTTTGAGAGATCAATGTTCAGAAGATTTTTCATATTTGTGATTGATGTTGTTATTGGGCCATCAAATGAATTCCAAAAAATATTCAAATATTGCAATTTTATGCATGACTTTGAGTTTGGTTGGAATACCACCTAAGAATTGGTTAACATGTGCATCTATAACTTGGACCATTACCATTTTTCTCATTTTTAAAAGATAAACCTCTAAAAATTTGTTGGAAATGTTGAAATAAAATTGGAGGTTTGGAAGACCCACAACTTATGCAAGTATATTTCATGTCATCTTGTTGTAAGATAAGTCCACCTCTTCCAAAGTTATGAACCTCCCTCAGTTTGCCAAGTATTTTCCCGAAATTTGATTGTGATTGAGAATAAGGTCTCTCGGTTGTGGAAGATCACCAAGACTATCTAGGATTTTACCCGAAATCATGTTTTTACTTAATGATAACAACCCAAGCCTTTTTCCTAACCCAAACCTTTTGAAATACTTCCATGTAATTTGTTTCTCTCCAGAGACAATATCTCAAGATTGGGACGTTGATTGAGAAAATGCACATTACATTAGGACAAGTTTCCTATGGAGGAGGAGATTGTTCTGTCAAATGATTTTCTCCTAACCCAAGCTTTTTAAATTTGGGAGAAGTTCGAGCTGAGAGAGAATGACGCCGCTAAGATAATTATGAGTCAATCAAAGCATACATAAGTGAAAAAGGTTTCCCGGTTGAGGTGGAATGTGACCATGGAAGGAGGTTATGGGAGAGATTGAGAATTGTAAGGAAAGATAGATTAGCAAGAAAGGGAGAGATGGAAGAGGGTGCTAAAGACATACTTGTGAGATTCAAGGAAACCACACGCTACGTGTGATAAGAGTAGGCAACACTAGTTCAATTGCAGGCATAACCATTGTGATTCATGGGAGACCAATTAAAGAGAGAATTTACGATTACGAGGGAATGCTTGAAGCGAGATAAGAGCATGTTAATCGAGTAATAAAAAGGAGAAGAATGTGAGGTGCATTAAGGAAGTGTTCTTTTTTATTTTATCTTGCTTGGGGACAAATTAGGAACATCTTATGCCCCAAAAATTTCCTCTGGATCATTCATTCATTCATTAAGGTAAACAACTAACAACATAATTTGAATGTTAATTACACCAAGTACATCTCTACTAACTTTATCAATCCATACTATATCATCCATTAAAAACCTATAAAAATCTCTAACAAAGCATCATAGACTCCTACTTGCATTCAAAAATAATGCATCAACACACACACCATATAATTTTCACGACTAACTACTTATAAAGGATGTGACACATCTATATATGGGGAGGAATCTATCCTTCACTAAATACATTATTTAATCTTTCAATAAAAAATCCTAAATATAGGTTGCATGTTGCTTTAACTCATGTTTTGACCTTCAATTCTGCGGTTTTCCATAGGCGAGATCGTTCCACTCTTGGTATAAATAGCATACTTTTATCCATGCATGTCTTGCTCTGCTTGTAGATCTGTTCATGCAAAATCCATGTATATTCTTCATGTGCTTTATCCTTTGGCAGTGCATTATCCTTCTTGAGTTTATTCCTAGATTTGTCTTGTCGAACACATCATCTCTGCTTTTCTCTATTTTTAGCCCATACAAGTATTTTGGTTGACTCCTTTGTTCTATTCATGTGCCCAAACCTTTGCACCCTATTCCTTTTTCATCTCTGCGTGAACCTTCATGACCTGCTTCATACTTGTAGTAATTCCCTATTCTTGGCGTATCTCTATGCACATCAACTTGACTTCTTGATACTTCCTTCATGTTGTATGTGCACCCTCCTACACTCGGTCTTTATCCTCCGCTTTTGGATTATAATTAGCCACTTTCTCATCCCAACATAATAAAATGATTATTTACCCTCAAACCATTTTAATCATTTGAATAAAAAATATAAAATGATGCATTGGTAATATCTATATTGCAATAATCTATACTTGCTGCAACATAACAATAGATCCTCTATGTGCATTTATAGAATTCAATGAATCAATTGAATTTCCAACATGTAGTTTGGAAATTCCAAATTATTTTATATATGTAATTATATCATATCCTAACAAAACATTATGGGTTTCAACATAATGAATCACTTGCACCAAAATATGATGATATAGATATGCAATCCTATGTGGTGTCTCTATTGTTATTTTTAATCTATCATTCATATCTAATCTAAATTATTCTTCTCCCGATGATATAGCCATTTCTCCAAACTTCCATTTGACATGAATGCAAGGACCAATGCTTTAAAATTAAGGTAGGAACAAGTAGAAATGATTTTGATCACATTATGATGTCTAACTCTTTTTAACACATTATATTCTCTAATAACACTTTGGTGAGCATTATCATCTTGCAAATTGAGAACTTCAACAACATTATTTGTACCAATGATTATTATATATTTATAGAAATATCGAAACTACCATACCCAAATAGATTGGTCTCCATGAACCCATCAGTTGCCACTATAATTTCTTCATATGAAATTCTTTTGGGTCCTATATTGAGGGCAACATGAGTGTTTTGATTATTGCATCTCTTTCTATATAAATATAGGAACTATAAAATAGGCATGATGAATATTGAAATGTCAGTCGCAAGTGGTACCATTACCTCTCTGGAGACTGAAAATTGTTTATGTTTGAAATGACAACATGGTTGCAATTTAACCATGTAATACAAAGACGAATATTTCCCATAATTAGATTCTCATCAAGTGTTGTAAAGATTCCTTCCTTTGGAACCTTTCTTGTAAACCTATTTGAAGAGAGATTGATATTTTAAAGCATCTCCATATACTTAAAAGCTATTGGGATTGCACCAAACAAATTATTGTGTGAGAGAGAAATGCCTTGAAGATTTTTCAAATGTACATGTGAGCAATATTGTTATTGGGCCATCAAATGTATTCCATGAAAGATTCAAATATTGTAATTTTTTGTAGCTTGATAGTGTAGCTGGAATTTCACATGAGAATTGGCTAAGAGACATGTTTATAGCTTGGACCATTACCATTTTTTTCATTTCTAAAAGTGAACCCTCAAATAAATTTTTGGAAAAGTAAAAATAGAATTAAAGATTTGGTATCCGCTCAACATCTAGAGGTATATTTCCTCTCATTATTTTGTAAGATAAGTCCATCTGTTTAAAAGTTATATCTCTCTCTAAAATGGTAGGTATTGTCATTGAAAATTGATTGTTATCAATAAAAACATATCTTATTTGTGGAAGTTCACCGAGACCATTTGGAATCTTTCTAGAAAACATGCTTTTACTCAAAGATAATGCCCCGAGCCTTTTTCCGACCTAAAGTTTCTCGAATATTTCGATATAAATTATTTTTGTGTAGAGCCAATCTTTATAAATTAGGAAGTTGATCATGGATGGTATGGTTATGTTGAAACGATTGTCATGTACCAAAACTACTAATTCGAATAGGTTGGTCACTAGTTGCCTCTACTAGTGCTTCGCAAAAAAATATTATGGATCCTACATTGATGCCTAAGGTTGTCTCACTAGTATGTTTCTTCCTATAGGAATATAGGAACAATAATAAAGAAATTATATTGAAATGCCAATCACAAGTGGAACCATTACCTTTTCGGAGAATGGAAAAAGTTTTTGTTTAGAATCAATGGCTGCAAATTTATCCATGTACCCCAAATACCATTATTTCTCATAAATAGAGACTCGTTGAATGTTGCAAAAACCCCTTCCATTGGAACCTCTCCTCCTAAATTGTTTAAATAGAAACTGATATTATAGATAAACCATTGATTGTGCTCATTAGATGATTGCCCCATAAATAAAGCCTCCCGAAGGACCTGGAGAAATTTACCAAACTCTAGGGGAACTGTGTCTCTCATTTGGTTAATCTCTAATTCAATTCATTGAAGGAGAGAAAATTAGATAGAGAGCTTGGGATTTCTCCAGTGAGTTGAATTCCCCATAAAAACAGTAGATGTAACTATGATAGTTTTCCAAACTGTGAAGGTCGAATGTGGCAAGTTAAGTTGTTGGCATATTATAAATACAAAACTACAAATTGATTGCATTTGTAAAGAACGTTGGGGATTGAATAAACATAACTGATTCAACAGGAATACCACAGCTGAGTGTAACTAGCACACACAAATTATGTGGTCGACTGCCAGAAGTCAAAAGTTGAATTATTATGCCAGGTAAGGTTCTTTGAATACCACCACGAATTTTGTTTTCAACAAATTAATTCAATCCCAGTTAAAGAGGACATATTTCCTTTCTTGTTAATCTCTCTCGTAAGTCCTTCCACGCAAACATGTCCTCTTTAACTGGGATGGAAGCCGCTGCTAAAGACATACATGTGAGATTCAAGAAAACTACAGAGTGTTTCCTATAAATTTCCATCCTATTTTTGGGTTTCAAGTACATTGGTAAATTAGAAAAGTATATGTTTCCCTGAATAAGGAATGACAACGATCAATTCCTTCTTATCCTCCTTAATACCGTTGTAAATTCCAATTCCCTTTTTTTGGTTTTCAGTATATATTACGAACCTTGGACATCTATAGAAATTGGACCTGTAATGTGAGAATAAAAATATGGAGTATTTACTATGAAATTTATAATATTGAGGATAAAACTTAAGCTATGTTAAAGAACATTGTAACTATTCAAGGTATTAATTTACAAATTTAAGAAAGCTTTGAAAGCAAAAGAATAGAAAGTTTATGTGGTATCAATTAAGTATAGTAGTGTGGACTCTTTAGCATGAAAATAATTAGTTTAACTAAACACTTTTTAAAAACATGCTCATTTTCTTTATTTCATTTTTTTTTCATTTTATAAATAAAATATGAAATTTTGTTCTTATGTAAAATCAAACATAAGAGAAAGAAAACAATTCAAAACATATAGTTCTATTTTTTTCAATAAAATGATAGAGTTGAGATCACTAATTCAATGTAAAACAATATTTGGATAGAGCATGTAAATAATAAATTTGAAATTTCTTATTTAAAACAAAACAACAATCTTTTAAGTGAGCAAGTAGGGAGAGCTATGTCTTCAAATTCAAGAGAAATGTTGATATTGTTTTTTCCAATCTCATGACTATCTTCATCATCTTTAGAAATCATTAAGTCGCGTCCTTGCACAAACCATAAACGTTATAGCTTTTCCAAAACCTATATTGGAAATAACCATGGTCTCTTTCTAATTTGGTAGGAGAACTAGGACAATAGTATAACAACCCCCATTCTTTTAGAGGTAAATAAAAAACTCCAACCAAATATTTATTTGACTAAAGTATTTGATATTTTTATGTTGTTAGTTCACTTCTAAAGTTTAAAATAGTGGTGTTACATAACAAATTCTCCAAAACTCCATATGTAGTGTATGTAAGAATTCAAAACATTGAAGAAGAATGAAGAAACAATAGCTGTAATTGTGATAGTTTTCCAAAATGTGAGGCTCGAATGTGGAAAGTTAAGTTGTTGGCATATTATAAATATAAAACCACGAGTTGATTGCATTTGGAAAGAACATTGGGGATTGAATAAACATAACCGATTCAACAGGAATACCACAACTGAACATGTCCTCTTTAACTGGGATGGAAGCGGCTGCTAAAGACATGCATGTGAGATTCAAGAAAACCACAGAGTGTTCCCTATAAGTTTCCATCCTATTTTTTTGGTTTCAAGTACATTGGTAAATTAGAAAAGTATATGTTTCCCTGAATAAGGAATGACAACGATCAGTTCCTTCTTCGCCTCCTTAATACCATTGTAAATTTGAATTCTATGAATTGGACCTGTAATGTAAGAATAGAACTGAGTATTTTCTATGAAATTTATAATATTGAGGATAAAATAAGCTATCTTAAAGAATATTTTAACTATTGAAGGTATTAATTTACAAATTTAAGAAATCTTTGAAAACAAAAGAATAGAAAGTTTATGTGGTATCATTTATGTGTAGTAGTGTGGACTCTTTAGCATGAAAATAATTAGTTTAACGAAACATTTTTAAAAAACATGTTAATTTTCTTTATTTCATTTTGTAAAATTTCATTTAATAAATAAAATATAATATTTTGTTCTTAAGTAAAATCAAACACAAGAGAAAGAGAACAATTTAAAACATATACCTTTATTTTTCAATAAAATGATAAAGTTGAAAATTACTAATTTAATATAAAACAATATTTTGATAGAGCAAATAAATAATAAATTTGAAATGTCTTATTTAATACAAAACAACAATTTTTAAGTGAGCAAGTAGTGAGAGGTATGTCTTTATATTGAAGAGAATTGTTGATATTATTTTTTCCAATCTCATGACTATCTCCATCATCTTTGGAAATCGTTAAGACACCTCCTTGAACAAACCATAAACATTATAGCTTTGCCAAAGCCTATATTTGAAATAACCATGGCCTTTATCTAATTTGTTAGGAGCAATTAGACAATATTATAACAATCCCCATTCTTTTAGAGTTAAATTAAAAACTCCAACTAAATATTTATTTGACTAAAGTATTTGGTATTTTTATGTTGTTAGTTCACTTTTAAAGTTTTAAATAGTGGTGTTATATAACAAATTCTCCAAAAACTCCATATGTAGTGTCTGTAAGAATTCAAAACATTGAAGAAGAATGAAGAAACAATATAAGAGTCAAGAATAAGAACTTTTAAATTTCTTTTTCATTAGATATCAATAACTATGTCCACCTTACATATCATCAAGTTAGCCAAAAATCACAACTTAATCTTGTATCTCCAACATAATTTTGTCCAACGTTACAAATATTATCCTTACATAACCTCACAATATACTAAATTTATATAGAAAATTTAATACAAATTATTATTCAATGCAAGAGAACATAACAAGAATCAAAGCAATACTAGTTAACAAATAACATTCTTGAGTGAATAGCTATGATGTAGATGTAGACCAACTTTCATGGCTCCTTGAATTGGTATTTCTTATACCACTTGTCTCCACAAGCAAAGGTGAGATATTTATCGGCAATTGAAAATCTCTAGGAGTACCATAAAATGCACCTCTTATTTTCTCTAATCTCTCAACTATCTCTATCATATTTGGTCGTTGTTGAGGCAACTCCCTTGTGCAAACCAATGCTACTTGCATAAATTGTGTAAGGCATGCCAACACCATTGATCTCTCTGATTCATTTGCATCTCTAAGGAGATTATTATCAACCACTTCTATGATTTTGTTTGGAAAATTCATAGCTACCCATTTTTGTAGATTGATTCCTTCTACAAACATGTCATCTATTGGTCTCCTCCTTGTCAACAACTCTAGAGTAAAATGCCATAGCTATATACATCTCCTTTGGTTGAGAGACTTCCACCCATTGCATACTCTACAATACAATACAATGATATTTACTCTCGAACCATTTTAAATATTTGAATAAAAAATATAAAAATAAAAATATAATGCAATGATAATATATATTTTAATAATGTAAAATCTATACCTGGTGCAATATAGCCAATAGATCCTTTGAGTGCATTTGTAGAAGTCAATGAATCCATTGAATTTCCAAATAGTAGTTTGGCGATGCCAAAGTCTGCTATATATGGAGTCATATCATCTCCTAACAACACATTATTGGGTTTCAAGTCACAATGAATCACTTGCACAAAACAATGATGATGTGAGATATGTAATCCCATGTGCTATCTCTGTTGCTATTTTTAATCTATCATTCAAATTTAATCTGCATTCTTCTTCTCCTTGAGGATATAACCATTTCTCCAAACTTCCATTTGACATGAATGGAAGAATCAGTGCTTTAAAATCAAGGTTGGAACAAGCAGAAATGATTTTGATCACATTGCGGTGCCTGACTCTTTTTAACACATTACATTCTTTGATAAAACTTTGGTGAGCAATCTCATCTTGCAAATTGAGAACTTTAACAGCAATATTTGTACCATTGTTTAGAATCCCTTTATAGACAGATCCAAAACTACCAACCCCTAATAGATTGGTCTCCATAAACCCACCAGTTGCCTCTACAAGTTCTTCATATGAAATTCTTGTGGGTCCTACATTGAGGGAAATAGTTTTCTGACTAGCACGTCTCTTCCTATAGGAATATAGGATCAATAATAAAGACATGATGAAGATTGAAATGCCAATCACAAGAGGTACCATTACCTTTCTAGAGACTGAATTTTTTTGTGTTTGGAATGAGAGCATGGCTGCAAATTTATCCATGTACCACAAAGACCAAGATTTCCCATAACTGCAGACTCATCAAGTGTTGCAAAAACTCCTTCCTTTGGAACCTCTCCTACTAACTTGTTTGAAGAGAGATTGATATGCTGAAGCATTTTCATCTCTTGGAAAGCCATTGGGATTGCACCAGACAAATTATTGTTTGAGAGATCAATGTCCTCAAGATTTTTCAGATGTGTGAGCGATGTTGGTATTGGGCCGTCAAATGAATTCCAAGAAAGATTCAAATATTGCAATTCTGTGCAACTTGACAGTGCAGCTGGAATTTCACCTGAGAATTTGTTGAGAGACACATCTATAGCTTGGACCATTACCATTTTGCTCATTTCTAAAAGAGAACCCTCTAATAAATTGTTGGAAACGTTGAAATAGAATTGGAGATTTGGAAGACCTGCAACTTCTGAAGGTATATTTCCTCTCAGCTTGTTGTAAGATAAGTCCACTTTTTCCAAAGTTATGCATCTCCCTAAACTGGCAGGTATTTTTCCTATTAGTTGATTGTGATCTAGAAAAAGATCTCTTAGTTGTGGAAGATTACCAAGACTGTCTGGAATTTTCCTGAAAGCATGTTTTCACTCAGTGATAACAACCCAAGCCTCTTAGCTCGGCCGATTTTTTCAGGAATTGTTCCAACTAAATTGTTATTGTCCAAAAACAACATTTCCAGATTTGGAAGTTGACTTACTACGGATGGTATGCTCCCGTTGAAACGATTATGAGCTAAGGATATCATTGTCAACGCTGTGAGGTTGCCAATGCCACTTGGTATCTTTCCCTCGATTTTATTCTCGGCCAAGGACAAATAGGAGAGTACTTTTGACAGCTGGCTAACTGAAGAGGGCAAGATGCCGGTGAGATAGTTCATAGACAAATCTATATTTTCTAAATAGGAACAATTAGTGAAGGCTGTTAGAATAGACAAAACGCTGCCTCCGCTGACCAGACGATTGCCGAATAAACTAAGCCACTGAAGATGGAGCAGAGTACCCAACTCCAAGGGCACCGTACCGCTCAGTTGGTTGCTGTCTAAGTCAAGCACTTCCAGGAGAGTACAATTAGAGAGGGAGCTTGGGATTTCTCCACTCAGTTGGCTTTCCCATAAAAGCAGGGTTCGCAACTCTGATAGTTTGCCAAACTGCGAGGGAATGCGGCCAGTTAAGGGTTCTGAACTATAGCCAAAGCTTGGAGGTGAGTACAGTTGGAAAGAGCATTGGGGATCAGTCCTGTTAAGTAGCTCCTTTCAAGAGTAAGCACGTTGAGTTGAGTAAGCATACCCAATTCAACAGGAATACTACCACGAAGTTTATTTTCCCCTAATTTTAAGACCGTTAAAGAGGAGAGGTTTCCTAGGGAAGAGGGGATTGTGCCCGTGAGTCCGTTTACACCTAACACAAGCTTCTTTAAATTTAGGAGAAGGCCGAGCTGGGAGGGAATTATACCGCTGAGATGATTGGCAGACAATCTAAGAGTCCTTAAGCGAAAAAGAACTCCGAGTTGAGGTGGAATATGGCCGTGGAAGGAGTTATAGGAGAGATCAAGAATTCTTAGGAAAGAGAGATTAGCAAGAAAGGGAGAGATGGAAGAGGCTGCTAAAGACATACCTGTGAGATTCAAGGAAACCACGCGCTGTCTGCGATGAGAGCAGGTAACGCCGGTCCAATTGCAGGCACTGGTATTGTGAGACCAATCAGAGAGAGAATTAGCAGCTGCGAGGGAAACCTTGAAAGAGAGAAGAGCATGTCGATCGGAAGAATAAGAAGGAGAAGAATGCGAGGTGCAGACAGGCAGCGGCAGTGCACACAGAAACAACATCAGCAGAGAAGCCATCTTCATCTTCGTTTACCACCTGTGTTGAATTGAATTACGAAGAAGAAGAATAGATATACAACTTTTGGGCTACAAGAGTCTCTATGTTTTCCACAATCGGTCATATTATTTTCTCACAATGTGGGGAAAACGGAGTCACCTGTCATATCACAACCATTTCTTCCCAGACTTCTCACGCAAATGACAAAAAATAAAAATTGAAAAGAGGAGCAAAGCGTCACAGACTTGGAAACTTTATTATGGCGAATAGTAATTTGTGAATAATTTTCGATCCCCGCGAACTAATCGCTTCCCGGTCTACTTTAAGTCAAGGTCATTTTTCCCTTGACTTGTTCCCCACCATGGAAAATGTAATCATACCTTTTTGGCACTTTTAAGCATCTTCTCCTTTTAATCTATGTATTGTGGATTTTTGAGGACTAATGGGACTTAAAATTTTGAATGGATTAGTATTTAATATTCCATCATTTTTTATTATTTTATTTACGTGAGTATTATTTAAGGTGTGTCTACTCATCTATTAGGTTAGAAATTTTATAAAGTATTAAGAGATACGGTTGGGATCATATTCCATGTAAATTTGATAGAATGAAACCTCCCAATATCACATGCCATAATAATGTCCTTTCTCCATTGAAAATATGTTTCATATTATTACTTGAAAAAAATAGCATGTATGTATTTAATTTAATTTTCAATTAAACATGTCTTTGTTTGGATTGAGATTAATTCCTTTAAATTAACTCATTTGGTATTGGCAAAATTTTAAATGCTTCATAAAACATTTAATCATTTCTATTTAGAAACCACATTTAAGATTTTCTATTTCTATTTTAGAAATATGAACCCTTCATGTTTAGTGGTTATCGGGGATCAAATTTGAAGGGCTAGTCAAAATTTCAATGTGAAAGGTATATTTTCAACCAACCCTTCCACAATGAAAAGTAATAAAAACTAACACTTCGTATGACAAGAGTAAATCAAGTGTACATGTCACAAAAATAAATAAATAAATTTAAATGAGGGATAACAATTGAGTACAAAATATCATAAGGAAAGGTATTTTGGCTATAATCAATTACAAGATACATTATACATTAAGTCCAAACCGCTATCAAATATCTCAAGAGTAAATAAAATGTGTCCATACAAATTTACATGAATTGTGTCTATGAAATGTCTATTGTTCTAAATAGATACAGGGACTATGAAGAGGATGGTGAGCCACTATGAATGGTAGCATTAACATTGTGAATTGCAAGATGTTTATTGTATTTAGTAGCAAAATACCCCTTACTTTGAAATTTTTGCCTCTCATTTCATCTAGCTATTGGCTTATGTTGTTAGCATCAATGAAAAGTGTTGACGCCACTTCAACATAACCAACTAGTTTAACATCTTAGAATAATTATCCAAGTAATTCCCACGGTTATAAGCAATTATAATTCTTAATTGACTATATTGTTTCTTAATGTAAGTGCTTGTTTTTGTTTTGAATGTTGATACACAATTTACTCCTCCTAATGTAGGATCTGATTCCCTATCTTGTATCCTTGGATTCCATGAATTTAAACATATTTTATTATGAGTAAAATTTGGGGGAGAGTTGGGGGACCAAACAAATAATGAAAGACATTTTTAGTCCTCAATAAAATAAAATAAAATATATATACAAGGCCACAAGAGTATATGGTAGTAACCATTGAATTTATTGGTATATATGGGTATTTCAATGTTGTAGTGGTAGTAAAAGAGGCGTGTAAGAGTAAACTATACCTACAAAAGGAATTAATTTTGGGAATTCAAATCCAAGTGTTTTAAAGAAAGTATTACTAAGAATTTTTGTATTTCTTATATTACAAATTTCATAAATATCTTACATTAACAAATTACTATACAGAAATATTGAAATGTATAAATTCAATCTAACAAATCTTGCAGATGAATCTTGTGCTTCAACAATCCTAGATCTCGTCAAGTCCACCTTGTTCTCCTCCTTTCAAGTTTCAACTCTAATTTTTAGACCTATTTGAAATTTCTCAATAAATGCAAACTTATTTTTTCTTCGCATTGTATTTGTAGCAATTAAATTTTGTAGAGGAATTTTTATTTGGTATTTCTTATAGCTTCTTTAACTAGTCCTATTGGTAGACCTTGAACCACTCAACTTTACATGTTCTATTTATGGGCATTTTTTGCTTTGAGTTTATCCAAATGGTTCTATCACATGATGAACTATATGAACCCCAAGGTAGTTGGTAAAATATTAGGCATATGATTAAAATAAATGTTGGTAAGGGGTAGTCTAAATTATTATTTTTCTTCTTAAATGATAGTGGTCTTGTGAGTCATAATTTCATGACATTGTGAAATATCCCGATGGGATACCACTTAAAAATGCACAAAAATATTGAAAATATGCACCACATAAAATACTGATTATACCCGATTTTTATGGTTAGGACAACAAACTAAATAAACTTAATATTTCCCAAAATGACCACCCAAATTACTTGGAAATATAAAGAGGGCTTGATATTATTATAAATGACAAAGGGAAACTATTTTTGGAATATTACAGAGTACAATGCTGCCAGGAAATCACAACGAACCTAGATAGCTGGAAAACTTCAGAGGTTCGTGACCCTCTAAATACAAGAGCAAAAATAAGGGTCTTTGGAAATAACATTAATAGATATAGGCAATAATGTTTCCACCTTCAAATCTGAAACGACTAACTTGAAAACCATGCAAATACAGCCGCAGTCGCCACGCTTGGATAGGGGTCGCAAAATGATGGACGCGCCTCAGCGTTTCACCACGCCCCAAAAGGCTACCATGAATCTGATCGAGACCCTCTTCTTGTCTTCCCCAAACCCCCAAAACCCGTGAAATCCTTCAACGAGATGCCTCCAACGAACTGCCACGCTCTGCCCAAATGGCTGTCGTGGATCTGATCTGCTGTCGGGATTCGGATCTAGAGCCCACTGATTATCCTCTCCCAATGCCGCCAAATATCTGCAAAATCCTTTCTCTGTGACCTCTGATATTATCTCTACCACACAGCCCTAAAAACAGATCTAGAATGATAGACTAGGGTAAATCTCTCACTACCGAAGAATGCCTTGCTAGCTAGGGTCGGGTCTCTCACCAACGAAGCTAGGGTCCCTCTAGGATTTGACTCCACAAGCTGTAGATGCGCGGGCAAGAAAGCACGTGCATGTGAAGGGGTCAATAAAATGTATGTCCAAAATTGCCTTTCCTTACTCTCCCCGCTCCTTATATACTTCCCATGGAAAAAGAGCCCCAAAAGACCTAGACGCGTTTCATTCCACGGAGGGGTCAATAAACTAAAAGTAACTAAAGTTACCTTTTCCTGTTTAAGCCGCTAAGGTCCAAAGTGACCCCTAAACGCCAACACAACTATTAGTATCATGTGGCCCCTTCTTAGTAGCCCCCAGCGTCCCCCGCCCCTTGGATATGACCACGGCTTGGACTCGCTTGACCCATAGGCCTTTGGCGCAGGAAAAGGGGACATTACAATCCTCCCTTCCTAAGAAATGCTTGACCCCAAGCATTAACCTATCCTGCTGCAGCAGCTGAATACCACACCATAAGTTTCTCCACCTCTCCCTGTCATCCACCAAGGATCCGTGTAATCCGAGGTAACCACGAAACCGTGAAATAGAATGATACTCAAACCGTCTCTTCACTGGTGCCCGCACCAAAATTTCCAATCGGTCCAATCCCTACCAATGCAAGGCTATCATCACGGGATCACTCACGGCCTCTCCAACCAACTCCTGGGTATGAAAGTCCACTCTGAATCCTATAGAATCCCCCATATCAGCCTATGAAACAACATGTTTACACACAAATGGTGTTAACTCTCCTACCTGACCTGCACTCGTGTGAGAGCTAGGCTCCTCATATTGTATCTTGATGTGTGTCATGGAGGAAAAGTCCCAAGACTCAAAGCAGCTTCAACCAACCGACAATATCAGCTCCATATAGTCCACCTCCTGCGCTGAATGTGAACCTACTGAATAACCATGGGTCACTTTCATCTCTCCACTAATTAACATGTGGGTGAGGTTCTCACCGGGCATAGAAGCAACAAAAAGCATAGGAGTGTTGTCCCATGTTGATTCAACAAAACATGGTCCCGTAAACTCAGACTTATCATAGTGACAAACCGTATATGCCTCTATAAAGTTAAGGAGATCCTCCCTCAACCTCTCGTCATATGACCCTCTCGAGACATGATCCCGTGGGTCTCATTGAAGCCCAAGTGCCCGGTCATGGAAGAACAATGCACATGTCATAATACCTCCCTCTGCTACGCCCTTAATCATATATCTTATATTGGATGTATATAGCCGACTTGTGGCTATCATAACTTCTTATCATTATGTATTTCTTTCATATATGTTATATTTTCATTAGTGGGTCGGCCTTGGTGTTGGCCATAACATAGGAATAGTATATATAGAGGTTAGTAGGTAGTATTTGATGAGCATTGGAGCATTTGAGTATTATTGTATGGTTTGGAGGTTGCCCCCTCGAAGTGGCGTAGCTATTATTATTGCATATTGAGATCATTATTCTGGAATATTGTGTTATTGGGTGTTATATTTCTGCTCATGATCTGAATTATACAAGTAATTTCATTACAAGTGGTATCAGAGCTTGAACTCGGCCAACACTGCGTCAAACCCTAATTTTGAAGGTTCGTCCATATCTCAACATCAGTAGCGAATTTTTCTACAAAAATTTTTTTTGGTGTGGCGAAATCAGTCAAGTAAGCTTCCCTCAAAATTTTAGTACTTTTTGACTTGTTTTGCAAAAGTTATAGCGGTTTTATGTTTTTTCATAATTCGGCTACATAGGGTGCAATTTGTGGAATTTTTCAAAGTTATTTACATTTCCAGAAAGAAGATTAAAAATCAGTTTGAGTTCGTTCTTTGAGTTTTATAAAATTTGGCCGAATTCCTATTGAAATCTGAAACCCTAAATTTTGACCTTGATCCTTAAATCTTACTTTTTGGGGCATCATGGCTGGGCCTTCGACAAGAGGAAAAAAGAATTCCATCACTCCGGGTAAAACCCCTGATAAGGATGAGATAATAGTTGAGGAGTTAGAGTCAGAAGGGGTAGCTACAGAGTCCTCAGGGTTAGGGTTTACTTCAACTGACCATAAGGTCAGCTATCTTGAGTTAGAGTTGCGAAACCTTGAAGGTAGAGTGGCAAAGAAAAAGATGTAGAAAAGATTGGACAACGATTGGAGGATTTCATTCAAAAATTTAGCTACAATATCATGGGTCATCATATCATTCCTAATGAGCCACAACTCAATCATACTCACACTAACCATGGTGGATCTGCAAACATGACCAATCCAAATACAAACACTCTACAAGCCCATCACATGCTTCCAAAAGTGGAAATGCGTAAGTTTGATGGAAAGGATCCACTCAATTGGATTAACCAGATGGAGAATTTCTTTGATCTTCATCAGATTCCATTGGGACAAAAGGTTACCATGGCATCATTGTATCTGGAACCTGACCAATTCATTTGGTATCGATGGTTATGTGCTCAAAGGAAAAAGAGTGGCCTCAATGTTACATGGACAGTATTCACTAAAGAGTTGCAATTGCACTATAGTTCTAGTGTGTCAGAGAATTATTTCAGCCAATTAGCAAAGCTCGAAAAAAGGAGCAGATCAAGATTACATCCATCAATTCCAAAACCTTTCCTTACGGGTGGAAAATATTCCTGAAGATAATTTGAATGACTTATTTCTTGGGGGTCTTAAAGAACAAATTGAGACTGAGGTGCGTATGTTTAATCCTCATAAGGTTTCAGACTCTATGATCATGGCACGTAGGGCAGAGGAAAAATTTCTTTCAAGTCGGAAACAAACTGTCAGTACTATCAGAGATCGTAGCACCCTTCCACCATCATTCCCTCGGCCAGTGAGACTGACACCTCAACAAATTGAAGAAAAGAGAGCCAAAGGGTTATGTTTTAATTGTGACAACAAATTTGGACCAGGACATAAGTGTGCGGAAAAGAAGTTGTTCTACATTGAGGGACCTACTGAAGAAGAAGAAAATGAAGAAGACGAAGAGGTAGAGCCAGAGGAGGAATTAGGAGATTCCCAACCAACAATATCATGCCATGTAATTTCTGGTATTAGCACTCCCCAAACTCTCAAAGTAGTTGGATTCTTAAAAAAACAGAGGGTAACAGTATTGATTGATTCGGGAAGTACTCATAATTTCATCAATCATAAGTTAGCGGTACGCTTGAACTGCTTTGTTTATCCAGCTCCAGAATGTCAAGTCATGATTGCTGATGGGAAAACTGTTAGTTGTTCAGGAAAATGCCATAACATTAATCTCACCATGGGAGATTACTTGCTAACTAGCAATATGTATGCCATTGCCATGGGAGGAGTAGACATTGTGTTAGGAGTTCAATGGCTTACCACCTTGGGAACCATTGAAATGAATTTCCAAGAGTTGTTCATGCAATTTCAGTCAGAAGGGAGGAATTTTAAACTAAAAGGACTAAGAGCAAAATCACCGCAGATGGTAAGTTCTCATCAGATGCAAAAATTGCTTAGAAAGGGTGCAGAAGGGTTTGTGGCGCAACTATTTTCAATGGAAGCACATCATTCCAATACATTTATACCCGCAGATATGCAAGCAATTATAGATGAGCACTCAAGGGTTTTTGGAGAAATGCCCAAGGGTTTGCCTCCAAAAAGAGACCATGACCATGCCATCCAACTAGTACCAGGGACTCAACCACCCAACATCAAACCTTATAGGTACCCCTATATGCAAAAGAGTGAGATTGAGAAGATAGTTCAAGAGATGTTAGAAGCAAGACTTATTCGTCATAGTCAAAGTGCTTACTCTTCTCCTGTAGTGATGGTACGGAAAAAGATGACAATTGGCGCATGTGTCCAGATTACAGGGAACTCAATAAGTACACAGTTAAAGATAAGTTTCCTATTCCTGTAATTGATGATTTGCTAGATGAGTTACATGGTGCTGTTTACTTTACAAAACTTGATCTTCGTTCTGGATATCATCAGATTAGAATCAAGGATGAAGATATTCATAAAACAGCCTTCAGGACACATGAAGGACACTATGAGTTCTTGGTAATGCCTTTTGGACTAACAAATGCACCCTCTACATTTCAAAGCTTGATGAATTCAATATTTAAGCCATTTCTTCGAAAGTTTGTTTTAGTGTTCTTTGATGATATATTAATCTATAGTAAAACATGGGAGGAACACCTGCATCATGTAAATAAAGTGTTGGAAACTCTTGAACAACATCAACTTTATGCAAAGCCTTCTAAGTGTTCTTTTGGTGTCAAGGAGGTTGAATATCTGGGTCATATTGTCTCTTATGAAGGTGTTAAAGTGGATCCTAACAAGATAAAAGCCATGCTTGAATGGAAGGTTCCCAAAACCCTAAAAAATCTCCGAGGATTTTTGGGGCTTATAGGTTATTATCGTAGATTTGTAAGGAATTATGGCAGCATCGTAGCACCACTCACAACTTTATTGAAGAAGGACTCTTTCCATTGGAATGAGCAAGCTACTATGGCCTTTGAGAAGTTGAAGGAGGCCATGTGCACCACTCCAGTTCTAGCCACCCCATATTTTTCAAAAACATTCATTGTTGAATGTGATGCTTCAGGGTATGGTATGGGGGCAGTACTCATGCAAGAAGGGCGACCCATTGCTTTGAGAGCCGTCAATTCAAAGGTAAGAATATCTCTAAACCAGTTTATGAGAAAGAAATGTTAGCAATACTTCATGCAGTGAAACAATGGAGACCATATCTAATGGGACGACATTTCAAAGTAAAGACAGATCATGATAGTTTGAAATACTTCTTAGAGCAACGCTTATCATCAGAAGAACAACAAAAATGGGTCTCAAAAATGTTGGGGTATGATTTTGAGATAATATACAAGAAAGGGAAAGAGAATGTAGTTGTTGATGCTTTATCTCGGAAGGATGAATCTGCCCAGGCATTGTTGTATGCCATATCTATATTACAGGAGGATTGGATAGAGGATGCAAGGTCTGAATGGAAAAATGACCCAGGTACACAAAATCTCATTCAAAATCTCCAACAAGATCCAAACATGTCAGAAAAATTTTTATGGAAAGGAGATGTTTTATGGTATAAAGATAGATTATATCTATGTAAGAATTCAATCCTTAAAAATAGGGTTCTATCTGAGCTCCATGCTTCTCCAGTAGGGGGTCATTCTGGCTTCTTAAAGACTTATCATCGAATCAAGCATGATTTTTTCTAGGAAGGGTTAAAAGGAGATGTCCAAAAGTTTGTGGCAGAATGCATGGTTTGTCAACAAAATAAGGGTGAAACAATTAAGTCCCAGGTCTTTTACAACCTCTATCTATTCCTAGCCAGAGGTGGGAAGAGGTGTCTATGGACTTCATCACAGGATTGCCTAAATCAGAAGGTAAAAATGTAATCATGGTGGTGGTGGATAGACTCACCAAATATGCCCATTTTTGTGCTTTATCACATCCATTTGTTGCGAGTACGTGAGCAAAATGGCCTTTGAGGATACAATTTAGAAGCTACATGGGACACCAAAGATTATAGTAAGTGATCGAGACCCTATCTTTACTAGTAATTTTTGGACTGACTTGTTCTCATGCTTGGGCACACAACTAGCTCGTAGTTCCTCTTATCATCCCCAGTCTGATGGGCAAACAGAGGTGGTAAACAAGTGCTTGGAGGGATATCTTCATTGTTTTACATCAGATAAGCAAGCGAGATGGGTCCAATGGTTTGCAGTTGGCAGAATGGTGGTATAACACCTCCTTTCATACTTCATCTAAAATGTCTCCTTTCTTGGCATTATATGGGTATCATCCACCATCTATCACTTCATCTTTGAGAGTCCAGCCAAAGGTTCGAGCAGTTGAAGAACATATTCAACACCAACAAGAGGTGCTTTGTAGTCTCAGGGAGAATTTGGCCATGTCACAAAACCGCATGAAGCAGCAGGCAGACCAACATCGTAGTGAAAGACATTTTGAAGTCGGTGATTGGGTTTTTGTGCGTTTACAACCATATAAGCAAATGTCCTTAAAACAACACAAAAAGGATAACAAGCTTTCACCTAAATATTATGGTCCTTATCAAGTGTTACAGAAGATTGGCAATGTAGCATACAAACTGGAACTTCCTCCAACTACTCGAATTCATCCAGTCTTCCATGTATCTTGCCTAAAGAAGGTAATTGGACAGACAATATCAACCCAGACAGTGTTACCAGAGCTTGATGAAGAGGGCAGAATCATCCTGGAACCAGAATGCATCCTTCAAACACGCACTAAGCGGTTGAGGACAAGGGTCATCACTGAGTATTTGATCAAGTGGAAAAATCTAGACAATGAAGACGCAACTTGGGAGGATGCAAATTTCCTGCAGCAGCATCCAGATCTTCTCAACATTGGGGACAATTTTGCTTCAAAGGGGAGGGGCATGCTATGCCCTTAATCATATATCTTATATTGGATGTATATAGCCGACTTGTGGCTATCATAACTTCTTATCATTATGTATCTCTTTCATATATGTTATATTTTCATTAGTGGGTCGGCCTTGGTGTTGGCCATAACATAGGAATAGTATATATAGAGGTTAGTAGGTAGTATTTGATGAGCATTTGGAGCATTTGAGTATTATTGTATGGTTTGGAGGTTGCCCCCCTCGAAGTGGCATAGCTATTATTATTGCATATTGAGATCATTATTACGGAATATTGTGTTATTGGGTGTTATATTTCTGCTCATGATCTGAATTATACAAGTAATTTCATTACACCCTCCTCAACCATGAATCTATCACAAGGCTCAATCTTCCCTGATAGAAGATCATCTCATCCTCAAATTTGTAGTTGTCATCCTGTATGTGACCATCCAGAATCTCACCAGTGTGTCGGTTCTTGGAGTACTCAACAAACAAATGAGGTCTCCAGTCTACCGAAACTTCAGATAACTAGCATAATGATAAGCTCAGATGATCTAAACCTGTAATCCCAATCTCAGTAACAGTCTCATGTGCAACATTGTTGGCCACACCTACATCCATCATTCTCCACATCGATCCACAATAATTAAACTCCTCACCAAGCTGGAACATTCTCTCCATCCCCTTATTTGTAACCACCCTAGGTGCTCCTATAGGTAATCCCCTCAAAATCACATTCCTGCCCTTGGATTTAAACTTCAGCTCCATCGTCTGAAAGTTAGTCCGAAACTCACCAAGGGAGTGAAGCCACTGCACTCTCAGCACTATGTTGGTCTCTCCCATACCAACGATGTGGAGATCATCGGTAACTGTATAGTTACCCATCATGATGCTCACTTGGGGAACCCCGTGTGCCCCTCATAGACTCTCCATTGGCTATAACCCCGTTGAGGCCCTCAAAATCCTCTGTTTGTAATCCTTGCCTCTCAACCAATGAGGCATCAATACAGTTGTGGGTTGCCCCACTCTCAATGAGTACCCCAACTTGTTGACCCTACATAACTCCTCTAATCCTAAATGCTTTGTACATCGAGGTACTAGACGATTTGGCTATAATTTCCTGAGGAAAATCCTCCTCATAAGTCATCATGGTGTGCTCTGTGTCTGCAAAAAACAACCCGTCAAAATAGGAGTCATCAAATATCCCACTTGTCTCATACCTTGTGATGTCACCATGACCCACAAGAGGTTGTGTTCCTTCACAATTCGACTCTGCAACGACATGCTTCTTTCTTCACCAATCACATCATTTGCGATCTGCCCTTATATATCCTGAAATCTGATTTCTTTGTTTTCCTTGAAAAAATTTTGTTTATCCACATGAAATATGAATGCAAATTTCCCAAAATATGGAAGCCAATATGTCCAATGAATGATTCCAACTTCAAGTAACCCAAATGTACAAACACATTCAAGTACTTCACATCTCTTAATGACAATAAAGAAATGAGTTACCTTCTCTGCACATGGCTACTCCTTCATCATACCTTATTCTATCTCCCCATATTCTCATTTCACCGTAAATGCAAGAGAAAAGGAAATCAATATTAGAACTCATGCATCCATAAACTTTATCATAAAGAAATTCATTCCCTTTGTATGTACGCATTGATTTTCGTCATGAGAGAAGACAACACATATGGAATAGCATAATTGGGGCTGCTCATCATACCTTTGCAACTCATAATTTCTGATATAGGATCAACATCTTCATTCTCCTTTGATTTTTCAACCCATGCATCATCGTTTTCCTTAACATCATGCAACCATTGCATCCCAAAAACAACCTTACCTCTAGCAAATTCAACCACAATAAATACACCACATACCTCATGTCCTTTCAATATCATGGGCCCCTGCATTATTTTCTTTGCCAACATATGTTTATTGGCTGAATCAAGAGCAATGTGAATGGAAGATGTGTTTATTCCATCTAGCATACCTTGAAACGTGATTATGAAATAGTCTTCCTCAATCATCCAAGCATGTAAATGTTGTCCCAAATAATAGAAACATGGCAACAACATAGGAGAACTCAACAAGCTAGGAAGATGGTAACCATTCTCATACCTTAGGATGCTAAAGTCATGAATGCACCTTGAATTCAACTCTTCTTTTTTAACAGCAAAGTGCACCTTGATTCTTTGAGCACTTTGAGGACCAAATGCCCCCACTAACCCTTCTAAGGGTTCCACCATGTAGCTGGTATAAAAATCAGTCATGGGCTCTATTAATAAAACATTTTCTCCTCTCTTTATGACTGTTGTTATACACAGTCTAGCAGGCTGAAGATGATTAAAAAATATTCTCTTACCCTTTTTAGCAATCAGAAAACCAACGCTAGTACCTTGAGAGTTACTCTCCCTTCTTGAACTAGAGTCCCCAATGAAGGAATCATGCTTGCCAACACAAGACACATTTGAATTCCTTCTTTGGCTTATGAAATCAGTCACAAAATTTTCAACATCAGAATTGTTAGGTTTGGATAACTACCACATATTACCAGGATCCCATAGCTTATAATGCCCCTGAGCCCTTGTATACGTTAACTGCTCTAAAACTTGCCACCATATATCATCCACTAGATACTCATATACACATAGTTGCGACAATGGTCGAACAAACTCCATGATGAAGACTTCGTCATCTACCATACCATGCATCTCATGATGGAAGTAAATTGGAGTAGGCGACAATAAATAAGACACATTAGTGTGCTCTTCATACCCTTCAAGGCCATTAATGTCCTCCGTATGTTCAAGATAGACATAGGTTGAGCTGCTCCCAACATTGTTTCCCGAGTGCCTGTTGAAAGTATCGGCGATCAACATTTGTTGGTTTGGAAATTACAACAGGTTACAATTTTACACAAGTGTCCATGTGAGGCTCCTCCTCATGTGCCAGATGCTCCATAGAGTCTTCTTTCGTGGGTGTAGGCTTCCTTGCATCATTTGCCCACATCATTTCCTTGAACTCTTGTTGGTGTTGTCGTGCTTAGGTGGCTATCAATCTAGCAGCTCTATCTCTGCTATCCCATTTCTCACACTTGTTTTAGAGTTTCCATTACATCCTCTTTGCTTGCATATACAAATTCCTTCTCCTGAGCTGGAATAATTTCTCCGACAAGCAAAGTTTTACTAATGCAATTATTTTCTCAATGGAAATCATACCTTTTTCTCTAGAAGCTTCTTCTTCTTCAAGTGAGTTCCTTTGTAACTCAGGTACCGACATATGATGATCTTACTTGGGCTTGCTACCAATCTTCATTATGCAATAATCTGGAAATGACATATTATCTCTGAAGCCCTTACTCAAAGATTGATATTTCCTCCAACAAGAATCCTCATCAATCACCTCTGTTGGCTGCCCTCTATCACTATTCTCACCATGTTCCTTATTATCCCTAGGTCTGCTTTGATTCACATTCTGAGTGAGTTGACTCAAATAAAGGTTAGTGGCTTCCTGTTGTTTCACCATGTTGGTGAACATTTCCTTCATAAAACCCCCTTTGAGATCTTTCCAAACTGCCATATTTAACCAACACAGGTTGGAGGAACAATAGCTCTGATACCACTGAAATATCCCCGATGGGATACCACTTAAAAATGCACAAAAATATTGAAAATATGCAGCCACATAAAGTACTGATTATACTAGATTTTTACGGTTAGGACAATAAACTAAATAAATTTAATATTTCCCAAAATGTCCACCCAAATTACTTGGAAATATAAAGAGGGCTTGATATTATTATAAATGAAAAAGGGAAATTGTTTTTGGAATATTACAGAGTACAATGCTACTAGGAAGTCACATCGAACCTAGACAACTGGGAAACTTAGAGGTTCATGACCCTCTAAATACAAGAGCAAAAATAAGGGTCTTTGGAAATAACATTAATAGATACATGCAATAACGTTTCCACCTTCATATCTGAAACGGATGACTGGAAAAACCCCCAAATAAAGGCTGCAAGTCACCATGCTTGGATAGGGGTCGCAAAATGATGGACGCGCCTCAGCGTGTTACCACTCCCAACCAAAAAGGCTGTCGTGAATCTGATCTGGGCCCTCTACCTTTCTTCCCCAAAAACCCCAAAACCCACAAAATCCTTCAACAAGATTCCTCCAATGAATTGCCATGCTCTACCCAAATGGATGTCATGGATTTGATCTTGTCGGGATTAGATCTGGAGCCCATTGATTATCCTCTCCCAATGCCGCCAAATATCTACAAAATCCTTTCTCTGCGACCTCTGATATTGTCTCTGCCACACAACCTTGAAAATGGATCTGGAATGATAGACTAGGGTAGATCTCTCACTACCAAAGAATTCCCTACTAGCTAGGGACGGGTCTCTCACCACCGAAGCTAGGGTCCCTGTGGGATTTGACTCCACAAGTTGTAGATGCGCGATAGCAAAGAGCGAAGAGCGCGTGAAGGGGTCAATAAAATGTATGTCCAAAAAGTGTCTTTCCTTACTCTCCCCACTCCTTATATACTTCCCACGGAAAAAGAGCCCCAAAATACCCAGATGCATTTCATTCCATGGAGGGGTCAATAAAATAAAAGTAACTAAAGTTACTTTTTCCCGTTTAAGCCGTCAAGGTCCAAAGTGACCCCCAAATTCCAACACAACTATTAGTACCATACAACACCTTCTTAGTAGCCCCCAGCATCCCCCGCCCCTTGGATATGACCATGGCTTGGACTCACTTGACCCGAGAGGCCTTTCGCGAAGGAAAAGGGGACATTACACATTTTTCTCTGTACTAAGCCAACAAGTTGTAATTGAATCCTCCGCATAACATTTAATACTTTTGATTTCAACAATAGTATATTAGTATTTTTTTATGAATAGGATCTTATATTATATTAACAAGTAAAATGATACAAGATAATTCACAAAAAAACTAGGCGGTATGGAAGCATGCCCCAAAGCCACATGATCAAACTAGGCCAAGCCTAGGAAATTCAATTATAAAAAAATAACAAAAAACACTAAAGCAATGAAATTATTCCTCCATTGATAATTGTTTACCAGTAGAAGGTGGATCATGATCATCAAGAAAATTAGATCCATGGAGGTTTGTATCATCTTCTGACACATCCAAACTAGATCCAGGTTGGCTCCCTTCTTTGGTATCATCAATAGTGCCCTAAGTGGGTGAAATGGCAAGAGACATCCTAGCATACTTATCCTTTGGAGACAGGAAGCTCCAACCTGTCATGAGTGCGTGGCTCGAGGCGGTGGATGAACCCTATTCAAATTGGTTGGGTGGAAGAGGGAGAATCTAGCCTTGGTGGTTAGGTGGAGGCAGGGGAGCTCCTCCATAGAGGTCACTGCATGCGAAAGAGTGAGCATCTGAAAGAGCGACACTACAAGTGGCTTCGACGACCACCACCGAGGGATGACCACCATGGGGAATGGAATGCTAGGAGAGGGATGGCAACTCATGAACAATGTTATAAGGGGTGTTTCCCTAGTGCCTAAGAAGAATTTGGAGGTGTTCTACCTTGAGTGTCACCTTGTTCGCTTGTACTTGAATCTATAGTAATACATTTGAGATTACCACGGAGTGGTTGAAATGGCAAGAGACATCCTAGGATACTTATCCTCTAGAGGCAAGAGGCTCCAACTGTCATGAGTGTGTGGCTCGGGGGTAGTGGATGAACCCCATTCAAGTTGGTTGGGTACGGGAGGGGTGTCTTAACCATGGTGTCTAGGTGGAGGTAGAGGGGAGAAGCTCCTCCATAGAGGGTGACTACATGGGGACCGTGAGCACGACCGAAAGAGTGACACCGCAAGTGGCTCGACGACCACCACCGAGGGCGACCACCATGGGGCAAAGAGTGCTAAGAGAGAGGGATTACATCTCATGAGAAATGTTACAAGGGGTGTTTCCCCAGTGTAGAAGAAGATTTGGAGGTGTTCAACCTTGAGGGCCACCTTGTTCACTTGTACTTGAATCTACAGATAATACATTTGAGATTACCACAGACTTATTATAAATAGAGAAATGTTGATCACCTTCTACATTAGCAAATAAACAAGAATTCCATTCTTTCCAAAGCTAGAAGATGACTTCCCCTCTGAAAGCATGCCGAATTTGGGAAAACTTGTGATGCATTCTAGGGTTATCTCCTAAAAGAATATGATGTCAGGTAAAACATTTTGTCTGAAAGGGAGAAATAATGAATGTATCCAGTTCCAAGCCTTTTGGGCTTTACTACAATACCATAATATGTGAGACAAAGCTTTCAAGTGACCACAAAAGGGGCATTTGGGGTCCAAAACACCAATATGACCCAAACGGGCACCAATTAGAAGGCTTTGATGAAGAGCACACCACAAAAACATGTGATTATGCATTCACACATGTTGACTAGAAAATATTGAATCCTCTTCTCCAACTAGATGGAGAAGAATGCATCCCCCAGGGAGTTGAGTTTTCCAACTATGGGAAAATGGGTGAAAGCAGACATAACCTTTACCATCATAGTAATTCTGAAAGGTAGTGTCCACATACCACTTCCATTTTGTCCACCAAGGACGAGGAGGAAGAAAAAAAATTTTTTGGATCATATGATCAAGAACAAAAGAGATGATATCATTGATACTGGCACGATATTAAAGAGATAAATTGAATTGATCCTTAAGTTCATTCCAAGGACACCAAGCTTGAATACATTTTCAGAAAATGTCCTAGATAGTGTGAATTTTGTGTTTGAAAATCCCAAGTGCAAGAATCCTAGGAACCTTAGCAAGGCATTGATCCTAGAACTAAATGACAAGAGACCACCACGGGGAGTGGTGATTACCTGAAAGACCATTACGGAGTCCATTGACATTCCATTAAACCCATGTCTTGACTTTCCCCAAGTTTTCTAGATACTTTTGAGCATGAAATTTTTGACCACTTTGATTGGGATGAGAGCAATGAGAAGATTGGAAAAGATAATTCCCTTACAAGATGAGTGGCCATAAGGGGACCCCTCATCTTTTCAATGGTACAAAAGCACTTTCCATACTTCTTGTCATTTTATACTATAAATTATCCATTTAGCATGGAGTGTTTGTCCTTGACGTAGAATTTCAATGAGGCCTAACCCTCTGGATTATCTAGGAAGACAATAAGTCTCCAATATAACCGTTTGAAATCCTTTACTAAAGGAAGCATTAGTTTAGAGAAAATATTTGAAATTTTTTTCTACATTTTTTGTACAAATTGTTTTAATGGGACCCAAAAAGAAGAATAGTAAATGTGTGTGGCTTTAAGTACTTTGGAAAAAATCTATAATTTTCCCCACCAAGGACAATCACTTGGTTATCTAGTATTCCAGTTTTTGAGTCACTCATTGCTCAACATAATGCCAAAGATCTATAGGTGAAGCTTGAAAAGAAAAAGGAATACCAAGGAATTAAATCATATCACCAAATTCGATCATCCTCCAATCATATGAAGCCATCCAAGAGGGCACGGGAAAGACAAATTTCCTGTAACATTGCATTTTTTCCCATTGAATACAAGATCCAGAGGCTAAATAAAAAGTTTTAAAGAATAGCTAATGTTACTCTCATCTTCGATGAGTGTAAGGAAATATTCATTAGCAAAGTGACCATTGAGGATTTGGGAATTATCGAAAGATGGTAGAGTAATTCCCCTAGCTAGTCCCTGAGATTTCTCTTTGGCAAGTAGATAGCCAAACCCTTCAGCCGTAAGGACATAAAGAGGAGGCACCAACAGATATCTTTATCATATGGATCTAAAAATTTTAAAAGGATTTGAGTTGTGCCCATTAATGGTGATTTGGGAGGAGGCATTCGAAAAAATCATCTTGACAAATTAAATGAAGTTGGGACCGAAACCTAGGGCTTAATGCATAAAAAGAATGAAAGGCCACTCTATTATGTTGTAGGATTTCTTGAAGTCAATTTTGATGAAAAGGGCCAACTGGTTGGATTTGCAAGCCCATTCCATGCCTTCCCAGATGGCTATGATGTTATCCATGATGTAACACACACGAATGACGTTTGTTTTCTTCAACTAGATAAGGGCAAGAAGAATGTGACGCAGCCAAATCGCAAGAGCCTTGGAAATAACCTTGTAGGAAACATTGAGAAAGTTAATAGTCCACCATTACTAATCATCTTGAGGTCTCCAAGCTTAGGGATGAACTTAATATTCCCTTTGTTAATGTGAGAGCCAAACGATTGGCTCTGAAATCCTTCCATGTAGAACAGAAAAAGGTATGAGTTAATAGTATCCACGATTTACAAAATTCATAGGGGAATCGATGCATTCGGGAACCTTGTCATTGACCCTTTGTATGACCACTTCTTTAATTCATTAAGGGAGAGTATGCACTCACAATCAATTTTTTGAGCCTAAGAGAGCTTGCATGGCGCCGCGGCCAAAATTGATCTAATGCAACTCGTTGCTCCTCCAAGGGATCTTGAGCTTGGAAAAACAACTCATAATGGTTAACATAGGCCTATAGCATGAGCACGAAATCCATGAGCCATGTTCTACAATCACAAATAACACATATTTGATGAAATGAATGTTTGGCTTAGAGAGAAAGAAAGAATACCTTGAAACACGATCCCCAACCTTGAGCCAGTGAAGGAGGGAATAATTTGAGTACCCCGAGCATTATAGTTGTCCACAATTTGAATTTTCTTTGAAGTTCTGCCACCTGTAATTACAGGGTTTCATATAATAGATTTGCTCGAGTTCCACCACCACCCAGCTATAGATGGATGAGGTAGTAGAGCATGATTGGTGCCGAATATTGGTCGAGTTGGTGATCATAGATTCTAATAAATTTGGTCATCCTATTAATTATATCCTCCCACCATTAAGTCTAGCTGGACCGAAGAGGTGGATGATAATTTGTAAATGATGTGGTTGAGACGTTAAGTTCCACACTTGCTTGATATGATTGAGTATGGGTTCGTATTCCATCAATTTCATATTGAGAAAAAACTATCCTTTATGATAAAAATGCCTCTTATCTTACCAAGTGATATGAAATCGAATAAGGAAGTGGTCAGAAAGGATGAAATTTGACATCACTTTCACAAGAAAGGAATAAGTGTTTTCAAACTCAAAAAAATCTTGAGTGGACAACATGGCCCTGTTGAGCCATTTAAGAACCTGATTTGATCCACCTTGGAGATTGGACCAAGTGAACCATACTTCAGATGTGGGTGCTGGGGAAGCATTAAGGTCATCAATCCCAAATTTATTGTGCATATAGAACCACACCTCCCTTTTGTTAGTTTTCCATCATAAATACAAGTGTCCGTACTTTTCTAAGGGCAACTTAACCACATTAAAATCATCACAAAATGACTCAATAGGAATTGGAAATTTAATTTTCTATCCACCACCAAATATCAACCCTTTTAGGAACATCATTATAGGAATAAATTTTGATGAAGCCAAAAAGGTGGCTTTCAATATTAAATAAGGCCCAAATGGCAGGACTAGTGGGGTCGATGCCATGGTCCATAAAGAAGGGACATCGTTTATGAGAAAAAGGGAAATCAATCCCCCATGCAATCCATCATGCTACGATAAATGACGGGATGTCAAGACAAATGTATTTATAAACCATCCACAATTGAAAACTTGTAACTTTCACTTCCTGTAGACACAAAACATCTAAGATGGAAATTTTTTGACAAACATCGCAAACAATATATTTCTAATTGGGGTCTGGGATGATGGTGAAGGTGAAGGGATCTATATATTGTTTGATGAATTTGAGATTTAAAAAGGTGGGGCCATGTTCTGTGTGGTATGTTTAGGTGCCAAGCGAAGAATAACCTTAGGTTCTGTAATGGTAATCATGAATTTAGACGAGGGATGAGGTCCTAGAATGGAAGGCAATGGCTATTTTTTTTGTTATAAATTTGTTTTACGGTTGTGTGGTATAGTTTCTATTTTATTGATGAATGTTTTGCAGGTCGCGTGATGCATTTTTTTAAATTCTTGATGTGATGTTTGGTGACATGAACTTTGAAAGAGATTTTAAATATTTCTATGAGAGGCTTCTTTTATGGAGCTTTCAAAGAGGTAGTAGGTGATTCTAAAGAAGATGTACAATATGTAAGAGGACTCGTGATCTTTATATTCATAAGACTAGAAGATTCTAGTGATTTTATTGGTGTCTCTATCATAGAAACACTAGGTTGAGGGTGTGAGTGAGAGATCTTTGACCGTGTTGATAGTATGATGAGAATTGACAAAGTTAGATTGGGGTTGACTAGTAGGTAGGGATTGAGTAGGAAAAGTTTGTTTAATAATATCCAAGTTTTGATTAAGATGTACATTTGGATTATTAAGTTGTAATTTACCTCGATCAATGAGATATTGAAGGACATTTCTAAATGAACAATTCCTTTTGATGTCATGGCCTCGAGACATGATGGTATTTACAATAATCGTTATCTTTATACCATGAGGGTTTAGACGTAGATGTGTAGATAGGTCAGATAGGGGAAAGTTTGATCATGCATGTGGCTAGAAGCTTTTTGAAAACCACATTATAATACTCCTTAATGGGTTTGTAGTTGTGTTGAGGTTGGGTTCATTCGGAGTTTGAATGTCCTTTGGATGAGGCTTTTGCAACAACCTCTTTTGTTGGGCCTTTGTATTTATCGTTACTAGAAGAGAGTTTAAATGAAGAATTGGGTTTGTGTTTTTTTATATGAGTTTAAATATACCATTTTTAAGGGTGCAAAGTTCTAGTTTTTAGGTCATGGTAAAGACTTCATCAAATTTTTGGAAGGATTGGATTTGTAGAGTTGACGTTATATGCTTAGTGCAAGATCGAGCGAATAACTCAAGAAACTATGTTTGTGGGAGAGAGAAGGATAGTTAATTGATGATCCCCTACCATCTAGCGATAAAATTTATAATAGAATCATCTTAAAATTATTTAATAGAGTAAATATCACGGATAGAAATCATACGAGAGAATTGATGGAGAAATTCTCTAAGAACAACTGTGCGATTTTTACAACAGAGAAGAGGGAATATTATGAAAAAAAATTATACCATTCAAGGGTGGGTCTCATTAAGGACATGGGAAAAGTCCTCAACATAAATCATGGGTCCTTGGCGATGAGATAACATGCATGACAAAAATCCCTAATGTGTTTTGCAGGTCCTCCTTACTATAGAATTTAATGAACTTTGGGAGTTCCCAATGTGGGGGATAGGATTTAAAAGGTATTGATGGGTGGATGGGTTTGTTGCAAATTTTTTCATATGAAAAGTTTCTTTTAGGACCGATGGTGGTGGCTTCAAGACTTGTAATCCTACTCATTAATGATTGTAAATAATCCTTTTTTTATGGTTGTTGAAGGTTTGAAGATGATTAGCTAGGTTTATTATAGATATGGGGATTTGATTATTAGTATAGATAACATGGTAATAAGACATTATGTTGAAGAGGGGTACTCATAGGAATGTTGTAGGGAGGTTGAGAGACTAAAGGTTGTGATGATTGAATGTAGTGATAAAGAATAGGGATGGAAGTGTTGATAAGGAGTTGGGATGACTTTGGTATGTATTAAGAAGGAATAGAAGTGTAGATAAGAGGTTGAGATGGTTGTGGTATGTTTTGTGAAGGGATGGTGTTATACTATGAGACAAGGGCAGTAGATGCCTATTTTGAGAAGGAGTGACAAGAATCTTTCCCTTGTGAAAAGAATGATAAAGCAAATTCTCTAGCGAGTCTCGGCTTCATTGATGATCCTCATTCGAGTTTGATCGAGATAAATACACTATTGAAATGGTTTTAGGCCAAGTGCTCCGAAAATGCAGAAAATTGGAAAGTATTTAATGATGATCAACAAATTATTTCCTTCTTGGAAAAGTGAGATAATTTTGAACAGTTGTATTTTAAAGGAAGTGATTATGCATTTCGTGAATCAACAACCTTGTCCATTCAAGAAGGAGTTGAGAGCGATGATCCTGGTGATGGCATCATTCAACTCAAAGGAAATAAAATTCCAAAATAATTGGTTTCACTTGAAGAAATTTTTGAGAAACATGACGGGTTTATCAAAGAGAAAGAACAGGTACGACCTACAAATTTTGTTGACTATGAGAAAGTTATCATTGGTACCAAGGACAAACCTCGCTTGGTTAACATTGTTAAGTGTTACTCACTTGAGGAGTGCAAAATAATTGTAAGCCCCCTTACCAAATATTATGACGTCTTGGCTTACACATATAAAGACTTAAAGTATTTCCAACCTAGAGAAATGGAGCATGCCATACCCTTGAAACCTAGTGCAACTCCATTCAAGAAAACATAAAGACAATATAATCCCAAGATAGCAGGGTCAATATTCCATGAGGTTCAAAAGATGTTAGATGCATGAATAGTTTTCCTATTCGACATTCAAACATGATAGCTAATATTGTTCTAGTTCGCAAGAAAAATGGAGAAATTAGGATTTGCATGGATTTCCGCAATCTTAATCAATCTTCCTTAAAGGATAATTATCCACTTCCGGTCATGGACCATATTCTGTAGGTTGTAACTGGATCAAAAATTATATCCATGCTAGACAGTTTCTCTGGTTATAACCAGATCGAAGTGGCTAGAGAAGATCAAAATAAAACCACATTCACCACCCTCTAGGGTATGTTCACGTATAGAAGAATGCCTTTTAGTTTAATCAATGTTGGCATAACCTTTCAAAGGGCTATGGATATGGCATTCACATATTATAAAGACAAGATCATCATGGTATACCTAGATGACTTGATAATGTTATCAAAGAAGCGAGAATATCACCTAAGAGATTTAGAGAAAATATTGCAAAGGTAAACTTCATAAGATCTCCATGAATCGAAGAAACTCGTGTTCGGAGTTACTGAGAAGGGAAACTCCTAGGTCATATTGTTTTTAAAGAAGGGACTAAAATCAATCCTAAATGCGTTCAAGCTATCAAGAATCTTTCCTTTCCTACAAGTAATCTTGGAGTTCACTCATTATTTGGGAAGGTGAAATTTTTTGGAAGGCTCGTATGAGATTTCGCCGAGCTAACCAAAGAAATCGCTAATATGATGAAAGGAAAAGAATCCTTCAAATGGTCGAAGGAAGGTAGAGAAGCATTTGAACAAATCAAGGGTGTTATTGCAAAAGCTTCTACATTGGTGTGTCCCGATTTTAAAAAGGATTTCATAATCTATTGCTATGCTTCCCGCACACGATCTCTGCCATCCTGAATCAACATAATCAAGAGGGAATCGAATCTCCTATTGCATTCATGAGTTCTAGATTCAAGAAACATGAACTAAATTACACTCCCTTGAAAGGTATGTGTTTCCTATGGTGAGAGCCTTGAAACACTTCAGATTCTACATATTGAATTCTCACACTAAAGTCTTAGTTCCGGATACCGCAGTTAAATCAATGTTGACACAATAGGAACTAGGATCTAAAAGAGGTAATTGGGTCTCCAAGATTCAAGAATATGACTTGGACATCGAGCCTACTAAGTTGATTCGAGGAAGAGGACTTTGCCAACTCATCGCAAAGAATGAACCACAAGATGACTCTGAAGAAGAACAAGTTGAAGAAATTTTACTATTAGTATTTTTAAATCGAGTACACATACAAATGGTATTTGATATAGCCTACTTTCTCACATATGGTGAATGTCCTGAGAATTTGACAACTAAGGAAAAGAGAGCTATCAAATTGAGAGTTTTTAGGTACGTTATTTGGGACAACACTTTGTTTAAGAAAGGAATTGATGGCATGTTCCTCAGATGTGTCGATAAAGAACAACAACCCATGTTGCTTGAAGCCTTTCACAATCATGCTTATGGTGGTCATTTATCTGGCCCGATGATAGCTCATAAAATTTGTGAGCACATTATTACTGGCCCACTATGTTTTCTGATGCTCAAAAATGGGTAGCCAAATGCGAAGCTTGTCAACAATTTGTTGGAAGACCTAAATTGGCAACTTTTCCTTTGAAGCCAGTTGTCATTAAAGAACCCTTTCAACAATGGGGTTTAGATTTCATTGGAGTTCTGAATCCTATTTCTAGTGCTGGTCATACTCACGTGCTCACTGCAACTGAATACTTTATGAAGTGGGTAGAAGCTATACCGGTGAAACAAACATCTACTGCAATAATCTGTGACTTCATCAAAGAGAATATATTAATTGTCATGGAATTCCACAAAAGATCGTGATAGAAAATGCCTCCAATTTTTCTTCTACAGAGATGATAGGTTTTTGTCATGGGTATGGGATATCTTTATCTCATTAATAAGATTACTAACCTCAGGGAAATGGTCAAGCATAATCTAGTAACAAAAACATCATTACTATCATGCGCAAGTTAGTCAAAGAAAATCAAATAACTTGGCACAAAAATTTATATGATGCATTATGGGTTGACCACATAACTCCTAAAAGGGAAATCGAGATGTCTCCATTCCAACTCTTGTATGGAACCGATGCTCAAATTCCCATCACATTGGAGTTACCAACATTACGATTGGCTCAAGTAGTTGACGATGAATGCTTCACCAATGCGTTGGATAAAAGGATCATGTTCCTAAGCAAGCTCAAAGAACAAAGAAGTCAAGTAGTGAACATGATCGAGGAACACCAATCCAAAGTGAAGAGGTTGTTTGATAGGAAAACTAAGGAGAGGCAATTTCAAATCAATGACTTAGTTCTTCTCGAGACAAGAGACGTGAACCAAAAGGAAAGCATGGGAAGTTTGATTCACTATGGTTGGGCCCTTTCAAGATCAAGCATTTTTGTGGAGATAACACCTATTACTTGGCATATCCTAATGGAACTCATTTTTTTTTTCCCTACAATGGAAATATCTCAAGCACTATCAAAATTTAAAACAAGTTGTCCCGTATGTACATAGGTAATTAGGATTTTGGTTTGTTTCTTTTCCTTGTTTTTGGTTTCCTCTCTTTTTCATTCCATTTTTGTGCACCATCGTTATTTTGAGACCATGTTCATTAAATATTTAGGTTTGGGTCCGTTGTACGTGTCCATAAAGTCCTTGTCCCCAATAAGAGCTAACTGTTATTAGCTAATTTTGACTTCGCAAAATTAATAAACATGAAATTTTGAAAATTTTCAAAAGTGTTATTTCATGTGATTTTTCACCCTCATCGTGATTGTCTTATTTTTGTGATCGTTCTGGTTTTTGTTTCATCTATTTTGAGCGAGAACTCCTCCCACCAAGTCATAAACTATGTTAATAATTAATTAATTAATATTTAATTAATTTATTACCCTTTATTTGATAAAATCAATTTTATTAATTTTGGGGTTTTTAATTAAATAAATATTAATATAATATTCAATAAAAACAATCGAAAAGTTTTTAATTGGGGGAAAATAAGCTTCGCTTCCAATTGTTGAGGATGCCAAATTGGCTTCCCGTACCCATTTCCCTTTCCTAGAAAATTCTTCTTATTTCCCGCTTGTGGGATTTCTTCCATTGATTTCCAATTCAACCGGTTGGTAAACAAGCAAAAATCTCCCGATTTCCCACATGGGGAAATAGAATGAGCATTGTCAGCTTGTCTTGCCATTTCCGCTGGCAAATGGTTATCTTTTTCCCATTTTCCCCTGACAATTAATGTCACTACCCAAGAAAGAGGGAATTGGTTATTTCAATGGGAAGGGGAAATGGTTATGGGGAAGCTTCTTTAATTCACGTAACCATTTCCGTATGAAACTAGTTGGAAGAATTTTTATTCCTTACTCATGTTATTGCTAAACCGTTACAAAGAAGAATAACAATCTGTTGTGAACGCAAGTTTTGAAAGGAGAATTTCAACGCAATGGGCAGAGAAAGATCTTCAACGCATGTTTTGGAATAAGCAAAAACAATCAACAAAAATAAAAATCCCAGCACGCGTTGAAGGAGACAAGTTATTCATAGTTGACAAGATCTGCTCATTCATCAAGCAAGAGTCCACATGTGGGAGAAAGGAAATCAGGATAATCAAAAGAATTTTGTATTCTTTATAAGTTTCCACGCATTCATTCCACTAGAAAGTTGTTGAAGGAGGAAAGAATACCCAAAACCAAGCAATTGCTCACGCAGGGTAAATGAGATCCATCACACACTGATCAAGATAAAAATAAAAAGCCACACAGTCTCAAAGATAGGTCCACGTGGAGGAGGAGAAACTATCCTCAAAAATTTGTTTTGTTGTTTTCTTTTATACTAAAAGCCATGTAGTGAGGAAGAAAGAAAATGGTCCAAAAGAGGGGCATTTGTTTTGTCTTATTAAGATCTAACACATTGGGCAGGGAGGAAGCATAATCCAAAACGCAGGTCCAAAGGCAAAAAAGTTCACACATAGGGGAATAATAAAACCAGTTTGTGGTTATTTCCCATGCATTTGTGAAAATAAGACAAATCATAGGTAATAAGATCCACACAACAATTATAAAAAGATCCACACAGCTATTGGAAGAAGATCCACACATAGGAGGTAATACGCTAGTCAAAGAAGAGAATTTTCCACATTGTCAAAACATTGGAATAAGCCACCAAGGAGAATCACCACGTTGCCCAAGGGTGAAGGAAATTACCATGCGTATGAGGAGATAAACCAACTAAAATGGAGTTTTCAACGCATGCATAAGAGCTCAAACCAATACCCTACGTTGCCCAAGGAGATGAAGTTCCACGTGGGTGGAAATTTGTTTTTGTATGCATGCAGCAGTTTGGAATAGATAAAAAAGAAAAAATGAAAGAATAAAAGCATTATCCACACACTCAGTAAAAGAAAGCAACAAAATCCACACAAAGGATTAAGAAAATTATTTCCACACATTCACAAAATTAGGAGTCTTCCAACGCAAAAAACCAGTAGTTCATGCAACAAGGAAGAAATATTATTTTCTAAATTTCTACACATTTGTATAAAGATACGATCTTCCACGCATCAATCAAAAGATATCAGGCAAGGAGAATTTAAAAAAAAGACTAAATTGATCCGCATAAAATATTAAAATTCGAGAGATTTTAATGTAAAAAAATAAATATAATGATTGTCACTAGATTTAAAACTCGAGCCTAGTCTTGATATGTTGTATTGACATTTTAAAAAAATTGTAACCCAAGATCGATTATTATTATTATTATTATTATTAAAATAATAATAATAATAATATAAGACGAGCTATATTCCTTTTGCATAAACGGTGGTTCGAGATTGAGACCCGACCACATTTGCATTGTTTTGTGTCCCTGAGTCATTTTTCTGTAAAATTCAAAATGGCTGAAAAATATAATAAATCTGCAGGAAGATTGAGAAAGCCAGTGTAGAAATCAAATAAGTCCATGCTCAAGTATGAATTCCAAGGAATCATCCCTCCCAATTCTATCAATTCTGCATACGACAATATCACGATACAAATCTTGGTCACATCAATGTGCAACAATTTTGTGATCGAGTGAAAGCTGAAGGCAAAACCATATTCTCGGATAGGCTCTACCATAACGGTCTACCCCAAGCAGTGGCATTTCCGGTCTCGGTGCAATGCCGGAGCTGGTTATCACTTGCGCGGAGCATTATGATCCCAAGAGATGAGGAATTTATAAAGATAATCGTGATCCTTTCCTCTTAATCACACCAGAGCACATTGAGGAGTTGCTCAACATACATGACTTCCCTAAGAATGTTGACATCACTCAAAAGTCAACACAAGAATTTTGGGATGAAGAACCCCTCAGGTGGAGCAAGATGGTTAATAATAACTGGTTAGTGACCAAGAGGCCTCGAGTTGACCGGCTTCCTAAGGATCTATATCGCATTGAGTTTGTGGAGGAAATCGGGGACATGATCACTCTCCTGAGTTGAGTCTTTGGTCTACCCTCTACCAAGATTTTCCACCCATGGATGTATCAATTTATATGTATCATCCTTGCCAAGAGAGAGTTCATGGATTGGGCCACCATCATCAGTGATACCCTTCACAAACAATTGATCGAAGTGAAGATGATTGGATGTTTCTACATGACATCATACCTGACTTATGTAGTGGCTAGAAGAAAGCTATTTTCGGGACTCAAAATGAGAGGAGTCATGGGTCCATCAAATAATGTCTTCCATTATTATCTATAGCTAAGTTTCAAAAATAGCTCTCATCATTTCAGAAGAGTTAACGATGCATTCACCTTCTACGTGATTCAAAACTTGAATCAGAATACAGAGGAAATATTCTCCAAAGAGGCCATGGATGTCATTTCCCAATGGGGAACATGGTTTATTCAATTTTCATCCTTTTCCTACATTCGCGTAAGTGGCTTTGCAGTACTCCATGGAAGCTTCCTAAGTATGTCAGTGACAAGTGGGCATTAATGGAGCTTGTGCGATAACTATTCCAAGTTCATTGTCTTCTCAGTGATAAGCATCGTTCAGGAATTCGTTTCCCAATCCAAATTGGGGAATACCAATGTCTAAATCTCTTCAGTGCACAACTCATGGAGAAAGAGTTTGCCCTCATCACTATTCATCCATATGTGAAGAGATTCTAGTTTGATATCAATGGATATATGCAGAAGATGCTTGGGGAAAAGTATCAACACAACTCTACCATGGAAGATTTTTGGGCTACTGTTCCGACGAGCATGAAGTGAGAAGGCGAGAGTTTTCCCACCTAACCCTTTCTCAGATCAAGGCATTTCGCATCAAAACCCTCAGATTCATTGGTGGATGATGATGAAGATGTTATTGATCCCTCATATGATGCGGTTTCTTTTACCTCGTTGCCACGAATTGATTGGACCAAAAGAGATGAATTTTCTCTTGATAGCAAGAATCAACCAATTCTCAAAAGAAGCATATCTTGGTATGAAAGAGAACTTGCAAAGTTACAATCAATCCAAGATCATACCTCAGGATTACAAAAATTGCCAACTCGAGGAGGTCTCCAGTCAACCAAAGCTTCTTCTCAATCAACCTCTCTATATTATCTAGTCATACGCGTCAAACAAGACAAGAGTGGTTTCTAAAATCCACTTCACCAAAGAAGGTGTCACAAGGTGAAAAAGCTAAGGGTTCTAGCCCTAGTGAAGGAAGGGAGCGTGTATCAAGATTTTCCACTTCAAGTAGAGATTCTTCTACTCACATTGTTGACAGTTCACAGAAGCTCATAACAAACAATCCTCAGCCATGCCTTGCACAAGAGTCCACTCAAGTGCAAGTAGTCCAGATATCGAACACTTTTAAACCTACAATTCATGAAGAGATTTCTCAAAATCTCCCTAATGTTCAAGAGGTAGATATCGAGGTTATTTCTCTAGAGGTTGAGGTCGTGGAAAGGATTCTTGTAGAATCTAATGATGTTGAGAACAATGGAAATGTTGCTTCGGACTCCAGGCTTCTGTATGTGGAAGTGGTGAAGGATACTCCTTTTTGGGTTGATTGTGAAATCAAGAAAAGGAAGAGGGTTGTCAAGGAAATTGACATTGACTTCGATGCCCTTTTCAAGCTTTCAAATGACATCATTCCCAAGAATCCTAAAGTGCTCTCCCGAATAATGGTGGATGATGACAGAAATGATTTGTGGATCTTTCCATCCCACAAGTTAACAAGGAACGTGATGCTATGAAATTTGTTGATTATGAAGTTTCCAGACTTGGATTTGGGAAGTTCACGTTAGAAAGTGACATAGCAATGGCCCAGGATTCAATAGATATCGTGTTAAAGAGGCTTGAGAAATATAAGTCTCAGAACTCTCAGCTCAAGGCTGAAAAGAATCAATTGGTGGAATATGTTCAACATCTGATAAATCCCATATCAACCACTTTCTCAATACCCAATGCATTGGCTGCCCCTGATGAAAAAACTCTCAATTTTCAAAGAAATAAACACATTGGATCATGTCACTAATTCTTGGCTTTCAGAGATTCTCGTTTTGGTAAAGAGATGATCAAAACAATCGTTAAGCTCCATGAAGATATTAGTGCGTATCTTGATCCAATTCTTTCTTTCAAGGAAACTTTTGTTTCTAACATATCAAAATTGGATGAGATATTGCCTAGTCTATAGGAGATGACAAGTATGGAATCTTCAACTTTAGCCATTGAAGGAATTCTCAAATTTGAATGTCGAGGGACACGCTTTCTTTGGTGCTTGCATCTCAAATCAAGAAAGACACTTCTTGAGGATTCTATGATCCATTATGAGAGTGTATGCAATGAAGCCTTCACTTCACTCGCCTTGATTTAGGAGTTCATAGCTGAGATCCCTTGTGATCTTGTAAATGAGAAAAATCAAAGGTATTCATCAGAACATGTGGAGGAGCAATTTTCACAATTGTTCAAAGACATGTATACTCCCACCATCAATTTCTCTTCAGCTTCAATGGAACGTTGCATCAAATTAAAGAACTTGTTTGAGAATATTCAATCAAATATGGTCAATTTGAATGATATGCCAGGTAGGATCTTGGAATTGTAGGTATTTTGTGAGGCTATTCTTCGACCAAATGAACCTCTAAAAAGAAAAGATGTTCAAAACATTGGGAAGGTTCATATCCTTTCAATTGGCGAAGGCGGCAGATCCTAATTTCATCGACGGGATGAGGAGATAGTTTTCTTGGTATCTAGTGAAGTGGGAGAGTCCATTTCTCATATGATTGAGATAGGTGGACCCCATTTCAATGGATAAGGCACTGGTTTTTGTCGTATGTTTTAAAAGTGGTATTTTAAAATGGTGTTATTATTGAACTCACTTTTGGAAAACTGTGGATAACTTAAGTGATTTCTATTTTTAGTTACTTTTAATAAAGTTGGTTGAGAAAGTCAAAGTCACTTAAGATGCCCTATTTAATGTTCATGTAAAACCCTAACTACTTTGTAACCAACTTTTGGGTTATAAAAGGAAGTCAGGGGCTCATTTGTAAGGGTGACTTTGAGAGAGGAGAAGAAAATAATTTTGTATGCAAGCTTTACTTCAAAGAAAGAAACTTTGTGTTCTTTCGAGAAGACATTTTGGAGTTAATGAAATATGAACTTTGTGTCCCATTCATTGTCTCTTATAGCATTTGATGTTCTTATGTTCATTAGATGTTAGTGTTTGAATCTTGCATGCAAATATTGTCTTGGATCTTATTGTCAATGCTACTAATATGTTGTTCTAGTTCACAGTGATCAAGCTCTGATTATCTACTTGCTCATGTGTGTTCCCTTTTACTCATTCTCGTTTAGCTGATGCAAACTCCATTTTATTTGTGTTAGTTATTTATCGTTCTTTTCCATGCAATATTAGGATTTGCTTTTACCTAACTCTTGCATGTTCCTTCCATTCATTCCTTTCCTTTCATTCCATTCCATCTCCCTCATTCACTTTTCTTTCCATAGATGTTCCAAAACACCCCCACATAAAATTTTGAATGTACAAATGTAAATACAGTTTTGGTTTTCAATAAAGGAAGCCTCACCTTCATTGAGGAGGGACTTCATTCCCATACTATTTGATGTCATTTGCATGTGTGTAAATCCATATGCTAACATAGCGACAAGAGTTGATGAAGCAAGGACTAAAGTTTTTAATTCACTAATAGTGGAGTAGGGATGTATTTGTTGGATAACATGCTCATGATTAGGGTCAGTGAGTCGAGAATGATTGAAGGTGACAGTAGTAATGGGAGGGAATTGTTCTAGATTTGGTTGTTAAAGAAAGACACCCCGAGAGGCAAGGTAAGCATTAAGGGCTACCGAGTTAAAATCCATAATTTTTGTAAAGATTGGATCACCCTTATTGAAAAACCATGGGCTAAGTGGATCTAGAATTTCTGATGTGGCTGACTGAGTACTAGGAGAATGTGGAGGTTCTAGATCAGTTTCTAAATGTCATCGATATTGATCAATTACACCTAAAATATCTTGAAGATGGTAGTCTAGAGTATCTAGGATCCTGAAGAGGGTTTGTCATATTGTCGGTGTTTTGAAGATGCAATTGTTGTTTGGTTAAAACAATGAATTAATCAAACAATCAATGAAGAAAAAATAAAAAAATTAAAATAACTAAAGACAAATCACACAAATTTTAATTATCTTGATTAATCTAAGAAAAAATGTGAAATGAAAAATAACCGAAAGGGTACTAAGAGAAGGTCGAGTTAAGGCTAGTTTTAGGTGAGTTTAAGGTCAGGTCCTCGATATACCCAAAGGTATGAGAGGATGAGATCTATTGGTGTAGTATGAGGCATGATATTGGGGCCTACCCCTCACTTCATAGTCTCATAGCGATAAGGAGTGTCGGGTGCTTATTCGATATATCACCCACCAGAGTGTTTATACTTGGTCAAAACATTGATTCGACTTATCCTCTTGGTGATGAAATCCAAGTAGGTCCACTTGTGAAGGACTATTTAAATACAAATTTTATGTGATATGTGGTTTGGTTGTGTGTGAAGATAGTTTTGTGAATGCAATTCATTTAAATCCTAATTAAGTTATGTGAGAAAGCAAATATGTATGTTCATTGTTAAGATTCAAAATAAATGTTTACTTTGATGAAAATAAATCATACAAAATGCAATGTTGAAAGGAAAAATGAAAGGAAAGGATGCACATGTGATCACTATAACTTTTAAAAAAAATCGTGCATTTTTAAAATAGCAGCAACAAAACACTCCAAGCTGAAAGGTTAGAGAATTCAACAAAAAAAGAAACAAAAAGATATGAAATCTAAATAAAAACGGGACTAAGGGTCCCACCATGCATGCTAGGATGTTTATGGTGATTTTCAATTAGTTGTTATTATGCTAAAATACCAAAAACTCTAAATAAAGTAGGGTTTACCAATACCTGCTCCCAACATGCAATTTCAGAATGTGTGGATACACAAACAATGCAAGAGACTCCTTTCGCAAAACAAGAAGACTTGTACACAAGAGAAAACTAGACAAGACAAGTATTAGATGATGGTTTAACGACTTTTTCGGCAAAGGTTAATCCTAGGAATCCAAAGGGCTTTCTTGAAGGGTGTCAAATCATGTTATACAATCAAGTGATATGATAACAAGATAAGATAATGATAACAAGAATTCAAGGGGGATGGAGAGATCCTACTCTGCATTATAGATGGCCTAAGCTAGGGCTATAACGATCTCGAAAGTCCAAGAAATAGTCGAACCAAGTTTGTTCTGCTACGTCTTGTATTTCACGTATCACTTTGAGTTGATCTTCGATGTCTTCTATTTTTGGTGTGAGTGTGATGGCACATAGTCTAAGCTCATGTGAGATATCAATTGTTCTCACATGAAACATTTTTGGATGATCGGAATGTCGTATATGCTTGTGATGGGGTGTGAGGTACCTAGAACAATCATCTATAAAGAATACATCTTACAAGAAAACATATTAGGCCAAAACATATTGATAAAGATATGATAATTGTTAAAAATGACTAGATTAACACAGATCAACACCGATTAAGAATGATGGCAATCATAGACAAAAAGGCTTATTTTGATAAAACAAACTATGTTTGATGCAAAATAAAGTTTAACAATGCTAAGATGGTTTAAGAGGACTCTAGAAATAGACAAGATCTAGGAAATGGGCATCACAATATGTTTGAAAGGCTAATGAGAGACAATGGTGATCAAGACACCAATCAACGACAATTGGGAATCAACGAGGATCATTGACAAAACTACAAATATTCTAAAAGTTGATCAAATGATTAAATGAGGGACTAAATGTAAAGTGACTATGGAGGATGATATAGATGACGGTTTATAGACTATAAATGATGCAAGATATAATTGGAAATGATAAAGAGAAATATGCTAACCTTGTTAAGTGCTCTAGAGGATGACGTAGATCCAAGTGGTGATCGATGATTTAATGAGATTTCTCTAAGGAATGACATTAGAGTGTAGGTGTCTCTAGCACATAGTGATGTAGTCAGGATCGAAATCCAACAACAATCTAGTGTGTACATGTAACCTATCTAACTGTAAAAAATGGGGAGGAAGGTGGTTATATAGAATCGAAGGCATCCACAATGATCGTTGGAAATCATAGATCATCATCGATTTATCCGCAAATGTTAAAAACCAAAGAAAATATGGAAAATGGTTAAAACCACTTGCCATCTAGGGATTAAAATTGTTTGATGAATGGTGGGAGATTAGGAATCCGGGTAGGAAGAGGTTATGGGGTTAGGATGGTTAGGGTGATTTAGGCTAGGTTGGTTTTATGTGGTTAAGGGAAGGTAAATAAGATTCTACGGGGTAAAATAAAATTTATGACGGTAAATTCGATTATAAGGAAGATGGACGATAGTAATAAAATGTGAATAATAATAGTGTATTTAATATTTGTTGGGTCACTTAGAGGTGAAAAAGTGATGTCTACACCCTAGTTAAATGTGTTGGATCACGATTGGCATTAGACCAAAACCCATAGGTGTTACTCTCCACTATAATCGCCAGAGTTAGGATCTACGAGAGGCGGTTAGTCCATGTCACGAAACTCATAGGGATAGTTGGACACACATGCCAACAATCTCCCCCTCAACATTACCCAAGTGAGTTTGAACTCGAGACCTGTCACTCTGATACCATTTGTTGGACCACGATTGTCATTAGACCAAAACCCATAGGTGTTAGTCTTCGCTACAATCGCCAGAGTTAGGATCTATGAGAGGCGGTTAGTCCATGTCACGAAACTCACAGGGAGTGCTGGATACACATGCCAACAAAATGTAAATGTGGAAAGTGAGGGAAACATAGTCAAAACTAAATATAACACATTTGGATGGTATTTGATCATTATCACATTCTTCATGTATTTTTTGTCCAAGTCGAAATGATGACAATTTTTTAAGCAATGTGGCAACAAATTTTACTTGCCTACATTCACCTTACTTTCACTTGCATTTAGGTAATTGTCTTTCCCGTTGAGTCTTCTCTTGACAGGATTTAGTATGATGTTTTTATAACTCTGTTTTTATTTATTTTTCACCCAAATATTTGTGTTTAATCAAAAATTTAGATGGAATTGCATGTATAAGACATAATATTATGCCTCAAGGTGATGCATAAAGACATTGTTGCTAATGCCTTCTTACGATGGAATCAAAGAGAATAATAATGAATTTCACTCTTTAGATAGTATTATGGGATCTAACAACGTAGTGGACATATTGGTTGCATTATTTTTGTTTTGAATTTATGTTTTAAGTTCTATGTTTTCACATTAACATGTAGAATCATCATGGAATTACATTCGATCATGTAGATCCTTCCACGGGCCTTGCACTTGTGTTATTGAATCAAACCAATTTGTAGCTAAAACAAAAGTCGTTTCAAGCATATTGGCATCAATAATTAAGTTTACTATTCTTTTGTTCTTTTTGAATGCAATCACCCTCAATGTTTACATTTCATCGATAAAAATTTTCTTACACTCGATATGTTAGAATATTGTAATTTTTATATTATCGAATATGCTAGAATGTCAATTTTTACATTTCATCAATAATTTGTAACACAAATTCATAATAACAATTGTTACATGAAAAGAATTTGTCTCAATGTTACATAAATAAATCGATATTCATTAAATCTCCAATAATATATAACTTATTACACGTATAAACAAGGAATTATTTTTGTTTGTTATAGTGGATAGAACATTGTATTTTCTAAATCTCGTAAAGAATGATTTTAAGAGGTATATTGTGATGCTTTCACTAAATGACATAGAAGATGATGATATATACTTTATAGATGATGACTTCCCTTATTTTGTGCCAAGTACACAAATGAGCAATGAAGAAGTAATCATCCCTACTTATGTTCCAAGTATAGAAAAGACATGAAAAACTAAACATATCGATAAACGATATCCACTTGGAGCATGCATCATCACATATTAATGATGCCCCTCTAACTTAAAAGAAAATGTCAACCAAAGAAGCACACAACCAAGGAAATCAGCATTTGGTTGCTCCTTCACATAAGGGTAGGCCTTATTGGAGCATTCAAACACTCTAGTCCTTATTGAAGCAAAGTGTATTGAGAGAGACACCCAATTCAATGGTGGAACAATGAAAAGAACTATAACATCCAATTAAAAGTGAAGAAGCTGTGTAAGATTAATTTTGTAGTTATGGTCTCCTTCGTAGATTGGGTCAATGTTTCCAATGTATCCGTTTAAATTGTTCTAAAAGCCTTTTAAATAAAATAGTTTAGTGCATATCTTGTAATCATTATCATCCATCTATTATTATGCCGAGAGGTATCTACAATTGTATATATGGAGTGAAAGATTCGATGTCGTGCACGTGTTCAAATTTTATTTTGTGCCCGTGAAATAAAATGGGCCCACTCACCCTTTGAAAAAAAAACAAATGCAAATGTAATTCTACTTATTGCACTTAAATATTTACATTAAAAACAAATACAAATGTAATTTTACTTGTTGAACTTAAATTACAAAAGAAAAAAATTATAATTTTACTTACTACACTTAAATAATTACATAAGAAAAAAATAAATAGAAATGTGATTTGCACTTAACTTACGTAGGAAAAAAATACAAATATAATTTTATTTTAAAAAAATGTTTTACTTTGTAATTTCACTTAATGCACTTAAATAATTACATAAGAAAAAAATAGAAATGTAATTTGCACTTGGCTTACATAAGAATTTTTTTTACAAATATAATTTTATTAAAATTTAATATATTAAACTATACCTCTCAACATATTTTACATAGATTTTTATAAGATAGGTATGCAAGTAAAGTATTAACAATTGTATAAAGACTAAATGCCTTAATTTAATGGAGTTAGTCTCCATTTAAACAAGACTTGTTGAATTGAAAATTAAGAAAGATTGAGAATCAAGTGTAGAGATGCACATAGATTCTAATTCGTTTCTAAGTAGTATTGTGAAATATTTTTGCAATATAAATGGCTCAACGGAGAAATTATTCAGTTATGATAGGTGAGTTCATAGTGTTAACTAAGCATTTTGAGGGAATATTATTAAGTAATCCATTCAAATTTTACTTATATCACATTGGTCCTCCAAAATTCACAAAAGAAAAAACTCTAAATTTTATTAAAGATTGTCACTATTTGTATTAGGTCAAGGGAGAAATGGGGTGTGATTTCTATGGTGGGAAATGAATCATGGAAGAAATGACTCATTAACATAAAGTAAACCACAGAACGAAAAAATTATTAAGAATAAAGATAGTCTAAGTTTCAAAACTTAACACTATTTTCCATGGCGGAGAAGAAGTCATGGGAGAAATCAAGTGTAATTTCCATAATGGGGAATGAGTTGACACTTGACATAAAGGAAATGAGGAAAACATTATTAATAATATTAAAATTTGTCAAAGTCTCAAAGTTTAATACTACTTTCCATGGTGGGAACGGGTCAAGGTCGGGGCCAAATGGGGAGTGATTTCCATGGTGGGAAGAGGTCAAGGTCAAGGAAGAAATGGGAAGTCATTTCCATGGTGGGAAATGAATCATGGAAGAAATGACTCATTAACATAAAGTAAACCACGGAGAACGAAAAAATTATTAATAATAAAGATAGTCTAAGTTTCAAAACTTAACACTATTTTCCATGGCGAGAGAAGAAGTCATGGGAGAAATCAAGCGTAATTTCCATAATGGAGAATGAGTTACACTTGACATAAAGTAAATGAGGAAAACATTATTAATAATATTAAAATTTGTCAAAGTCTCAAAGTTTAATACTACTTTCCATGGTGGGAACAGTCAAGGTCAAGGGCCAAATGGGGAGTGATTTCCATGGTGGGAAGAGGTCAAGGTCAAGGGAGAAATGGGGAGTCATTTCCATGGTGGGAAATGAATCATGGAAGAAACGACTCATTAACATAAAGTAAACCACGGAACGAAAAAAATTATTAATAATAAAGATAGTCTAAGTTTCAAAACTTAACACTATTTTCCATGGTGGAGAAGAAGTCATAGGAGAAATCAAGCGTAATTTCCATAATGGAGAATGAGTTACACTTGACATAAAGTAAATGAGGAAAACATTATTAAAAATATTAAAATTTGTCAAAGTCTCAAAGTTTAATACTACTTTCCATGGTGGAAACAGGTCAAGGTCAAGGGCCAAATGGGAAGTGATTTCCATGGTGGGAAGAGGTCAAGGTCAAGGAAGAAATGGGGAGTCATTTTCATGGTGGGAAAAGGTCAAGGGAGAAATGGGGACTCGCTTATTTCCATGATAGGAAATGAGTCAAGAAAGAAATGACTCTTTTACATAAAGTAAATGGCCAAATGAAAATTTTGGCGATCTATTTTAACCGATCAATGTTGACGTGGAATATTGCACTTCAGTTATCTTATTAAAAAAAAAATGACAATTGATGACAACAACCAGACTTCTACGAGCCGAAGTTGTATATATGTTCATTCTACTTAGTTCAATGCAGCAAAAGTGTTGAACGACGATCAAGACGACAATGATGGTAATGAAGATGGCTTCTGTGTTAATGTTGGTGAAGATGGCTTCTCTCCTTGTCCTGTTTCTCTCTGCACTTCCTGCCTGCATCTCGCATTTTTCTCCCTCTTACTATTCCGACCAACACGCTCTTCTCTCCTTCAAGCATTCCCTCGCAGCTGCTAATTCTCTCTCTGATTGGTCTCACAACGGCAGTGCCTGCAATTGGACTGGCGTTACCTGCTCTCATCGCAGACAGCGTGTGGTTTCATTGAATCTCACAGGTATGTCTTTAGCAGCCTCTTCCATCTCTCCCTTTCTTGCTAATCTTTCTTTCCTCAGAATTCTCGACCTCTCCCATAACTCCTTCCACGGTCAAATTCCACCTCAGCTCGGAAGCCTTTTTCGCTTACGAATGCTTCGATTGACTGTCAATTATCTGAGCGGCATCATTCCCTCCCAGCTCGGCCTTCTCCCGAATTTAGAGAAGCTTGGGTTAGGAGCGAACCAACTGACAGGCCCAATCCCTGCCTCCCTAATAAACTTGTCCTCTTTAACTGTCTTGGATTTGGGTAGAAACAGACTCCATGGTGGAATTCCTGTTGAATTGGGTATGCTTACTCAACTCACCTGGCTTGGGTTAGGAGAAAACCGACTGACAGGTACAATCCCCGATGCCCTTTCCAACTGCACTCAACTCCAACTCTTCTATTTGTATGGCAACCACTTAACTGGCCGCATTCCCTCCCAGTTTGGCAAACTATCAGAGTTGCAAGAACTGTTTTTGTCCTTAAACCAACTCAGTGGAGAAATCCCGAGCTCCCTCTCTAATTGTACTCTCCCTCAACGGCTTGAATTAGAGAGTAACCAACTGAGCGGTGTGGTACCCTTGGAGTTTGTTAAATTGCTCCACATTCAGCGGCTTTATTTATGGGGCAATTATTTGGTGAGCGGAAGCAGCGGTTTGTCTATTCTAACAGCCCTCACTAATTGCTCCTATTTAGAAGAATTAGATTTGTCAAAAAACCATTTCAATGGCATCTTGCCCTCTTCACTTAGCCACCTATCAAAAGTATTCTCCTATTTGGCATTAGACTTCAATAATATCGAGGGAAAGATACCAGTTGGCATTGGCAACCTCACGGGGTTGACATTACTTGTCACAGACAACAATCATCTCAACGGGACAATTCCATCCACACTCAATCAACTTCCCGAGTCTTGAAATATTGTCTCTAGATGGAAACAACTTACATGGAAGTATTCCAAAAGGTTTGGGTCAAGCGAAAAGGCTTTGGTTGTTATCATTAAGTAAAAACATGCTTTTGGGAAAATTCCGAGATAGTCTTGGCGATCTTCCACAACCGAGAGACTTTCATCTCCATCACAATCAATTTTCAGGGAAAATACCAGCCAGACCTTAGGGAGGTGCATAACTTTGGAAGAGGTGGACTTATCTTACAACAAGGTGACAGAAACATCCCGCAGGTTGTGGGTCTTCCAAACCTCCAATTTTATCTCAACATTTCCAACAATTTGTTAGAGGGGTCTCTTTTAAAAATGAGCAAAATGGTAATGGTCCAAGTTATAGATGTGTCTGTCAACCGATTCTTAGGTGCTATTCTAGCCACACTGTCAAGCTACATAGAATTGCAATATTTGAATCTTTCTTGGAATTCATTTGATGGACCAAGACTCAACATCACTCACACATCCGAAAAATCTTGAGAACATTGATCTCTCAAACAATAATTTGTTAGGTGCAATTCCAGGTGGATTTCAAAGACATGAAAATGCTTCAACATATCAATCTCTCTTCAAATAGGTTAATAGGAGAGGTTCCAAAGGGAGGGGTTTTTGCAACACTTGATGAGTCTGCAGTTATGGGAAATCTTGGTCTTTGTGGTACATGGATAAAATTGCAGCCATGCTCTCATTCCAAACACACAAAATTTCCAATCTCCAAAAAGGTAATGGCACCACTTGTGATTGGCATTTCAATCTTCATCATGTCTTTATTATTGTTCCTATATTCTTATTGGAATAAAATTACTATCCGTAAAACCCTTGCCCTCAATGTAGGACCCCCAAAAATTTCATATGAAGAACTTGTAGAGGCAACTAGTGGGTTTATGGAGACGAATCTATTAGGGGTTGGTAGTTTTGGATCCGTCTATAAAGGGATTCTACACAATGGTACATATGTTGTTGTTAAAGTGCTCAATTTTCAAGATGAGAATGCTCACCAAAGTTTTATGAAAGAATGTAATGTGTTAAAAAGAGTTAGGCACCGCAATGTGATCAAAATTATTTCAGCTTGTTCCAACCTTGATTTTAGAGCATTGGTCCTTCCATTCATGTCAAATGGAAGCTTGGAGAAATGGCTATATCCTCAAGCAGATGAAGAATGTAGATTAAAATTGAATGACAGAGTTAAAATAGCAATTGAGATAGCACATGGCACTGCATATCTACACCATCATTGTTTTGTGCAAGTGATTCATTGTGACCTGAAACCGAATAATGTGTTGTTAGGGGATGATATGACTCCATATATAGCAGATTTTGGCATCGCCAAACTAATATTTGGAAATTTAGTGGATTCATTGACTTCTACAAATGCACTCAAAGGATCTATAGGCTACATTGCACTGTATAACTCTTACATTATTGTAATATATATTATCATTGGATCATTTTTGTATTTTTATTCAAATGTTTAAAATGGTTCAAGAGTAAATAAAATTACATCCTATTACAGAGTATGGAATAGGTGGAAATCTCTCGACCAAAGGAGATTTTTTTATCCTACGTTACCCAAACTCATCTCAACTGTTGCAGTTTCAGCCATTGTTTTAGGTACTTTTGTGAATGCCCTTGTTTTACCACCATTGAATCATCTATGTAATCCCATCTATTGACCTTTATTGAACCCCCAAATTTTTTTTAAAAAAAATTTGTTGTTTTTCTTGTGGGTACGGGTGGTATACCAAGGCACGTCCAAAGAAGCGGGTACACCCGGGTACTTCCAGGAAGTACCCCGGGCGTACCTAGGTACTCGCTAGGACGTACCATGGGCATACCATACAGGTATTGTGTACTAGGTACGCACTGCACCTCTACCCATGCCCTACGAGTGGAGTGCGTACCACTACCTAGGTTTTACGGGAATGCCTACAATCTTGATGTCTTCATTCATTAAAATTCTTGTCAACAACTGTATCAAAACTCATCAAAGCAAGATGGATCTTCATCTTATTGACAAAATATGTTAAGACCTTCACATAAGATCTTGTATTCCCAACCAAATGTTTTGTACTCTTTGCTAGATAGGTAGTAAGGTTGTAGGTTGGTGAAACACTAACTTTTATCATAGATCTAAGGGGGAGCCGTTATGGATGTTTGAAGTGTCATAAATCTTAGGTATGATTGGTGCGCCAAGTAAGAACTTTGCCTTTTTCACTAAATCTTCAAATCTTAATTTTTTTATTGGCTTTTGTTACCTCCTTTACAGCCTTGGCCATATCCATCCCTTGCTCCCTCCCTTCCTCTCTTTCTTCCCCCTTCCCGACCTCTCCCTCCCCATTATATCCATTTATTCTACCTTGTCATTGTTGGGAATTATCTACCACCTAGAGTCCTCCCATATCCTTTCTATTATCACATTTCTATCGCTAGAGGTCACTATTTTGTTTCAACGCAACGCCTGTTTGTGAACAACATACTCAACCCAATGCTTGAGACAGTTATTATGAGGATCATTTATTCGTTTCAAACCCATCTCCAATCCCTGTCAATTTATCATTTTGCTTCTATGAACCGTTATTCCTCTAATTGAATAAAACATTACACTAAGCTAGCATCTCAAATGTGTGATTGGAAGTGTCAACCTTGCCTCGATTATCCTTCTATATCATGTAACTACTCTACAACACTCTCACGCCTCATCAGTTTGGGATGTTTCCTTCAACACCTTGCTAACATACATTTCACTCATCTCAGACATCATTCTAGCACCACTGCGCTTCACATGCATGTCTGTTATATCTGCGCCTTCAATAGTTTTGTGCAATATGTCCTTCCTACCCCATTCTTCAGTCATTCCTGCCAGTATTTGGCCCATTCCAAGGTGATTTAGTATCGTCCCATGCTTCTTCTTTAGAGCTTTTTCCAGTGAATTTATTGAATTTTGATATGCAAGTAGTCGGATTCACTTCCCACCCCACCACAGTACTGATCTAGTACATGCCCAAAATAGGTACGTGTATGATTCAGCCTTGTATTCATTGAGGGTACACCCAAATCCTTCAGCTAAAGGATTTGAATGTACCTAGACCATCCTGAGGCATAACCACTAGGCTTTGCCTTCTTTCCAATTTTTCACTCATTGACTTTGAATAATGAAAAATAACCGAAAAGATACAAAAGAAACCCTAAAACTTGCGAAAAACACAAAAACAACACTTGGTTATCATTTTACGAAAACGAAAACACAAACAACGCTTACCTGTCATTGCATACTTAGGTCTCATTACTCAGTTAGGGTTGAAACTTTATCAAGGAATGTTCCAAATACTTTGTTAACGTATTTCAATGCCAATACGACTACACATTTTCTGTTAAGGTGATAGAGAATTCTTGAAAGGGGTATTCTAGAATTGAAGGTAAGATTGGATTGTTTTAAATTGTTTTTTTAATTTTTTGTTCTTGTTTTCAATCTTCTCACCTTCCTTTCTTTCTTTCTTTTTGTTTTTATTGTTTTTAGTAATTTATTCAACAAGTACTAGGAGGTTATGCCCTATGGAATTTTTCTTCGTTAAGGCTAATATTGTGTCGGTTTTAAAAAATTTAACTTCGCAACAAGTATTTTCCATCATTCAAAACCCTGCTTCAAGACCGATCCATATTTGTTGCTTTAGAAGTATGCCACAAAAGCTAGAGTAGGTTTTACTGTTTTAGGTGGTGGGAGTTACATATGGGTACGAGAATGGTTGCAATGTCGATCAATGATTCGGGTGAAAGCCCATTCGTATGCAATACTTGGCCAAGGCATAAAATCTTTCCCATGGATAAAGGATGCACTAGTGCCAACATCATCAATTCTAGAGTACATCAAAGAGCAAGAAGAAGCACATGCAACGGTTCCTTAAAATCAGGCCGACTTTTGTAAAAGAAAGGATTCAATTGAGGAAGCCACTGTTGCCCCATCTCATACCAATACCCTTATGCAGGTGGCAAAACATCTAGTTTAGGGGACACCCTCCCCCACAGATGAGAAGGATTCTCCTCTTTCATGCAAAAGAACAAAAGGGTCATTGGAAACTTGGAAAACGCATTTTAATACAAGCCTAGGCATATCGCTAATGAGCTCATCATGCAATGTGTGAACACCAATGCATTGTCCTTATATGTTGTCACGTCAAGCATATTATCGGGATATGGTGAGAGAGATCAACGAGGCCCTAACAAGTATAATTGCCCAACTTATGATAAGGTTTACACCACTTATTTCCCAAAGTATAAAAATTGCAAATTTGTTGCACATCTCCCTAGGGATTCATGGATCAAAATAAGGAGTACATCATTTCTTATGGATAGATAGATGCTAGAAATAGACCTTCAATTAATATGGTTGCAGTGTGCCCTAATGAGGAAATGTTTTTAAAGCTAATGATTTTGAGGGGAATGTGAAGGATGGCCAAATTGTAGCCAACATTCTCATTGAAGCCATTGAGGCAAAGTGGAGCCTCAAAATGTTGTCCAAGTCATAACAAATGATGCTAAAAATTGCAGAACCGCAAATATGTTGGTGAATGTATTGGACACCTTGTGTTATCCACTCACTCAATTTAATGCTACAAAAATTTTGCAACAAAATTGAATCGATTAAAGAGGTGTATGCAAGGCCAACGAGATCTATATATGTCACAAACCATCACATTTTACAAGCCATCTTCAAGACTTTCTCGAAGTTGGATTTGTTGGAGTAAGTGAAATGATCTTTTTAAATTTACTTTAGTATGTTTAAATTTATAATTTAAACATTATATCTACTTTTTTCAAATTTTATATTTAAACAACAAATTAGATGGTATTGTAACAATGTAAGCTACAGATTTCTTTATATTATTTTTTCGATTTCCTACTAGGTTTTCGAGATTCAACTCACATTGCACACAATGATCTTAGATGACTTATGGAGTCGCAAGAGGCACTTTGCAACAAGGTTATCAGAACCCTTTGGACTATATGGAGGAATTTGAACACTAAAAGGGCCCTAAAAGTGAAGATATTGATCCTAAATGATGAGTGATAGGTTTGTGTAGATTACTTGCTTAGTTTCTGAGATACCATCAAAAGTATGATTTGATTTGCTAACATGGATCAAATATGATTGGGAGAGATTTGGGTAAGTGCACGAAGTTGGTGGACAATTCCGTGGACATAAAAACCTGAAATAAAGGAACCGCGATCACGGTTTTAAAACCACGATCGCGGTTCTAAAACCACGATTGCGGTTCCTGAATTCTAGGTTCGGTAATTACCGAACCTAAAACCGCGATCGCGGTTTAGAACCATGAGCGCAGTTATAAACCGCGATTGCAGAACTCTGAGACAAAATTTAACAGTCCCGCGACTCGTTATTTTCCTCATTTTTCATTTCGAACCGCGACTTTTCCTAAACGTTTTTCACTCACGCTTTCAATACCATCTCAAAATTGCTCATCAGACTTCTGGATAGTGATATATTCAACCATGCCGCCAAGACAAGGAGGTAAGTCCCCGATTGTAATCATTTTTTTGCATTTTAGGTTTTTTTTTGCATTTTAGGTTTTTTTTTACATTTTCATGGGTTTTTTGAAATGTTTGTTTATGTATACAATTTTCTTGTTTTATCAGTTGGTCGGCAAGCTCGAAATCGTGAAAACCATCAAAACATTCTTCAAAACCCACCGAACATTCCTCAAAACCCTCCTCCAAACATAGATCCGCCTCCTGTGGCTCCTTCTGTCCCCATTGAGCTAAGCAGAACGCAAGATAATATCATTGGAAGAATCCAAGAAAATAAAATTGCCATTGAGAACCTAATTCAAATTATAAGACAAAATCATGCTACAAATCCATCCCGCATGACTTTACCCAATACATTGCAAACATTGATTGGCGAAGTCGAGTCTGCAACCAACCAAATATATAGATGGAACACCTTTAGAAGTGACTGTAGGCGGTGGTATGCGGATAAACTATCCCATGCGGCCGTCAAAGACAAAATTTTTGGAAAAGACCTCATTTGTGCATTATTTACCGACCCTAGAACCAATGCCCCCCCTGCAGTTACTTGCAAACGGTTCCCAATCCATTGGTGCCATGATGATAGAATCAAAAACAATTTTTGGGACCGATGGTGGATGGTTTTTGATTATTCACCATGCAACAACAATGAGGTTCCTCTTTATTTTTTGAAGAAATTATATTGTGAGTTTGTGCTCAATGAGGTCCCGAATTATTTTGACTTTTTGACTTTTTTGGTCGAGGAAGTGGCTCTGCACAAAGCAGACCTGGTGCACGCGTAGGTTAGCCTAAGATCCCCCATGCCCTAAAACCCCCACTACCTTCAGTTATCCCTCCTACAGTGAAGGAGGTTGTGGAGATTGATACATCGCATGCATTGAGGGAGCTCACGACACTCTCACCCAAAGATAGCACCTAGATTACATCTGGTGATGTTGGTGGAGGCGCCAATTCTAGTGCACCACACCACTGTGGATCATGTGGTGACGTATGCACTGCGAGCAAGACATCATTTGCTGGTTGACATGATTTCTTTTCTATAGATGAGATGTCGGGAGTGTTTTTGGGCTCGGAGCCACCGATATTGGTCTTTCACGGGTAAATTTTAAATAAATTTAATTAATATATATATGATAGTTTAATTCACATGTTTGAGATATATATATATATATATATATATATATATATATATATATATATATATATATATTTGATTGTACGTCATGTACATACATGTAAAAAACTAATTTTTTATTTTATTTTAAATAGCAAGAGCCGGTGAAGGAAACATCCGGTGTCGACATGCTAGCTACTGCGGTTGGGCGTGTTTCAAACATAAGTTTCAAGTTGTACAAACTTACATTTTTAATAAATCATTTAATTGCACTAGATTTTTATTATAATTTGTTTCACGTGTATGTTGTACATGTATTAATATTTTTCTCTTTTATACACAGGATCCTGGCGGGTCATCATCTGCTCAGGGAACTGAGGCTACTGGCACGCCTCACATGAGTTTTACGCAGGTTAGTAAATCTCTTTACACTTTGTTTCTAATTACTGGAAGTTCACGCACGGATTGCATGCTTTGGACCTTTGTACATGAGTTTCACTTTCTTATACTCAACCTATATATTATTTAGTAGGAAATGCCAATTCATTTGATATAACTAGCCATGTATGTAATCATATATTGGTTTTACATGTCTTGAAAGTACCACCTGGGGTAAGATTGTATAGTAGGGACGGGAATGAATGTATAATTTCCCTCCTTTGTATAGTTTTTTTACCTTCTTAAAATCTCAACATGTGGAATGAGTGCTTGTAAATGTGGGAAGCAATTCCCTAGACGTAGTGGGAAGTTTCATGTACCTATATATAGATCTGGTGTTTCCTTGATGAACGTGAAAAGATATGTTTAGAGTGTAGGGACCTTTGAGTTCCTTTACTATTATTTTTTTCAATAGGTTTCGATAGGAGTGCTAAGCTCTTAAGTAGATTTTAATATTGATTTGTACATGTTTTTTGTATAGCTTATGACTGCTAGAGAGACTCCTCCATATATGCAGACTGTGGAGGCTGTTGTAGATACTGCCATAGCATCTGCAGATCCACTAACTGAGGTACACAATTTTTTAAATTTGTTAAATTTTGGAGACCTTCATTATTTCTTATTAAACTTAAATCTACAATATCAAATTTTGTAGGTATATATGTGAAATATTTAATTTGAAAATTAATTATTTGTATGTAGCTTACCCCTCGTGAGTCTATTGTTGTCCCTGCGACGCGTCAACAACAAATTGATAGGGATCATGACATTGCGGTAAGATTTCACATGCATTTTAACTAAATTGTACAAGTTTCTAAATTTTGAATGTATTTTAAAATTTTGGGTGTTAAAAACTTGTTGTTTATGAATGTGCAGGTTAGGTTGCAAGCATGCTTAGAGACACCTAGGACCACACGGATGAAATCCATAGTGGCATCTCCCTCCACTACATCCCTAGGTCGTGGACGTGCTACTTCTAGCAGGGCGAAGAGAGGGAAGATGTTTCATGAGTAGATTTATAGTCCACCTGGATGTACATATGTGGTCATGAGTAGATTCACAGTCCATTGTACTATATATAGCCTTTTGCAACCGCATGTGGTCCCATATGTACATTATGACACGTGCTTAGTTCGAGATGTATACATACATTATGAACTTATGTACATATATATTTTCAGAGACGTGCGCGTCTGGAGCACACTTTGTTTGATTATATATATATATATATATATATATATATATATATCCATGTGTGTTGGTTAAATCATATTTATTTTGGTTATTTTGGTATTATTGCTAACTCTGAGAAAGTGGGTTTTGATCTCTGTTCATTGGAACTTGTAGATGCCCCGAGTATTCTCTATCTGTGAATTTATCTGTACCCAAACTAGGTTAATAATATTTGTATTGTTTATTAAATAAAATTTAGTGTTCAAAAGTATACATAGATCATAGTTTTTGTTTGTTGATAAAAGTGATTCCTCCATATATGGAACTCCTATGGATATCTCGCATACGGTTTTGTTTTCGAGGCTATAAATTTGAACTATTTCAGGTCTTTTAAATCTTGAGGTGGATTTAGTGTATTACTTCTAGTTATATATTTTCTAGTATCTTTCTGATTATTATTTGTGGTATATTTCACCATGGGCATTTTGAATTTTTATTTTTCAAACTAAAACAATATTGTTAGCTCTATTGCCAACTTAAGTATTAGTAACTAAAGCTTATATTTGAGTTATGGTTCACATCCTTCCATCTTTTAACAACTCCCAAAATAATAATTCCATAACCTATGGATTTAATGGAATTCATCAATTTATCATCCTGTTGTATTTGGAAAAGTGTGCTTGAAACTCTGGTGTATTTGACTGTACATCTTGATAATATTACAGGTATACCCAAAATTGGGTCTGCATTGTTTGTAACTTTTGTGTACATATGAGTTAATCCTTGAAGTAACTGTATTGATTTTCCAATCCTGTAGCCGTACTGTTCTTTTGTAACTCATAATAATCCTGAAATATTGTTAAATCTGAATGATATGTGGCTGTATCTTTATATTATTTTTATTTGCATCATAAGCTTGTACTGTTAGATGTGCATTACTGAAACATGCCATTATAGTTGCAATCTTCTTAGACTTCTGGATATGAAACTAATACCATGAAACTACATTCTTTCAATTGCTCTACAACCTAGAAGTTATTTTCAAATGTATTTGTACATTTGTTTTAGCTGATTGCTTCATGTATTTTGAGTTCCAAAACTGTGAAGACTGTAAGTACCTTCCAACATGGGCATTGTTGTATTTGCCTATGCATCATGGATATTGAACTTGGCAGTTGAAGATGGTAGTTGATCATTTTGATTACGCTCATAGTATCTACATTAGAGTTAGATAAATAATATCAGTAAGAAACCATATAGAGGATAAGGGATAATATTAAATTTGGAGTATGTTAACTAGTGAAAAGGAGTTGTTTGAGTGATCAAAAGATAGAGTTGAGTTTTTAGGGAAACATAGAAACCATTGAATACATATGTTATAAATTTTTTGAACTGCAACATGTGGTATCATAGCTTGAAGATCAAGGAAGATTAGCTAAAAGGATTTGAGATAAGGTTGATACAGTGGTCCAAGAAGAGAGACAAAGAGATAGATGAAAATGATGGGTGAAGTAAAGAGTGAGGTCATGGTTACAAAATGCCACATTGGATGGAGAAGTTAGTATCAGAGAGATAAGATGCTAGACTAAAGCAATTACATGAAAGGATAAGAGAGTTCAAGAACATATGTGAAAAATAGAAAAGATGATGGAAACAAGGAAGAAACGTAGAGAAAGGTAATTGAAGGTTATTAGGCCTCATGAATCAGACTTGATATATGGTGAAGAAGAAGAAGAACTAGCAGGAAATGTGATTCAAAGGTTGATAGAGCTAATGAGGTACAAGAAGAGAGAGAGAGAGAGAGAGAGAGAGAGAGGAGGAAGAGAAGATAATTATGGTTTCACAGGAGGTCAGAGAGTTGAATCAAGAGGTAGCACAACTGATGGTCTTCATAGAAAGAGAGAAAGAAGAGAAAGGAAAAGAAAACCGTAGAACAATATTACCCATAATATTATAACAAAACCAAGTGTTAAGGATAAGGCAGAAAATAAGATTCATGAGCCCCATATATCATCCTACCAAGGACAAGATGACAACAAGAGATAACATAACAACCAAGTCATTGTAATTTAATTTAAATAAATAAGGAAACACTATATTTTGCAAACGGTGGGTCGTGGCACCGAACGGATCGCGCTTGCCGACATGTCCAGTGGCGTGTGAATGCTAGAGGAGGTGGTGTTTCGGTAAGCGCGAAACGGTCGTTGCTTTCGGGCCTTCGCCCAGCGCATGATCCCTTAAGAGCCCTGAGACCAAAATATCGTTCAACTTCGACGGGTGACTACTCAAACTCCTGGCACCTAGAGAGGACTCGTCTAATCTGACACCTCGGTGTAGGGACCCTCTACAATAGCCTCTCTCGGTTTTTTCCTTCTCATTTTGAGTGCTCTCGCTGTCCTAGTGTTTGCAAACGCGCAAAATAGTGTAGTTGGAGCCAGTGTAAGGTTGTCAAACGTTATATTTTGCAAACGGTGGGTCGTGGCACCGAGGCAATTGCTGCCGGCATGTGCAGGTGGAAGGGTGAATGCTACAAGAGGTGGGTGTTTGGTGCCCGAAATGGTCGCGTTGCTTTGGGCTACTTGCTCGGGCGTAGTCCCTTAAGAGCCCCGAGACCAAAATATCGTTCAACTTTGACAGTGACTACTCGACTTTGTGGCACCTAGAGAGGCCTCATCTGATCCGAAACCTGGCGTAGGGACCACAATAGCCTCTCTCGCTTTTTTCCTTCTCATTTGGTGCTCTCGCTTATCTCGTAACATCCCCATTTTATAATTCAACTTTGACAGTGAACTCGACTTTGTGGCACCTAGAGAGGCCTCATTCCAAACCTTTTAGGGATAATTGCCTTCTCAGCTTTTTCTTCTCATTTCTTGCAATGCTATCTCGTAACATCCCCATTTTAAGAACACACAATTTTTTTTTTTTCCTTTTAAAACTAATGTTCAACTTTTTCACATATTTCCCAATATGGAACACACATTCCTTGTTCACATTCAATCATATAAATGTCATTCCATATGCTCTTGTAAATGACTCAAGAACTCGCCGATCTCCCATTTTCATGGCTCTGAGTTTCAACGATCTCTCATTTCATGACTTGGCAACTACCGATCCTTCATGTTCATTCATGCATAGTATAATATATATACAAGTTCTCTTACCGTTTCCGGTTATCGAAGTGATCCATTTAAGAAGCCTATCTCAATATCTGTTACTGATATTCATCTGACATCCTACATCTTAAATTAAGTGATTAGGACAACGCAACCAGCACTTGCGATACTTTGGCCAAATATTTTCACACATGCTTTGCATGATCATATTCCCTGGATGTGATACACACCAATGGAATACGTCCTTCACCTCACTTCACCGTTATCTAGAATGGTCTTTCCCGGTTCCTACCAATTCCTTCCAATTTAAAATCAAACTCTAACTTCCAACTTCCAACTAGCAATATGAACGAGTATAGGAAGGCACTCATGGTAACTAAAGATACGCAGACATACGGTGTCGTTCCCAACGACTCCGTGTGTCTAGTTATCTTTAGTCCTCCAGAGTCACTCCGTATACGTGATCATACTCCTATCCCCAGCCAAGAACTTAATATTCAACTTATGTATTCTTGATGATTTAATTCGGGAGGGCATTGTAATATGTCAGCTATAACATTGTGTCATCATGAAGACCCCACCTTCATGAAGACACCGTGCTGTAGATGGCATATGTCAATGTCCTACGGAATCCTCTCATCGAGAGTACACATCCAGCTCAAGTGATTTGGTTATGATCTTAATATTTAAGATCAACTTTCAGCAACCATGCCGATCCTTTATCCTCGCTCCCTGTTATAGTTGTATGTAGCTAAGAGAGACTAAATCCGCCTTCTAGCTTACTATGCATCTTCTCCTTCATACCAAAGGGTTGCATTTACTCTACTTGGTTCTTTTCTTAATCATTGGATTAAGCAGCCCATTACCGATGGACTTAATAAGTTTAACCTATTAAACTTAACCAAGTTTTCCACAATCGTAACCAAATTCGAATTCCACTTATTAGACGTCATTTAAACGAGGTCTAATTCTTAATAAATGTATTCATTTATTCTCCTTAACCTTACATAGTTAAGGTCTATTAGCCCCGGATATATTTTTCCCATATCCTTACTTTTCGAATTTAACATTCGAGGCTATTAACTGAGTCCGAATATGAAGTTCTGCTGCTCCTAAGTTATTTGATATTCCTTAGCTTCCAAGCTAATCTCGAATACCTATCGCTTATGAGATCATGTTCTTCCTAATCCTTTTAATGTCAATTAAAAATTCATCTTTACCCAAGTATGAACTAATTGTACATTTCAACTTAAAAGTTGCATTTAGGTAAGAATAGATGTCAATTCCTTTTAAATCCATCCAAGGACAATTGAATAATTCCAAATCAAGAAATAACATTATATTTCCAATTTAATCAACAATATCAAACTGATATAGTCATTAAAATATCACACTTGTATTTGTATTCATCAATCCATTTCATAATCCATACATTTGTCAGTCCAAATTACTGGACTTTGTTTATATAAAACAACATTACAACTCAAAGATAGAAGAATGTACTTTCTTCTTTTCACAATTCCTCGTAGAGGAATAATAACTAACAAATACAATTCATCTTCAGACAATCAAAAGAAGTATCAGAAAACAGCCATGTCTTTGTTTTAATCAAGTTCCATCTACAAAATTACTTGCACGGGTTAGTTCATTGAACTGAGCATATTAAGCACTTGTCATTAAAATGAGGTGCTTCTAATTAACTGTCTCAATAAAAGAACCCTACTTTTATGAAACGTTAATATGAACATCAATCAAGAATTAAGTATCAAAAAGAATGAACAGCATGACAACTGAAACATCTAAATACCATCCCAATCAGTCAAAGAACTACTGTCCTTTTTCCCAAATAATCATTACAAAAGTAATTTCCTTCAACAGTTCCAGATTACAACATTTGTAAGAACTAGGAATACAAGTAAACATACTGTTGTTATAACATAACTGCTATCCCTTCCTTTCCTTACATTAGTAATAAATGCAAAGGATAAAATCTAACTGAAATGTAAACCAATTACTTTCCTTTCATTTCATGCATCTCATTTGATTCCAAGCAATCAAGTACAGACGAGAAAGCAAACAACAATAAATATAGTTGCTTAAACCCAAGCAATTACAAAATTCGTTCCTAAACTATTACAGATTTCCAACTGTATGAGAGAAGAAATGATCATTTTTCCCAAGTTATCCATCCACATTCCTATTTCTTTCCTCATGACTCGTATCTAAAATTGAATCCAAACGAGACACAAATCAAGATAACAGTTCAGAGTGAAACTTACAAAATCCATTTGGAATTCACTTTCCAACAAAGAAGAAATAATTCCATTCATATTCAGCTTTAAATGAAAACAAGGATGAATTTATCATCCTTATCAATACTTCATTTAAATCAGGCTCAAACGAATACCATAAACAGGTTAGTAAAACATCGTATTCATCATAGAACAAGCAATATAAAGATGCATACTATGTACTTACTGTACTAGAAGATTCCATACTTCTTTCACTGTATTCTAACCAAACAAACAGTTATACAATCACTTAATCAATTATCCACATGACTTTCTATATCCATGAACGCATACAGTTCATAATTAACAATTTACACATTGTTGTTACCTACAAAGCAAGTCCAATCTCATATTGCATACAAGAAAGCTCTATTGCTATTTCCATAATTCAATCAAAGAAGAAGAGAAAGAGAAAAGAAATTCATCCCTGTAACTATTTTAATAAGAAAACATCCATTTTCTTCAAGCATAACAAGAATCACTCAGTCGAATTCTACTTTTTTTTTTTTGAATGACAGTGCAAAATTAGAGATCCCACGAAACATTTCAATTTTTGTTTGTACGTAAAAACACAACACTCAAAAATAATCTAAATACCACTGTCACTTCTATCAAGCTGAACCTATAAAGTTCAATAAATCCCCAATTAACATTTCTTCAAAATTTTAAAACAACAAAGGAAGAAGAACTCATTTCCTAATATAGTAAAGAAACAATCATTCCAAAATGTAAAAGAAAACGATGTCAAATCCAACCCATATCACAAAATGAACAATTTTATTCAATATACCATATGAAAAGAATGCCCAGTTCGAGTTCCTTCTCGATCAAACATTTAAATCCAAAAACAGCATTCTCCTATTTCACAATGATGTACAGAACTCAAAATACAATATTCATATATCAATACCTCTATCAAGGCAAACCCGCATAGGGTATTAAATACGTAAGCTTGGTACAGTCAAGACAGACTCAAAAAAAGCAAGCTAATTCCCATGTTTTTCCATTTATTTGCACAGAAATACAAGCCAAGTTCGTATTCATGAAACAGTTCGAATCAGAAGGTCAAACCGCAACCACAAAACGCAATGGAATCAACTTTCCATCACAGCAAGAAGAAAATATAATCATTTATAAGTTCAGAAGAAAAACAATTACTTTCTCCTACTTTCACGAATACCCAAGTCGTATTCATTCATTTCTTTTACAAAAGAAAAGCACAGCACACAGAATATGATTATCACTTCCTTCAAACCGAGCTCATAATGCTCAATAAAACTCAAATGCTATTTCCTTCAAAATCCAAAACAACAGAAGGAAGAGGAACTCATTTCCTTAAAAATTTCAGTAAAGAAACAACGTCAAACAACTCGCACAGCTAACAGCTTTTCCATCATCAAGTTCATATACAGAGAAATAAAGTTCTAATTAATTTATCACATCTCAAAATTGAACTCATACAAACTTAAGTATTCATAAGCATAATTTCCTTATAATTTCAGTAAAGAACATCCTCAATACTATCAAACAAACCAACACAACATGGCTGTATTTCCAACTCAAATATATGCAAAGACAGTTCAAATCACAACAACAAGAAAACGATTCTACCCAAATCATTTCCAACATGATAGCAAAATCAACTAAACCCAAATCATCTCAGTCACGACAGCAAACAAATAAACCCAAAACCCATTCAGAAGAAGAAGAGCAGGGTTGTTTTAATGAGACGCTTAAACAAAGCAAGTGTTTTAAAGAGAAGGGCTTAACATGCCTGCAAATTTTTCCTCGAAGCTCGAAGAAAACCGCGTCTACAGGTGGTATTTCCTTCCACGGCGACAACAACAAGCTTCCCAACAATCACCTTCTGCTACAGGCTCGAAAATAGCCTTCAATTTCCAAAGAAACAGAGATAATCAACCAAACACAACTGGTTCGACTGAACCAAGAAAAACCAAATGCAGAGCAACTTTCCAAAAATCCGAACAAACACAAATGACCAACAAAAATTCCTCCATACTCTTTCCAAGGCGGGCTGGTCACGAAGACCAAGAAATTAAATGCATTAAAGGCTCTACCTTTTTCTATTTCCTCACGCCACCGCCGACTTGGGTTGGCAAACTCCCAATTTCAAATTTTGCATGCAAACCAAGTTTAGTCCCATAACTAACTAGATACCTCCACCTTTTTCCTATTCCCGCCAAACTTGGCGCTGTCCACGCAAGGACTTCATTAATGCCATTAAATTTCCTTCCATCCTTATCCATTTTCCCCATGGGTCTGTGCGTCCCCTTCTAGGTTAGGATTAGTTTAGGATTAATAATAGTGTTCATACCTAGGTCATAGGTTAATAGAACTTAGGTCTATTTTCACCATTATAGAATTTAAAAATCCACTTAGGATAGTAATTAGGATATAAGGTAGAACTTAGGGTTAGATTAGGGTCTAATTCCCCCCCCTAACACTTAATTAATCAACCTCTAATCCAGTCTTTGACTGTCATCAAATTTCAACATTGTGCAGGACATTTTGTCCCACGTTCTACATGCCTGAGCCACCCGCATCCAGGCATTTATCGCCTTACGAGGTCTCAGCATTACATAGAGCATGGTTCGAGATTCGAACCTTTTTCGTTGGCATCTACGTGCCAGCTATTCATACCTGAAATCAGGTGCTGCACATTTATATCAACCTTCAGTTCGGTTTAAGAGTAAATCGACAAAGCGATCACAAGAAGGCCACAACATACCTTGGATCAATGGAATTGATTCAAGGTGTGCTGTCAATCAGCGAATAGAGTTCAACAAGCATACGACAAATTTGTCGTCACATCAGCAAACATACAAGCAATAATAACTGTTGTCCCATGTAAACAAATTACAGTATGCAAGAATCCAGATTAGCAACACATTCCTTTAAGATCAAAAATATATCTTAACATGTTTGCCTTCATTTCAACAATTACAACATTAAGAAAGTAATCACCATGATAACTTACAAAAATCAGGGCGTTACATTCCTCCCTCCTTAAAGAATCATCGTCCCGATGATCAAATTAACCAAATCAAGGAGTTTCTAGGACAAAGTTCAGTTATTGTCCTTCCATTTATAAGTTCATACCAAAAACAGATTCACTCTTAAAAACAATGTTTTAAGACAACTGTACAATAGACTAATAATTGTCTAAATTTGGTAGAATTATCAGTTTTTTGAATTTCAAATTCGATCAAACAAATGTGGAAAAGTAGATCTCATTTCTTCGAGATTTTCCCAAGTTGCACTTTCTTCGCTGAACTGGTCCCACTGGACCTTACATTGATTCACTTCACGATTTCTTAAGTACAATCGGCAGTGAGTTCCCAACACTCGAATGGGCTTAACCACGATTATTCCTGGGTCTTGGACCTGCAAGGAATTCCAATTCAGCACATGTGATAAATCTGTCACGTATTTCTTAAGCAAAGAAATATGAAAAACATCATGCATTTGAGACAAAGTAGGAGGTAATGCTAGACGATAAGCTACAGGGTTGATTATTTCAACAATTTCAAAAGGTCCCACGTATCGTGGCGACAACTTGGCAGCCTTGCCAAAAGTTATTGAGCTCTTTTTCGGCTTCACCCGAAGAAAGACCTTCTCTCCCAGTTTATAATTCCTATCAACCCGCTTTAAGTCTGCATAACTCTTTTGCCTATTGGCAGCCTCCTTTAGATGTTCCCTAATCATTTTGATTTGCTGTTCCATTTCCGTAAGGATTTCTAGCCCAATTACCTCTCTGTCCTCAACGTTGTCCCAGCTAATGGGGTTCTGCATTTTCTTCCATACAATGCTTCAAAGGGCGCCATTTTTAAAGAGGCATGGTATGTATTATTGTAGGCAAATTCTACCAGCGGAAGGTATTCCTCCCATTTATACTGCTGGTCCATGCAATACATCCTTAACATGTCCTCTAAAACTTGATTAACTCTCTCAGTCTGTCCATCCGTCTCCGGATGATATGCAGAACTGAAGTTTAATTTAGTTCCCAAGGCCGCATTAAGCATTTGCCAAAACCTTGATGTCATCCTCGGATCTCTGTCCGATATGATTAATTCCGGTATTCCATGCAATCTGAAGATTTCATGTACAAATCTTCTTGCTAACACTGGTGCATCGTCTTTCAAATTACCAAAGAATGAAGTGTGCCACTTTGGTCAATTTGTCGACAACAACCAGGATGATATCATGCTTATTTTGACATAGGCAATCCTTGAACGAAATCCATCGTATATCACTTGCCATTTGTATGCGGAATACTATGGGGATATAATAATCCAACGGATGCATATGTTCCGCCTTAACACGCCGACATTCCAAGCAAGTGTGTTACAAATTCCACCACATCCTTTTTCATTCCTTCCGTAAGTATTGCCGCTTAAGATCAGCAAACATTTTCGTAATGCCAGGTGTCCTTAAAAGGTGAATTATGAAATTCAGTTAACAATTTCCTCTTAAGTCATTTCCAAAGGTATATATACCCTATTTTCGAACCTCAGAATTCCTTCATTGTCAAAATGAAATCCTTTATACCTGACATCCTTTGGATCTCTGCAAAGCAAGTGCTGTTTTGACTTGCTGGAAATAAGGATCTGATTCCAAGGCATCTTTCACCTCATCCTTAAACTGAGTTCTTAACGTTATAAGAGCAGAGATATGCTTCCTTCGACTCAGAGCATCTGCCACTCTATTTTCCTTGCCCTTGATGTAGCTTATATCAAAATCATACTGAGACAGAAATTCTAACCATCTTCGCTGCCTTGCATTCAGATTTGGCTGAGTAAAAATATACTTCAACCCCAGATGGTCTGTTTTTAACTCAAAAGGCTTGCCTAAAAGGTAATGCCTCCACATTTGAAGTGCATGAACAATGGCAATGAGTTCTAGGTCGTGTGGAGCATAATTCTGTTCATGTAACTTAAGCTTTCTGCTTTCATAAGCTATAACATGGTTATTCTGTAACAGAATACCTCCAAGGCCTCTCCTGAAGCATCCGTTACAACCATAAAATTTCCATTTGGATCAGGTACAGTCAAAATAGGTGCTGTAGTTAACTGTTCCTTTAAATTTTTAAAGGCAGATTCACATTTGTCTGTCTAGACAAATTTCTATCCTTCTTTTGTAGTGAAGTGATTGGGGCAGCAATTTTTGAAAAGTCCTTAACGAACTTTCGATAATATCCAGCCAAGCCCATGAAGCTCCTCACTTCGTGCACGTTCTTAGGCGCAGGCCATTCGGTTATAGCTGTGATCTTTGAAGGGTCAACAACTATTCCATTCTTGCTTATAACGTGTCCCAAATAATGCACCTCTGCATCATAAAAGGAACATTTAGACAGTTTACCATACAACTTCCTCTTTCTTAAAATTTCCAGCACTATCCTTAGATGTTCTTGGTGCTCTTCGACATTTTTAGAGTATATAAGAATGTCATCTAAGAATACAAGCACAAACTTGTCTAAGTATTCTTGAAAAATATTGTTCATCAGATTCATGAAGGCGGCAGGTGCATTAGTCAACCCAAAAGGTAACACCGTGAACTCATAATGCCCGTACCTTGTTCTAAAAGTTGTTTTATGAATATCTTCTTCCTTTATTCTCAGCTGATGATACCCAGATCGAAGATCTATTTTTGAATAGACTGATGCTCCTCGCATCTGATCGAACAGATCATCAATCCTAGGAAGTGGGTATCGATTTTTAATAGTTTCCTTGTTCAGCATTCTGTAATCAATGCACAGCCTCAAAGTGCCATCCTTTTTCTTTACAAAAATTACCGGTGCTCCCCAAGGTGAGACGCTCGGTCTTATCAGCCCCTTAGTCAAAAGTTCTTGTAACTGAGCCTTTAGCTCTACCAACTCGATGGTGGTCATTCTATAAGGTGCCTTAGATATGGGTTCAGTTCCCGGTTTGATTTCTATTGCAAATTCAAACTCTCGTTTGGGTGGAAGACCTGGAAATTCTTCCGAAACACATCACTAAACCCCTTAACAATGGATATCTTTCCATGAAATCATTATCTTCTTCAGCATTTTCTGTCATTTTTACTGCATACAAGGTGCAACCTCTATTTTTAGCCCTTTTTAGTTGCATAGCTGTCAGTTTCCTAACTGCAACTTCACGTTTTACACCTTGAATGACTGCTGCTTTCTGCAGGTCATCAAAACAACAAATTTGTTTTTCATAATAATGACCTTTGCCTTATGTTCTCGCCAACCAGCTTAACTCCAATAATGATATCATATGATCCTAAAGGAGTGACATACAAGTCAACTTTGGTGGAGAAACTACGCAAGTCAAGAATTGCCCCAAAAAGACACATTTTGACTGTATGGACAGCATTATTCCCATAATACACTGTCCATGTTTTATCCATTTGTTCAGCCTTTCTTTTCAATTTCATTGCAAGTTTAGCAGAAATAAAGCATTCAGTAGCTCCAGTATCAAAAAGTATGACTACAGGTGTACCGAATAACTTACCCGGAACTTCTATAGGCGTAACTTGCTTTTCAGCTTGTCTATTAGCCACCGCAGCGTGTATCCTATGCTGCTGACCATGATCATCCTTCTTCAGAGGATAGTGATTCGCATAGTGGTCCTTTCCACAGTTGAAGCATCCTCCAACTGGCCCTTTTCTAGGCTCAAATTTGTTACCAGCTTTGAAGTTATCATTCTGGCTCCCATAGGACTTCTGTCCATTGCCACTAACTTTTGTGAAGCTGTTCCGCACACTATTTACAGGTCTGTTCATCACAGATTTCTTGTTGTTATCCACAACAATTTTGTTTTTCACACCAAACCTTTTCCAAGGTCCCTTTTTGGTGCAGAGAGATGAAGAAGAATTGGGAATCTTCTTCCTTATCTCTTCCCTGTGAGCAGAAATTGCTCTCAATTTCTGTTCCTGTCTGATTGCCTTTTCGACAACTCCTTCCATGGTGGTTGGGCCGTGGACATCCACTTCACCACCAATGATGGGATTCAGTCCCATTATGAATTTCTGTATTCTGAACTTCTCGTCAGCTTGGTAATGCGGCACATACTTAAGGAGTTTAGTAAACCCTTCCCAGTATTCTGTCACCGACAGCCTTCCTTGCGACCAGTTCTGAAATTCAGTCATTTTCCTATCAAAATAGAGTTGAGGCAGCCATCATTGCCTAAAATAACCCTTAAATTGATCCCAAGTTATGTCTGATTCGACAATATTCAACTCAACCTTACGGTTGTCCCACCATGATGATGCTTCATGAGAAAGCTGATATGCTCCCCATATCGCTTTGGTCTCTTTGGAGAAGTTTCTTATTGCAAAGTATTTCTCCATTTCACTGAGCCAATTCTCAGCTCCGTCCCCAAGGGTTGTTCCATCAAACTTTGGAGGACTTATTCTCTTTATGTCATTTGTAAGTTCAGCTGCTAATCTTGCCCTTTTATTTTCAGGATGATTAGGAGCAATTACATTATTATTATCAACACCCGGATTCCCTCCATTGATGTTGTCCACAGGAGGCGGCTGATCATTTATATCAGCTTCATCTTCCTCCTCTTCATTGCCCATTGATTGTTGTTCCAGAACAGTCAAACGATCTCTCGTATCTAGTAGGGCAGCAAGGATTTCATCCAGCTTTTGAGCAGTAGCTGCTTCTCCACCCTGTAACGGGTTATTCGCAAAGATTCCTCTTGTTCTGACCATTTTCTGTTCAATAAGAAAATGTAAACCTTATTAATATCGTGGACTCATTAGGTCCAAGAGCTGCAACCTTCAGCTCTGATACCAAGATGTAACATCCCCATTTTAAGATACTAGAACAAGGGAAATTTTTTTTTTTAAAACGTTCTCTATTATGAATTATATAATTCAAACACACGTTCAAGTTTTAATAATTGTTCTCTGCCCAAACAATGCAGTTTGGAACACATAATTTCCTTTTAAAACTAATGTTCCTTGTTCACATATTTGCAATATGGAACACACATTCAGTGCCATTCAATCATATAATGATTCCATATGCTGTCAGTAAATGACTCGAAGAACTGCCGATCTCCCATTTTCATGGCTTGGAGTTTCAACGATCTCTCATTTCATGACTCGGCAACTACCGATCCTTCATGTTCATTCATGCATAGTATAATATATATACAAGTTCTCTTACCGTTTCCGGTTATCGAAGTGATCCATTTAAGAAGCCTATCTAAATATCTGTTACTGATATTCATCTGACATCCTACATCTTAAATTAAGTGATTAGGACAACGCAACCAACACTTGTGATACTTTGGCCAAAGATTTTCACATGCTTTGCATGATCATATTCCTGGATGTGATACACACCAATGGAATACGTCCTTCACCTCACTTCACCGTTATCTAGAATGGTCTTTCCGGTTCCTACCAAATTCCTTCCAATTTAAATCAAACTCTAACTTCCAACTTCCAACTAGCAATATGAACGAGTATAGGAAGGCACTCATGGTAACTAAAGATACGCAGACATACGGTGTCATTCCCAATGACTCTGTGTGTCTAGTTATCTTTAGTCCTCCTGAGTCACTCCGTATACGTGATCATACTCCTATCCCAGCCAAGAACTTAATATTCAGCCTTATGTATTCTTGATGATTTAATTCGGGAGGGCATTGTAATATGTCAGCTATAACATTGTGTCATCATGAAGACCCCGCCTTCATGAAGACACCGTGCTATAGATGGCATATGTCAATGTCCTACGGAATCCTCTCATCGAGAGTACACATCCAGCTCAAGTGATTTATTTATGATCTTAATATTTAAGATCAACTTTCAGCAACCATGCTGATCCTTTATCCTCGTTCTTGTTACATAAACTTGTATGTAGCTAAGAGAGACTAAATCCACCTTCTAGCTTACTATGCATCTTCTCCTTCATGCATCAAGGGTTGCATTTACTCTACTTGGTTCTTTTCTTAATCATTGGATTAAGCAGCCCATTACCGACAGACTTATTAAGTTTAACCTATTAAACTTAACCAAGTTTTCCACAACTGTAACCAAATTCAGAATTCCAGCTTATTAGACGTCATTTAAACGAGGTCTAATTCTTAATAAATGTATTCATTTATTCTCCTTAACCTTACATAGTTAAGGTCTATTAGCCCTGGATATATTTTTCCCATATCCTTACTTTCTGAATTTAACATTCGAGGCTATTAACGGAGTCCGAATACGAAGTTCGGTTGCTCCTAAGTTATTTGATATTCCTTAGCTTCCAAGCTAATCCTGAATACCTATCAGTTATGAGATCATGTTCTTCCTAATCCTTTTTAATGTCAATTAAAAATTCATCTTACTCAAGTATGAACTAATTGCACATTTCAACTTAAAGTTCCATTTAGGTAAGAATAGATGTCAATTCCTTTTAAATCCATCCAAGGACAATTGAATAATTCCAAATCAAGAAATAACATTATATCTCCAATTTAATCAACAATATCAAACTGATATAGTCATTAAAATATCACACTTGTATTTGTATTCATAAATCCATTTCATAATCCATACATTTGCAAATCAAAATTTCTAGACTTTGTTTATATAAAACATCATTACAACTCAAAGATAGAAGAATGTACTTTCTTCTTTTTTCACAATTCCTCGTAGAGGAATAATAACTAACAAATACAATTCATCTTGAGACAATCAAAAGAAGTATCGAAAATAGCCATGTCTTCATTTTAATCAAGTTCCATCGCAAAATTATTTGCACGGTCGGTTCATTGAATCGAGCATATTAAGCACTTGTCATTAAAATGAGGTGCTTCTAATTAACTGTCTCAATAAAAGAACCTCGCTTTTATGAAACGTTAATATGAACATCAATCAAGAATTAAGTATCAAAAAGGATGAACAGCATGACAATCGAAACATCTAAATACCATCCCAATCAGTCAAAGAACTACTGTCCTTTTTCCCATATGATCATTACAAAAGTAATTTCCTTCAACATTTCCAGATTACAACATTTGTAAGAACTAGGAATACTAGTAAACATATCTTTGTTATAACATAATCGCTATCCCTTCCCTTTCCTTACATAGTAAGGAATGCAAAGGATAAAATCTAAGCTGAAATGTAAACCAATTACTTTCCTTTCGGTTCATGCATCTCATTTTATTCCAAGTAATCAAGTACATAAGAGAAAGCAAACAACAATAAATATAGTTGCTTAAACCCAAGCAATTACAAAATTGTTCCTAAACTATTACTGATTTCCAATCGTATGAGAGAAGAAATGATCATTTTTCCCAAGTTATCCATCCACATTCCTATTTCTTTCCTCATGATCGCATTTAAAAATTGAATCCAAACGAGACACAAATCAAGATAACAGTTCAGAGTGAAACTTACAAAATCCATTCGGAATTCACTTTCCAACAACAAGAAATAGTTCCGTTCATATTCAACTTTAAATGAAAACAAGGATGAATTTATCATCCTTATCAATACTTCATTTAAATCAGGCTCATACGAAGACCATAAACAGGTTAGTAAAACATCGTATTCATCATAGAACAAGCAGTATAAATATGCATCCTATGTACTTACTTTTGTACTAGAAGATTTCCATACTTCTTTCACTGTATTTTAACCAAATAAACAGTTATACAGTCACGTAATCAATTATTCACATGACTTTCTATATCCATGAACGCATACAGTTCATAATAACAATTTACACATTGTTGTTACCTACAACAAGTCCAACTCATCTTGTACAATAAGCTCTATTGCTTTTTCCAGTATTCAAACAGCAAGAAGAGAAAAGAAATTCTTCCCTGTAACTATTTTAATAAGAAAACATCCATTTTCTTCAAACACAACAGAATCACTCAAGTCGAATTCATTTTTTTTTCTTCTAAATAACAGTGCAAAATCAGAGGTCACACGAAACATTTCAATTTTCTGTTTGTACAGAAAAACACAAAGACTCGAAAACAATCTAAATACCAATGTCACTTATCAAGCGTAGTCCCTTAAGAGCCCTGAGACCAAAATATCGTTCAACTTCAACGGGTGACTACTCGGACTCCGTGGCACCTAGAGAGGCCTCGTCTGATCCAACACCTTGATGTAGGGACCCTCTACAATAACCTCTCTCAGTTTTTTCCTTCTCGTTTTGGTGCTCTCGCTGTCCCTATTTGTTTACAAACGCGCGAAATAGTGCGGTTGGAGCCGTTTAAGGTTGTCACAAACGCTATATTTTGCAAACGGTGGGTCATGGCACCGAACGTCATCGCACCAAAGCATGTCTGGGTGGCTAGGTGAATGCTAGAGGAGGTGGTGTTTTGGTGCTGGCTGTCATTGCTTTCGGGCTACTTCGTTGGGGCGTAGTCCCTTAAGAGCCCTAAGACCAAAATATCGTTCAACTTCGATGGGTGACTACTTGGACTCGTGGCACCTAGAGAGGCCTCATCTGATTTGAAACCTCGGCATAGGGACCCTCTACAATAGCATCTCTCAGTTTTTTCCTTCTCATTTCGGTGCTCTCGCTGTCCTACTGTTTGCAAACGCACGAAATAGTGCAGTTGGAGCCAGTGTAAGGTTGTCAAACGCTATATTTTGCAAACGGTGGGTCGTGGCACCAAACGGACTATGCCGACACATCCGGGTGGCTAGGTGAATACTAGAGGAGGTGGTGTTTCGTGCGCGAAACGGTCGTTGCTTCGGGCTACTTCGTTCGGGCGTAGTCCCTTAAGAGCCCTGAGACCAAAATATCGTTCAACTTCAACGGGTGACTACTCGGACTCGTGGCACCTAGAGAGGCCTCGTCTGATCCAAAACCTTGATGTAGGGACCCTCTACAATAGCCTCTCTTGGTTTTTTCCTTCTCATTTCGGTGCTCTCGCTGTCCTACTGTTTGCAAACGTGTGAAATAGTGCAGTTGGAGCCAGTGTAAGGTTGTCAAATGCTATATTTTGTAAACGGTGGGTCGTGGCACCGAACGGACTACGTCGGCACATCGGGTGGCCAGGTGAACACTAGAGGAGGTGGTTTTGGTGCGCGAAAGGTCGTTGCTTTCGGGCTACTTCGTTCGGGCGTAGTCCCTTAAGAGCCCTGAGACCAAAATATCGTTCAACTTCGACGGGTGACTACTCGGACTCCGTGGCACCTAGAGAGGCCTCGTCTAATCCGACACCTCAGCGTAGGGACCCTCTACAATAGCCTCTCTCGGTTTTTTCCTTCTCATTTCGGTGCTCTCGCTGTCCTACTATTTGCAAACGCGTGAAATAGTGCAGTTGGAGCTAGTGTAAGGTTGTCAAACGCTATATTTTGTAAACAGTGGGTCATGGCACCAAATGGACTGTGCCGACACGTCCGGGTGGCTAGGTGAATGCTAGAGGAGGTGGTGTTTCAGTGCGCGAAATGGTCGTTGCTTCGGGCTACTTCGTTCGGGTGTAGTCCCTTAAGAGCCCTGAGACCAAAATATCATTCAACTTCGACGGGTGACTACTCGGACTCTATGGCACCTAGAGAGGCCTCGTCTGATCTCGAAACCTCGGTGTAGGGACCCTCTACAATAGCCTCTCTCAGTTTTTTCCTTCTCATATCGGTGCACACGCGTAAGTATGGTCTTGTAAACACTTGGGGAGGAGTCATTTTCAAAATTTACAACTTTTTCAAAATTTTTTTCAAAATTTACAAATTTTTCAAAATTTACAACTTTTTCAAAATTTACAACATTTTGAAAATTTACAACATTTTCAAAATTTACAACATTTTCAAAATTTACTTGACTTTTTCAAAATTTACAACTTTTTCAAAATTTACAACTTTTTCAAACAATGAAAGCTTCTCTTAGCTTCGAGAATTTAAAATTCTCTACTAACAGTGCCAACCACGTGAAGGTGGAAGCTTTTATGGCACCACTAACCTAAACATAAAAGTGTTAGTCAAAGAAATTTAAGTTTCAAATCAAAACCATATATACTATAGATCTAGATATAATGTACGTGCAAAATACACAAATTTAAAATAAAATATATATTCAAACTTAAATCTAGATCTTTAAGTTCTAAAAAATATATATATATATATATATATATATATATATTGAAAAGAAATTATATATATACCAGACATGCTCGCATTGTAAATTCATTCCAATGAACCATCAGGATCGGATCTACTCTGAATAGTAGACAAGATTGCTTCATGATCTGACTCTCGAACCTTCCAAAGAATCTTGTTATTAGGCCTTCCTCGATATCTATACAACTAAATATTTGTCGCTAGAACTAGATGTGAATATAAGAGTATTTTCTTGTGTGTCTCAAAGTCTTCAAACACCCAAATAGAGGAGTTTTTAATGGATACCGTCGAAGCCAAGTTCCAGTAACTACCACTGACCCTGTAGGATACTCAATATCTTCGCCATCTATAATAGGAGAAGTACCTTCAATTTTCTCATGGATGTAACTTTCCAATTTAGGTAATCCGCCGCATGTACTACAACTTCCATCTAAACAATCCCGACTATAAAAAAATTGTCTAACTTTTTCACAAAATATAGTAGGAATGAAATCCTGGATGATATTGGTGGAACTTGAACACCACATTCAGATAACATAGTTTCAGAATGAAAATTAGAACGAATACGTAAAAATTTAGCATAATGCATCGTAAATTCAACATGTTGCCTACAACAACAAGTGGTGCAAGCATGGTTGATTTTCACATAGAATGGTTTCAACATTTCAAAAAAACGTTGACTAATTTTAATTTCCGATTCTCTCGGTTCAAACTTACGAAAAAATTGAATTTGAGTCATATCTAAGAAATGCTTTGGATGTGGTTCATGATTAGTAGAACCAACTCTCCGTTTTATAACATCTCTTGTATTAGGTGAAACTCTAGTATTATCATGCCAAAATTTAATAACAACTTCTCTTATAGCATCATAATTATTTTTGTCCTTACGCGGTGCTCTAGCAGAAAATGCCCAAAAATCGGCATTATTGAGTGATTAAAGGATATTACGTCTTTCAATTGCTTTCATTAGAGTTTTTCGATTAACTTGTAACATTCGACTTGTTTGTGTAATCAAACGTTGTTTTTTATTGATTCACTTACAACACTAGTAGCAAGTACACGACGCACAATATTACTATCCCTAGTGTGTCTCTTGACACCAACAATGTGATATGCATCATGAAGGTTTTCAACAATTGTAGAGGTTTGACCACGTATATTAGATATTGTCAATCCTAAGGTGTTTAATGTAGGTCTCATTTTAATCAATTTCATCAAACTAACCAACAATTGACATCTTTGGGAATCATTTAAAATTTCAAAATGATTATCCCAAATTTCAGTGGCTTTTCTTCTGATTTGTCATTCAGAAAGTTTGTCAGACATTGGTTTCAAAATGTTTTCATCAATTTCAATAAAAAAATTAGGTTTCTTACGTAAAATCCTAGGAGGTGTTTTTGTCAAATTTTGCTTGTTTATAGTTTCAACATGAATTTCCTTATTCACATTTTCATCATCTCCTTCAATTTCAACATTTTCTACATCATGAGTATTTAATTCTTCTTCAAAATGTGACAAGAAAAACTTCTTCATCATGAGTATTTAATTCAACTTCAACATTGATGTAGAAACATTACCTAGTTCTTCATTGCTTACAATAGTTGGGATTGAAGATGAACCTCTTCTAGATTCACGAAGTTTCCACATTCGCTCAGCATTTTGAATTTTGTTGGCCTCTAATTCATTTGGTGTTTTTTTACTTAATGACTTCCTTTTTTACTTTGTTTTTCGTCTCACATGATGTTTTGTTTCGGTGATAAGAAAAACGTGCGAAAAAGATAGAATTTCGAGAATTAAATGCGGTAAGGTCAGAGAGTAAAAATCACATGGTAATTCGAACATTGGGATGTGTGTAAATATGATTTATAAACCGCGATCGTGCTTTATAAACCGTGATCACGGTTTATAAAGCGCTCATGTTTATAAAGTGCGATCGCGGTTTATGTTTAAAAAACCGCGATCGCGGATCTATCTGCCGAACCTAAGGCTCGAGAAAATCTTTGTTTTTCCCCAACCAAAGCTATGGAAGGTCATTATGAAGTGTAAAAGGTCAAAAAACCTCAAATCTGCTCTTCCAAAGACTTGAACCGTGCTAAAAAACTGAAAACATTTCACAAAAATGGTGCCATCGCGTAGGGGAGACTCTTAGCTTCGTAGAAATATTGTTTTTAAAGTGAATAGAATAAGATAAATATCATTTTATAATTTTTTACTAACAATAGGTCTTTAAGACATTTTTTCCCGTGAATGTTCATGTCTACGTTTAAGACTGTAACTTTTGTTTCGCTTATCAAAATATGATAAAAATTATACCATCCTAAGCGTGGACAAATTCTATACACGTTAAAAAAATAAAAATTGATTTCGATATTTTTTATATAGTTATGGCAGGCAAACGGAAAGTGCTCTGTTTTCTAAATATTTTCAGACCACTTTCACGGAAAAAATCATAAAAAAAAATATTGCTAAAAAAATACAAAATAAAATCCATCCCAAGATAGACAACTACATCTAACATTTCACTAAAGGAAAAAAATAACAAGATTTGGTCATCCAAAATGCGGGCAAACGGACTACAATCTTATAAGTTTTTAAAAAAAAAAAAACTAAGTCATATAATTTTAAGTGTTTAATATAGCTAAACTTGTCTATTTTTTACAAAAATTAGTATTTTAGAAATTATATTCCGAATGCTACGATTCATATTTATATAATTTTTTCTAATTTAGAGTGCGTGTATAGCTAATAATCCCTACAAGTTGAGATTTTTGTTTTTGCAATATGATGTCCACGGATGACCCTATATTTGTCCATCAACTTCCTGCACTTACCCATCTATTATAGCATTGACTCAATCATTGAGAAGATGAAGACCCTTATAAATGTAAAAGATCAAGATCCTAATGAAACATTTTTCCAGCAAGTGCAAGCATTTTTCATTGAGCAATGGAAAAATAATGTCCCCCTACCACATCTCTTGCTTTCGCATTAATTCTGGATACTATAAGACTGAGGTCCTTTGTTTGCCTAGAAGATGCAACCCTACAAGGATGTTTAAGTCGGTGAAGGATATAAGATGGCATTCACTATGCTCTTCCCAGTCCTCATGTGGAAGATATACTTGTGGGTGAATTTGACAATTTCATAGCCTCCATGGGTCACAACCTTATCACTCTTTGGAACAAGTACAAGGATACTCACATTGTGTTATCTCCATGACAAAGGATCCATGCACCTACAGCCTCTTGCGATAAAAATCATATCACAATTTTTATTTTCATAATTTCTTTTAGTTTTAAGTTTTGAGTTTTTAACTTATAAATTTTATTTTTATTTTGCCTTTATAGGTTGCGAGTTCATCTTCCTCCGATTGAAACTGAAGTACTTACACTTTTATCTATTGATTCAAGTACAACAAACTAGCGAACAAAAAATACCAAATAGTTGGGTCTATGTGCATTCCAACTTGAGTCATCTATCACAAAAGAATATGGAGTATAAGTATAGGGAAACTAACTAGTGGGATGTTCACATGTCCAAAGCACGATGACTTGGATGCTCATATTTCACACCTTGGATTACTTGACAAGGAGACTTCTTCAATGTCACAAGACCCGCATACCATGGCTACTAGGATTGGCAATGGTTGTGTTACTGCTTGTAGTTCTAATGAATCACATAACGATGTTGATGCTCTCGGTGAAGAGCATTATGACAATGAATACTATTTTGATTTAATAATTAATATTATTAATACATTTGGCATTCAGTTGGCATTATCAATTTACCAATAGTGTTTTTGTGGTTATTGTTTTTATTATATGCATACTATGTGCCTAATTCATGTTTACTAAGCTAGAATATTTATATTTTAAATTTTTTAATTTATAAATCTTCTTAAAATTTTAAAAAAATGGTATGGTCATAACCGTAACAAAACAAATCATTGTCCTGAAAAGCCGATTCTCTATTGTTGGCACCAAAACCAATACAAACGCGTCGCATATGGTGAAAAGTGCAAAAATTTATGGATAAGGAACTCAAGCTTCCCCCTTCACTAGTAATATTGTAGAATAAATCTAAATCACTTATTGAGTATGATCTCACCACGACCATTTAGCTTGGAGTCAATATCACTTTTGAGAAGCATAAAGCTGTTGGTCGCGCTTGTAAAAGGGGTCACAACCATCATTATTGGGTCCTCGACAAGGTGTGACATTGTTGGTCCCAAATCCTAAACCCATCCTAGCCTATCCCATCCTACTCCATCTTGAATCTTTTTACCCATTCCATCCTGGAATCCTAACTACCCCCTTTCATCCACTATCATCATCGTCCTTGACACTAGAATGGGATTTTCTTCCTTTATGGTTTTCCTTTCGCCCACCTAAAATCAAAATATCGAAAATTAAAAAAAATACAAAAAATATCCAACATAAAAAAAGTAAAATATCCAAATTAAAAAAAATCAAATATCCAAAATCAAAACATTCAAAATTATAAAAAACAAAACATCAACAATCACAATAAGGCCTCACTTGCACACGGATGTTTTTTGTCCCTTTCTTTTCATCCTTTTGCACATCACCCATCATTGTCTATCAACACTCACCGTGAGGCAACGATCTCTATTGTAGTCATTTGATCTTTTCCATTCATTACCTTGGTATATTAAAGAACTTCCCTCTTAAAGATCCTATCACTATCATACCACTTAATAACCTTGTCACGAAGACTTTTGGGCCTATCTGTTGACACTAGCCGGTGTCATCACCGCCATCACTTCCGCGTCCTTTCAACCAGCCATTAGTGGTTCTTAACCCCTTATCAAAATAATCAAGAGAATTGAATATCTTTTTAGAAGCCAATCAAAATCAAAAATCAAAAATCCAAAAAACATCTATAAAATCTCAAAATATAAAAACATTTAAAGAAAAATCCAAAAATAAAAAATCACTAAACAATTGAAAATCTTATCTAGTACTCAACCATGCAGTTATTAACATCTCACCAACTAATGACATCGTTTTCCATCTAAATCTCCCCAACATATATCGTTGCCTAGGGTAGGTTATGGCTTGTTTTGTCATCACTCGTAACTAATCCATCCCACATCCATCTCCCGTATGTGAATCCTTGTTGAGGCAAAATTGTTTCTTTTATCCTCAAACTACATCACTTGGGTAGTAAACGTGACAAAAAGAAATCAAATGCACTTGTTAAACAATTGTTTGTTTGAGTGTGTTTTCTTGTGTTTGTATGTTTGCTTGTTTATTTGCTAAGTAGCCGATACGTTTTGGATATGGATATGGGTACGAGTATCCGATACGCGAATACGGAAAAAAAAAAAAAAATTGGCCCGTATACAAGCATTGGATATGACGTATATATATATATATATATATATATATATATATATATATATATATATATATATATATATATATATTCCACAACTACTCATAAATTCATGAATTTATGACTGCTTAAATAGGACTTAACCACATATTATGCATACAAAAATGAAAAAACAAGCTAAATAACCACAACTACTCATAAATTCATAATTTCATTTGTCCCTACCATATATAGTTGAGATGTTTATTACATTTATGATTTATCTCATACATGTTATTTTTATCCATGTTTATGGTGGCTTGTATTTGGTACCTTTTGTAGAATAATGGTGCTATGAAAACTGTAATTTCTATTGTAATGATATATTAAATGTAAACTGGGAAAAAAAAAACACAAGTTTTGGGCCTGGAAACGGTTAGGATATGGCCAGAAAGTCCGTACGGTTGTTGTAGACATACCCAAACATTCCTAGCCATATCTTGGCTATTTTTGGGCATGTATTTGGGCCATACCCCATACCAGGTACGTTTCATACAAGTACCAGGTGTCCTAGGGGTGTTATATCATCTACTTAGTTTATTTGCTTAATTGCATTACATTGCACTTTGTTTTTGAGTCAGTCCTATAGCATCTTACAAACATTGGTGTTATGGTTTTTCATATTATTATTCTTATTATTTTATGCTAATATCAAATAAAGGTTACCTAGAACCATATCATTGTGTAAGACATTCAACATTTCCCCCCTTGTACCATTTTCCCCATCCCTCTAGTTCTATCCCTCCATCTTCTATCTAACTTTCCAGTCTTCCTCATATTCTTTTACCCTATCAACAATCTATCATACAAGCATATCATTTTGACATAGTCATCCACTTCGAGAAATCAGCCCATCGATCCCTTCACTAAAACCTGAAGTGGACTATCGGTCAACATTTTGGTCCTTATCTATTCAAATTTCTTGTGCCTTCTTTTATCACCGCATGGTCTCTTGTGGGGGATCCTCTTATCAATCTTCTTATTCCTCCTATCATCCCATCGTGTTTACTACTTTCTTTAAAAGGATGTCTGCTCACACGACACCCTCTCAAAGCAAATTTGTAGACACCTAAAATATGTCATGCTATTTAAACATATATCACACAAATAGCACTACCACCCATAATCGTCTATTAATTTAAAACAACTTTCTATTAATTAATTGATTTCCCCTCTTCCAAATACTAATTAATGACCTTTTGTTATTTAAAATCCTCTTAGTTTGATAGTTACTAACTCCCATTATTATTTACGAAGAATCCCCACTTTACTAATTAATGACTCTTCATTAATTAAATCTCGCTCTAAATCACCTTTAAAATCACTAATTTTCATCTAAAACTTCCCCCAACAGCTTCTACAAGCTAATATTGGCATACTAGTTAGTTCTCAATTGATTAATTAAGCCTACATTACCCCCATCTATTTCCCATGAAATATTAATCTTAATTAATTATTCCTAGTTCTATTTTATCACTTCTAATTCTACTTTTTCATCATCCCACATTCCCAACAAGTTGTAGTTTTCCCAAGGAGAAAAGCAATGAAAACAACCTAGTGCATCTATCGTAAAAGACACGTTGACATCTTGTCACACCAATTTCTCATACGAGCATTCTATTAATAGAAAGCTTGCCAAAATGATTAAAACCCCTCTGTGGTTAAAGTAGACAAAGGATATCCAAACATGGTTTTTGCCATTTTGAATAGACCTCTTACTTAACTAAGTTCCCCTCCTTAAACAACCTCACACTACTATTTTTGCACATGGTTGCACATCTATAATGTAAATCCACAAATCAAAGGGAGGTTTACATTTTCATGTGTAGACACAAAATCACGCACTTTGGGTAATTATCTAATCTCGATCACATACTACTATTCATATGATTCCTAAGCTAGAAAAGTACTGATTAACCCATGTCTTTGGCCATCTTGCTTTCCTTTCTGTTGACACTTTCAGTCTTGCACTCTTACTTGCTCAGTCGGTATTTTTACCCTTCGTCATTTGTCATCCCAAACACCAACACCACCAAGACTTCAACGCCAAGCACCCTTTTCCTCTCTAGGCACTCCTGTCCCCTTTATACATTACTCACACTTTATGGGAACTTTCTAACCGTTTGAGCAATTTCTATTTTTGGTCGTTGGCCTTTTGGTGGTTAATTGAAAAATTCGAAGCAAAGGAATCATATAAATATAAAGTTATGTGACCATAATAAGGGACCAAGCACTAAACATTACTATCTCTACCGAAGGTTGCATCCATCGAAGGCATCTATAGCTCCATTTTCATCCATCTAGCTCCATGACAAAGGGACAAAGGCTGGTTCATCTGCATCCCACTTCATAGGAGGGGATTCTATTGTTTCCATGTACATATTATTTACATTCTACATCTAGTTACTTGCTCACTACTTCAAGTGCGACATGCACAAGAGCAACCTAGGGCACAATTTCGCACACACACATACAGAACTACATTGGGTCTGAGATGTAGTGCATTACTCAATGATAAGTCTATCATTTTGGCAACTGAGGATAGTCCGACCCCTTCATTTGTATCTTTCTTTTTTAGGGTTTCAAATGCTTTTGATGCTTTGTTTGGGGTTTTGCGAGATGATTCATTCATTCTACATTTACGGAGACCTCGGTGATCTTACAAAGCAACATACACATGACAAAAGGAAAACAAGTGTGAACCTCTTGCGACACCTTAGAGGGGGTTTACTAAGCATTTACGCAAACAAGGGTGCCCACATGTGCCCCTATCCTTCTCTAGGTACCCCAGTCTAGCCAAATCCACCTCTGCTGTATTTTTCTAGACTTAGTGCAGCGGTTTCTCATCTTTGTTTAGTCGGTCTCCACTGCGACACATTCCAATGACCTTTTTGAATCAGCTAAGGCTCTTCTAACCCTCTTTGCACATTAGGGTTTCATATTTTCATTGCTTAGTTGCTTGGGTATTATTTCATTATTCATTTATTTATTGCAAACTTACATTAGATTAGGCTATTATTTTACATTTTAGTTTAATCATCATGTTATGTTTAAGAAAATTTTGTTTTCTTCCCTTTCTTTCTGTCTCTTGTAGTGTGGCTAGTCCCCAATATTTTATCATGCATCCAAGAGAATCCCCTCTTGTATCGGTTTCTCTGACCCCTATTCAAACGATTAGACCTTCTCCCCCTCTCTTGCTTCTTTCTCTTGACTAGGAAGGGATGATGAACCCCTCAATTGCAGAAGAAGAAAATGCCAAGATTATTATCGGGCAGGTTCTTGAAACTAGATGCACAAAATTCCCGTGATATTGAGAATAACATTCTTCAGCAACTGATTGATAGAATTTAATGTGTGGAATCGCTTACTGGCACTCCAAATAGAAGTTGGTGAGCTCATAAACAAGATAGCCGTAGTCAAATCAAAGAGTGTTCTACTTAAGGAATTCACCAACACCAACAAGGAGCAAGATGCTCCTAATCCTCCCAACACCACATTACACGCAAAAATTCTCAAACTCAAAAACAAACAGGATTAGATCAGGTCCCAGCAAGCCTTGTTTAAGTAGGAAACGGAAACACAAATCCACTTATGGGCATAGTTAGTGGCAGGAATACAATTCCCCTATAGCAACAATTGAGGAGGTCATCCAGGCTAAACTCATTAAAGAGCGTACCAAACGTGCTAGGGAGTTGAACCTTAAAGTGAGGTGGCTCCCTCTCCCTCTTTCCTCCCCAAACCCCATGGTTATTGGGACCAATTTCCTCAAGGATAATCTGGGGATCCCCGACATGACTCTTGATAGAGCTTGGCTAGAATCCAATTCCACCCTTTCTCTTCATTTTAAGTCGGAAGCTGATTGGCTTAGGGACCTTTGAGTTGGATGATTATTGTTCTCTCTTCTATATAAGATCTTCCTTGATGAATATCTCACCAGATCATAGTTGGTGGAGCTCAAATGCTCCAGAGAGCTACTTATGGCAAAGCACAATAGGCAAGGAAATGGGTAGTTATTTGGAACCTCATAGTAGTTTCAGTGGACGCCTATCCTCCAAGTTGGGAATCTCAATCCGGGACCTCAAAATGACGGGCCCATGGTGAGATGCGACAAGGTATAGGGATCTCCATCAAGCTGTTGGAAAGGTAATGACTCGTTCTAGTCATCTCTTGGTCTAATATATATCACTCTTAGGCCCTTGGACATCCTCTTTGTCATCTAGACTCACGCTAGCCCTATGCGGCCACTCCCATATTTCATAGGGTATCAATGGTTTTCAACTTGTAGACAAGAGACAAGGAGTTCGGGAGGTGTCAGGGGTTCATGTGGTGTGGCTTGTCTGAATAAAGATTCTCTTCGGAGTAGTTTTTCGATGGTGGCCACGGATGAGTTCGCTCGGTTTATGTGGATTCAGATTAGAGGCGATGCCCCCCTCCCCAACAACATCTACATTGCAGTTTGCTACTTCCCTCCTGCTTCCTCACCATATGTTATCCATAATGGCCCGGATGGTGACCCTTTATTGATCGTACACTAGTATCACCCAATAATTAACGGTTAGGGAAGTTATTCTTCTAAGTGACTTCAATGCTTGTACCAAAGCCCTCCAAATCCTTCTCCACGATTGTTAAGAGGACGGGTTATGCACCAAGGAGATAGATCTATAGTCAATGGGGCTTCACAGGATGTCACATGATGATTTGGGGCCTTCCACGGCCTATGGTCCACACCTTCTACAATTAGGGGAGTCTCATGAGTTGTTGTTTCTTAACAGCTCGCCTGCTTCCCGATTCTTACTTTTTCACATGTAGACCTCATGGAGGGGGTGCAAGTGTGGTGGATTATGTCTTGTCTAGCGAGAACCTATTGTCTTTCATTCGTCACCTCTTTGTTCCCCCATTCCCCTTGCAGACCGTGTTCGTCTTTCCTTTTCTCTCAGGGTTGATATCCCCCCTCCCGTCGTTCCCATTCAGAACCCACCTCGTACTACCTTCCGATTTGACGAAGGGGACCCCGACACCTTTTCTTCCTATCCACTAGTTACTCCCATTCGAGGCACATTTCTTCTCTTGATTGTAATGCCACCAAGTACACCTACCTCTCTTCCATCATTTGTGAAGCAGCCTCAAGTCCTTTCCTAGCTCCACCCGACCTAATTCCACTTCTCATCAACCAAATATTACGAGATCTTGTATGATAAATAAGTGGTATTATGAGGAATGCAAGGCTCTTCACTGCCAGCTTTGACACACTTTCACCCATGCTCACTCCTCCTACCCCACCCTCAAAGCCTCCTATCGTTGTCTCCTTCACCGTAAGAAATACCTCTTCATTTCTCAGAGGAGACGGATCTTATGTGCTTCCCTCATCCACTCTCCCAAACATTTTTGGTGGAACATCCTTCCCCACCAATCTCCCCTCCCTTTAGAACTCAGCCCTGGATCCATGTTCTCCCACACTTCCACTCTCTATGATATCCCTAGGCAACCGCAAATCAAGTTGTTTCCCCACCATCTTCTTTCCATTTATTCACTTACAGAAACACCAAAGAGGCTATTAGGGTGATGAAGAGTAGCAAGGTAGTGGATGAGGAAGGTTTCCAAGAAGAATTTTTCAAGCATGGGTTTCGTGGTCTAGGTAGTTATTTGGATGATCTCTTCAACCATGTGGTTTGTACAAGCTTTCTACTAGCTTGGTCACATCACACTATTCACTCAATTCACAAATCAGGCCCTAGCTCTGACCCCAACAACTATAAGATGATCATGGTGGGCCACACACTCTTGAAGCTATATGCTACAATTTTTCCATAAGAATCTTTTTGGTGGAATTGGAGCAGAGACATCTTAGAGCTAGGGACGAACAAGGATCTGACCCACCCATCAGACCATTGATCATATCTTCACTCTCTGAGCCATCATTGAGGAGGCATGACATCACTCATCAAAAGTCTACTACTACTTTGTAGACTTTTGGAAAGCGTTTGACTCTATACCACAGGAGGCCCTATTCCAGAGGCTTGGAGACATTGGCATATCTAATACCCTTTTGAACGCCATCATGCACATATACGAGATAGTCCTTGGTCATCTTTGAAGCGCTCACGGGACATCACATTTCATCAATACCATTGGGGTTAAACAGGGTTGCCCCATGTCCCCACCTTGTTTGGGATCTACATTGATGAGTTAGAGACCTTTCTCCATGAGCATATCTAGGACAATGATGATTACCTTCTCCGCCAAAGTTATGATATCCATCCTATTGTTTGTTGATGATGTGGTCCTCTTAGCATCTTCTCATGAGGGGTTATAGCGACAGTTGGATCCTTTACATACATTTTGTGATCTTCGGCAGTTGATAGTCAACCAAGGTTATGGTCTTCAATGGGTTGAAGACTTCACACCTCCATTTCTTCTTCAGAGGGGAGGAGATTAAGATCACCAACACCTATACTTACTTGGGGGTACAATTCTCTAAACCCCATTTTAGTTTGAGACACGCCCTCCAGCCTCGATTCAATAAGGGCTATAGATCTTTAGCCCTCCTCAAGTAAAAGTTCTTTCGACACCACTTTCAGGAAATTTCCTCCAAGATGTCCCTAATGGCTCCCTTATTAGACCTATTGTTCTCTATGGGTCCGAGACTTAGGGGCCCTCTTTGTTTGAGTCAAATTGGGCTTTGGCCAAAAGAGTCTATATCCTTCTCCTACGAGTGCATTATCACGTGCAAATAGACTGTCCCCCAACACATCATCCTTGTGGACTTGAGGCTTGACCCTTCAAAGCAAAGACTAATCCTTTTTGTATTGCATTTAGGGCTTTTCCGACTCAACGGAGGGGAAAAACAGCCCCTTGTATTTGGCAAATTGTTTTTCGAGAGGCTATTGTACCTATCTTAAAACACACAAGTCTCCAATATTTTGGAGTCTGTGGGTATTAGGATGGACCGTATCCCTCCGTTTAGGCATTCCTTGGATGCACCTAGCCACCTTCTACCTACCAAATAAGAGTTGAATAGGGTCATCAGGTAGGAAATTTATAGGTAGTTCATCCATACCACTTGGGTAAACCCTCATGGTGGGTTACGCCCTAAGATGGCCTTTTATGATAAGCACTTCTTGGAGCCGAGAGATGGGTTTATTGTCGATTCTCAATATACGCTCTATCATTGGATGCATGTCGTTCGCATCTCCCTCGGCCAATTTAGAATGGGTTCTCATAGGCTTCAGATCGAGACCAACCACCAAATGGATCAGTCAAATAGGATCTACTAGTTATTCAACATTCAAGATGTCAAGATAGAAGAACACATCTTTCGTTGCCCCTTTTACTAGGAGATCATAGGGGGTTCCACTTCCTTTTAGGGGATCTAGACTCTCACGAGAATTCTTCATATTTGATGAGCAAAGATGCCTAACCTTATACATACAAGAGACACTGAGGCTTCGAGACCAGACAATTCGGGCCCCTACTAGTCCTAACTCTACTCAACGGATTACGAAACTACCCTCATGGAGGGGCATTAAATGCTAGACCAATAAAGAACACAACTTTGCACTTCGATCGTGCGGACTCATCGAGACCATCCATAGCTCCCAAGCTCACATCAATATGACCTTACCGGGCCCAATACCGGGAGATGAACAAGATCCACCAAGCCTGCAAGCGAGCTACCTCCTTTAGACAACAACAACATAGTGGACATCCTAGGCCTTTCACTTCTTGCTCTAGTCACCCTTCTATTCAAAGTTTCCTTCATTCAGCCCTCGATGTTAGGAGAGTTGGATCCACTTCTTGTTTCTCTTTGCTCCTCTTCTTGTGCTTCTCCACCTCCTCGTAGTGCTTGGGGAGTGGATTTCTTATTATCTCGCTTTGGTTTCACTCTCATGTCTATTTCATTTTGTTTTCACTTTTCTTTATGCATCTTACTTTTTAAAGGAAACCTATTGGTTTTCCTGCTTTATGCGATACCTTTGTACTTTGCAGTCCCATTGAGGTACTTTTGTGGTCATTTGTAGAACATTAATATATTTATCTTTTCTTATCTTGATGTATTTGCATTATTAGCAGATTAGGATTTACTTAGTATTAGATCCCAACCTTATTATCTACTTACACACCATCATCTTTACTACCCATACAAGAACACAAGAGGTTGCACTAATGTTAGAAGCACGAGGCTATCAAGGGCACGTGGAGGTTGTGGGGGATTTCATTGAGGAAGTTATGGTGGTGGATGTGGCCTTGTCTACTATTATAATTGTGGGAAAGTAGGCCATTATAGTAGGAGGTACCCAAAGTTCCCAAGATGTGGATATTGTGTAGGGGAACATAAGATAAAGGAATTCCAAATCGATAGAGAAATGTAAGGAACAAAAAGAACACTAGCATGATTCGTCTTAAGTTGCAATTTGAGTTTAAGACATCATGTGACCAATGCTTTTGGTGCATGTGCTAACTTAGGGCTGCATATGAATTGGAGAAAATGCAAAAACCAATAAATTGTTTCTCAACATGTGCTACCCCAAGAATATTGCAAAAAGGTGTTGGATCGTACCCAAAAACAAAAAAATATCAAGAGGCCATCCATCTTCTACAAAAGAGAGTCCAAGCTAATCGCTGAAAATTTTGGAATGCACACATTAAAAATTATGATCCAAAGGTAGGAAGGTGTGCTATGAAAGCTAGATAAGATAAGATAAGATAAATATATTAATGTCCAACGAATGACCACAAAAGTAGGTCAATGGGACTGCAACCCAAACAATATACAAAGAGCGAGTGGCGAAAACTCAAAACAAGTTCCCAAAAACAAAAGAAAGGAAAAGAACCAAAATAAACAAGAAACCTGAAGCCAAACCCCCACAAGTGGGGGAAATGAAACAAACGAGGGAGAAATAAGGGAGAAGCAGAGAAGGGAATGAAAGAGGGGGAAAACAAGGACCAATAGTCTACTCGAAATGGTAGCCATATCCCTCTTAACATTTTAGGTCGACGAAAACAAGTTCTGATGGAATGGCAATCCAAAGAGGGGGTGTTATCCAAAATTCACCCCTCAAGGTAATTTTGATAACTGCATCAAATTATTCGATCCCGAGCAAGTAGATTCATTCAACGCTCGAAATCATGTTTTTAGGGCCCCCTAGGCTTCTCTCTAACTCTCCCATCCAAGAAGAAATCCCAACAAAGTTGATAAAATGGAAGAAATGCAAAAATAAGGTTGCAGGACTTTGGGACATCGGACGCCTTACGAGACGTGAAAAGGCTGAATCAGCCGAAAGAGGGAAAAATCGTCTAAGTCTTTGTTTCGCATAGTTGGGACATCCGGGACAAAAGTACGCAGAGGACACGGATTGGCCGGTTTGGCGCAAGTTGGACCATTTCGGGCGGTTCGGAGATATTTGTCCCAGGAAGTTTGGGACATCCGGGCCAAAAGTACGCGAGGGATGCGAAAATCTGAAAGAGCCGCCAATGAATGGAATCTCGCCACGTGTCTTCACCTCAAACAGGAACAAGGAAGCCGAATCGGGCGGTTCGGAGATATTTGTCCCAGGCAGTTTGGGACATCAGGGCCAAAAGTACGCGGAGGGACGCGAACCAGCCGGTCGGTTGAAACAGGGACTTTCCTCTCGGGACGAGATGGGCCAAAAGTATGCCAGGATGCAAAAAGCCGAAAGAGCCGCCAACGAATCAAATCTCGCCACGTGTCTTCACCTCAAACAGGAACAAGGAAGCCCGAATCGGGCGGTTCGAAGATATTTGTCCCAAGAAGTTTGGGACATCCGAGCCAAAGGTACGCGAGGGATGCGTGGGACACAAAAAGGTGAGATGGCCGAAAAGAGACAAGGAGTCCCGCGGATGAATCAGAACGTGCCACGTGTCAGAAGGTTGAAAATTTGCTAAGTGTTTGGCACAAGGTAAAAATGCGCCCCTCAGGCCCAATCAATAAAATAGTGCCACGTGTCCAGGTTTAAGGGCCTGAAAGGAATTTTCAGAGGATGAACCCCATGGAAGAATCAGAGCCTGACACATGTCATCCAAGTGGCAGTGCATGAAAAAAAAAAAATCAAATATTTTCCCACCGATTCGTTTTGGCCTGTTTTTTCCCTAAATCTTCAGATCGCCATAACTTTCGATCCAGAGCTCGGATTTTCACGTTCTTTATATCAATGGAAATCTGATGAAATTCTCTACATGATTCTGGGGTCAATCTTGCATTTCAGTTCAGTTTGAAGAGATAAAATCAAGAAATGTCTCTGGCACGTGGTAATGGCCAGAACTGATGTTTCAACAACCAGCTTTAATGCAAATACAGTTCGCCGCTTTTCATAGGGTTCTCACCCACCACCATAATGAGATGAATTAAAGGCAACCTAGAAGTGGTTGGGGTAGATTTGGTTTTCCTCTCTCTTCCCTCTCTCATTCTTCCTATAAATTGTAAGGAGGGGCTTCTTTCTAAAAAAAGTTGTTCATCTTTTCAGCTCTGCCCTCCCTTCTTTTCTTCTCCAAGGTTGAAAATGGACTTCGAACCTCCTCCCTTCTCTGTAATGGCATTTTTGCCTTTTACCATTAAAATGATGTTCTGTGCAAATTTTTGAAGCAACAAAAACGTGTTTCATGATGCATCTGTCCATCCTTGCTCGTTCTTTGCTTGTCTTTCTTCTTGCCTCTCTTCATTGAAAGTATTTGTGCATGTTTTAATACTCATTACAGGTTTGGAGCTGTGTTCATGGAGTTTTGGGACATTTTCTGTGTGAAATCTATCCTTGGGCCTGTGATGCATCTGTCCATCCTTCCCATTGCTCACCTCTCCTTGTTCCATGGCAGTTTTGATAGATGTTCAACATTTTCCTTCTCTGGTGTATCACCGTTTTAGTGTAGGCTCTGTTTTTCCCTTTTCTCTCTCTCTCTCTCTCTATCTCCTTGGCATGGTTAGATTAGGATTAGATTAGCTTTGCCTGCACTGGAATAGCTTGTGGCAGGTAGTTTAGGAATAGGAACCAGCCTTCTCTAGAGATTCCTTTCTCATTTTTGCAAGTCCCACACTTGGAGAAAGGATTCCATGTTGTGCAATCACACTGGATGCTAGTATGATCAAACTAGAAATCTGATCAACATCCATGGGTCTTTGTGATTTGGTGATAACAGTTTTGGCACATCGGGTGGGAGCTTAGAGGTCTTCCACTTCATCTTTTGCATGTTGGTGTGTTCTGTGAAGATTTTAGCCTTTGGAGGCACTTGCAGAACACATCTGGCGACTCCATCCGATCAAAGCAACCCATTTCCGAAGTTGCGAGACCCGTTTTCCATCCATTTCCATCCATATTTCTTTTCATATCTTTCATTCTTTTCCATTCCATGAAGTTGTGCAATCATGACTTCATCTCCATCATGGAATTCACATTTTCAACAACAAAGCAAGCAATGTTTCCCACCTCCAACATGTTTTTAAATCCTCCAAATCAGAATTTGAACAAATTCAAAATCAGCATGCATACCCATATGAGCAGCAATGCCAAAATCATTTGGCTATGGAGCTTTCAAGAGGAAGACTATGCATATAATGAAGACAATCAGATGCAAGATGCTGGTCTATTGGAGAAAATCCAAAAGATGGAGGTAAAGATGGTGCGATCAGAGAACAAACTCAAATGAGAGCTTTTAGAATTGGTTGTAGGACTCCTTGTCCATGGGGAGGCCCTTTTCCAAGACACTTCAGCCCTCAGGAGAAGCTGGACTTCATGATGAAGATGTTGCCCCAACTTGCACAATGGACGCAGCGAAATAGAGGCCTATACACTTGGTGTTGAATAACCTTGTCAATGGGTAAGTTCTACACCATCATCTGGTTTTCTCTTCCCATTACTCAAGCAACATCATCTCATTTGGAATTGCAAATTCTAAACTCCCCATCTGCTGTCCCAAATGTTGATCCCATGTCTCCACCTCTTAGTCTTCCACCACACCTCAATTCTTCTTTCCTTTTTCCTTCCAAACAGTCATCCCCTCCACAAGAGCTAAAAGAAATACGCTCTCCCCCAAAGAAACAAGAGGTTTCACCTCCTCTACCACCACAAAAAATTTCCAAATCAATTGAGTTACAACCCATCCCTCCTCTTGCATTCCCAATTCCATGTGGGGAAGAAGAAATTGAAAAAATCGGCCATGAAGGACAGCAAGAAGAGGAGCCCAACAAAAAAGAAATGACAGACAACTTGAGGGTTTGGGCTGCCAAATTTGGGATGACAAAGATCCCCTTAATGGTTAAGCCTTCGAAGAGGTTGGAGTTGGAGAACAGGTGGTGGTTAAGACTGATTTTGTTGCAGCAGGAGAAGAGCAAAAAGAAGAAGTAGATCAGCAGTCAGTTTTCTCAGAAAGTAGTGTCCATGTTGGCACTCTATTTGAAGGGAATGCTGATTCAATTCAAGTTACACAATCAGCCATAGAGGAAGAAAGCTCAGAAGAAGATCTTGCAGTCCCAACTTGTCCTCTAGAGCACCAAATGAAGAGTTTGACTTAACAAACTTCATGCTAGAAGAAGAGTTCTATCAAGAGAAAGATTGCCTTCAAGTAGTAGAGGAGGAAGAAGCTACTCTAGATCCAAAAGAAGGGGAGCACATTCTAGTTGTGGAGAAGAAAAGTGCAGATCCAAAGGCTTTGAGCACAAAGCAGGCTACAGGAGAACCTTCGGTTCTTTTTCTACTTCATCTCTCCCGAGTTCTAGTGCGTGAAGAAGAGTTTGATCTCTTAAACTCAATGTTGGAGGGTGAAAGAAACCATGGTGTTCAAGTTCTGATCAAGAAGGCACCATGGAGGAAGTGGAGCATTTTGCAGCAGGACAGCCATGAGGGTAGTTTATCTGTCGAGATTTGGAGGACTGTTTTGATGGAGAAGAGCCGGTTGAGTTTCCACCATTCTCTCTTTCATCATCCACATTCCAAACACTTGAGTTTCTTTATCATGAAGGAGAACATTCATTTGCGCAGCAGCTGCATCTTATAGCAGCTCTTTGGAACCAAGATTGGAAGATTTTAATCTTTCTTGTTCTTCATTGGAGGAAGAGAAAGGACGAGAGGAATTTCGCCATTTCTTCCACACCATCCATTCGAGAAGGGTCTACAAGAGAACTCCATTTTGGAGTTGAAAATCGAAAGCTATGGGCATATCAAATGGACCATACCTTGCCCAATCAGGTATTTTACTTTATTGGAACCAAAGGAGAAGTCACAACTAGTCATGCTTGCTCCTAAGCATGAGGATGAGCTACAAAGAACCAAGGATCAGCTGTCATACCTCTCCAATCCAAATGCAGAAGAACTAAAAGAGGTATTGAATTTGACTTCAGCTGATACCTTGATGATTTGGGTGGAAGACCAGCTTCTTGTTGATTTTCCATTCATCCAACCAGCCATGTTTAATGCCAAATCGGTTACATGGTTGCCAATTTTGAAGAAAGGAAGCTATTTTACACAACTAGTTGTAGGGTTTGTTTAGCTTGCCTTTGCTTCCAGTTAGAGTAGAGTAGGTAGGTTTGCTTTTAGCAGAAGAAGTGCTTGTGCACACTCTGCATGTTCCATTTGGAGCATGTATGATTTTCAGTTCTGTACATAGTTTTTGTGGTGCTGGTTTTGCTCTTGCACAGTCCATTTCAGTGGCATTTTGGTGAGAACGACTCCATTTCAGTGGGTTTCCAAGTGGCTCAAAGAGGAGGTTTTCAAAGTTCAGATCAGTTTCAAGGTTACAACTCATGACTCCATGCCCAATGGATGCTTCAGGCAGCTGGTAACTTCATCATCGGCAGGCAGATGACCCCACTGAGTCGCCAAAATTGTTATCCAAAATTCACCCCTCAAGGTAATTTTGATAACATGCATCAAATTATTCAATCCCAAGCAAGTAGATTGATTCAAGGCCCGAAATCATGTTTTTGGGCCCCCTAGGCTTCTCTCTAACTCTCCCATCCAAGAAAAAATCCCAATAGGTTGATAAAATGGAAGAAATGCAAAAAATAAGGTTGCAGGATTGTTTAAAGGCATTTCGAAGTCTCGAAGGGTTCGGGTCATACTGAGGTTCGTTGTACCAAGCTTGGGGGCCGGAAAAATGAAGAAAATCGGCTAACTCCTAGTCCAGCTGCGGGACAGTTGGGACGTTGGGACATCGTGGACGCCTTGAAAAGGCTGAATCCGCCGAAAAGAGGAAAAATGCCTAAGTCTTTGTTTCGCACGATTTGGGACATCCGGGACAAAAATATGCGGAGGACACGGATTGGCCGGTTTGGCGCAAGTCGGACCATTTCGGGTGGTTCGGAGAAATTTGTCCCAGTGTAGTTTAGGACATCTCGGCCAAAAGTGCGCGACGGACACGAAAAGCCGAAAGAGCCGCCAATGAATGGAATCTCGCCACGTGTCTTCACCTCAAACAAAAGAACAAGGAAGCCCGAGGGGTGAGGCCGAATCGGGTGAATGGAGATATTTATCCACGTGCGGTTTGGGACATCTTGGCCAAAAGTCACGAAGCCGAATCGGGTGGTTCGGTCAAAGAGGGGACTTTCCTCTAGGACGGTTGGGCGGGCCAAAAGTACGCGACGCGAGGATGCGAAAATCCGAAAGAGCCGCCAACGAATCAAATCTCGCCACGTGTCTTCACCTCAAGCGGGAACAAGGAAGCCCGAATCGGAAAATTCGGAGATATTTTCCCAATAAGTTTGGGACATCCGAGGAAATGGTACGGGAAGGGATGCGTGGGACGCAATGAAAGGTGAGATGGCCGAAAAGAGACAAGGAGCGCGCGGATGAATCGAAATTTTCCCGTGTCGGAAGGTTGAAAATTTGCTAAGTGTTTGGCACAGGAGGTAAAAATGCGCCCCTCGGGCCCAATCAATAAAATAGCGCCACGTGTCCAAGTGGCAAGTTTAAGGGCCGAAAGGAATTTTCAGAGGATGAACCCCATGGATGAATCGAGGAGCGACACGTGTCATCCAGTGGCGAGCAGCGGAAAAAAATTCAAATATTTTCCCGCCGATTCGTTTTTGTTTTTGCCCTAAATCTTCAGATCGCCATAACTTTCGATCCAGAGCTCGGATTTTCACGTTCTTTATATCAATGGAAATCTGGTGAAATTATCTACACGATTCTATGGTCAATCTTGCATTTTGGTTCAGTTTGGAGAGAGAAAATCAAGAAATGTCTCTGGCGCGTGGTAATGGCCAGAACTGACGTTTCAACAACCAGCTTTAATGCAAAATACAGTTCGCCGCTTTTGCTAGGGTTCTCACCCACCGCCATAATGAGATGAATTAAATGCAACCTAGAAGTGGTTGGGGTAGATTTGGATTTCCTCTCTCTTCCCTCTCTCATTCTTCCTATAAATTGTAAGGAGGGGCTTCTTTCTAAAAAGGTGTGTTCATCTTTTCAGCTCTGCCCTCCCTTCTTTTCTTCTCAGGGTTGAAAATGGAGTTCGAACCTCCTCCCTTGCTCTGTAATGGCATTTTTGCCTTTTACCATTAAAATGATGTTCTGTGTAAATTTTAAAAGCAACAACAAAAATGTGTTTGTGATGCATCTGTCCATCCTTGCTCGTTTTTGCTTGTCTTTCTTCTTGCCTCTCTTCATTGAAAGTATTTGTGCATGTTTTAATACTCATTACAGGTTTGGAGCTGTGTTCATGGAGTTTTGGGACATTTTCTGTGTGAAATCTATCCTTGGGCCTGTGATGCATCTATCCATCCTTCCCATTGCTCACCTCTCCTTGTTCCATGGCAGTTTTGATAGATGTTCAACATTTTCCTTCTCTGGTGTATCACCGTTTTAGTGTAGGCTCTGTTTTTCCCTTTTCTCTCTCTCTCTGTCTCCTTGGCATGGTTAGATTAGGATTAGATTAGCTTGCCTGCACTGGAATAGCTTGTGGCAGGTAGTTTAGGAATAGGAACCAGCCTTCTCTGGAGATTCCTTTCTCATTTTTGCAAGTCCCACACTTGGAGAAAGGATTCCATGTTGTGCAATCACACTGGATGCTAGTATGATCAAACTAGAAATCTGATCAACATCCAGGGGTGCTGTGATTTGGTGATAATAGTTTTTGGCACACCGGTGGGACCTTAGAGGTCTTCCACTTCATCTTTTGCAGGTTGGTGTGTTCCTGTGAAGATTTCAGCCTTTGGAGGCACTTGCAAACACATCTGGCGACTCCATCTGATCAGCAACCCATTTCTGAAGTTGCAGACCCGTTTTCCATCCATTTCCATCCATATTTCTTTCCATCTCTTTCATTCTTTTCCATTCCATGAAGTTGTGCAATCATGACTTCATTTCCATCATGGAATTCACATTTTCAACAACAGCAGCAATGTTTCCCACCTCCAACATGTTTTTTAAATCCTCCAAATCAGCATTTTGAACAAATTCAAAATCAGCATGCATACCCATATGAGCAGCAATGCCAAAATCATTTTGGCTATGGAGCTTTCCAAGAGCAAGAGTATGCATATAATGAAGACAATCAGATGCAAGATGCTTTGGTTTGTTGGAGAAAATCCAAAAGATGGAGGTAAAGATGGTGCAGTCCAGAGCAACAGCTCAAATGAGAGCTTTTAGAATTGGTTGCAGGACTCCTTGTCCATGGGGAGGCCCTTTTCCAAGACACTTCAGCCCTCAGGAGAAGCTGGACTTCATGATGAAGATGCTGCCCCAACTTGCACAATGGACAGCAGAAATAGAGGCCTATACACTTGTTGTTGAACAACCTTGTCAATGGGTAAGTTCTACACCATCATCTGGTTTTTCTCTTCCCATTACTCAAGCAACATCATCTCATTTGGAATTGCAAATTCTAAACTCCCCATCTGCTGTCCCAAATGTTGATCCCATGTCTCCACCTCTTAGTCTTCCACCACACCTCAATTCTTCTTTCCTTTTTCCTTCCAAACAGTCATCCCCTCCACAAGAGCTAAAAGAAATACACTCTCCCCCAAAGAAACAAGAGGTTTCACCTCCTCTACCACCACAAAAATTTCCAAATCAATTGAGTTACAACCCATCCCTCCTCTTGCATTCCCAATTCCATGTGGGGAAGAAGAAATTGAAAAAATCGGCCATGAAGGACAGCAAGAAGAGGAGCCCAATAGAAAAGAAATGGCAGAGACAACTTGAGGGTTTGGGCTGCCAAATTTGGGATGACAAAGATCCCTTGATGGTTAAGCCTACTGAGAAGAGGTTGGAGTTGGAGAACAAATGGTGGTTAAGACTGATTTTGTTGCAGCGAGAGAGAAGAGCAAAAAGAAGAAGTAGATAAGTAGTCGAGTTTTCTCGAGAAAGTAGTGTCCATGTTGGCACTCTATTTAAAGGGAATGCTGATTCAATTCAAGTTACACAATCAGCCATAGAGGAAGAAAGCTCGAGAAGAAGATCTTGCGGTCCCAACTTGTCCCTCTAGAGCAGCAGTGATTGAAGAGTTTGACTTAACAAACTTCATGCTAGGAAGAAGAAGAGTTCTATCAAGAGAAAGATTGCCTTCAAGTAGTAGAGGAAGGAGAAGCTGCTCAGATCCAAAAGAAGGAGCACATTCTAGTTGTGGAGGAGAAAAGTGCAGATCCAAGGCTTTGAGCACAAAGCAGGCTACAGGAGAACCTTCAGTTCTTCTTTCTACTTCACCTCTCTCGAGTTCTAGTACTGAAGAAGAGTTTGATCTCTCAAACTCAATGTTGGAGGGTGAAAGAAACCATGGTGGTCAAGTTACAGATCAAGAAGACACCATGGAGGAAGTGGAGCATTTGCAGCAGGACAGCCATGAGGCAGTTTATCTATCAGATTTGGAGGACTGTTTTGATGGAGAAGAGCCGGTTGAGTTTCCACCATTCTCTCTTTCATCATCCACATTCCAAACACTTGAGTCTGCTTGTCATGAAGGAGAACATTCATTTGCAGCAGCCTGCATCTTATAGCAGCTCTTTGGAACCAAGATTGGAAGATTTTAATCTTTCATGTTCTTCATTGGAGGAAGAGAAAGGACAGAGGAATTTCGCCATTTCTTCCACACCATCCATTAAGAAGGGTCTACAAGAGAACTCCATTCTTGGAGTTGAAAATCAGAGCTATGGGCATATCAAATGGACTATACCTTGCCTTAATCGGGTATTTGGCTTTATTGGACCAAAGGAGAAGTCACAACTAGTCATGCTTTTCCTAAGCATGAGGATGAGCTCAAAAAGTACCAAGGATCGATGTCATACCTCTCAATCCAAATGCGAGAATAACTAAAAGAGGTATTGAATTTGCCTTGGCGATACCTTGATGATTTGGGTGGAAGACCAGACTTCTTGTTGATTTTCCATTCATCCAATCAGCCATGTTCAATGCCAAATCAATTGCATGGTTGCAATTTTGAAGAAAGGAAGCTATTTTCACAACTTGATTTGCGAGGTTTGTTTAGCTTGCCTTTGCCAATTAGAGTAGAGTAGGTAGGTTTGCTGCTTTTAGCGAGAAGAAGTGCTTGTGCACACTCGCATGTTCCATTTGGAGCATGTATGATTTTAGATTCTGTACATAGTTTTTGTGGTGCTGGTTTTGCTCTTGCAGTCCATTTCAGTGGCATTTTGGTGAGAATGACTCCATTTCGGTGGGTTTCCAAGTGGCTCAGAGAGGAGGTTTTCAAAGTTCAGATCGTTTTCAAGTTACAACTCATGACTCCATGCCCAATGGATGCTTGAGAAACCGGTTCGTTCTTCATCTAGCGAGAGATGACCCCACTGAGTTGCCAAAACTGTTATCCAAAATTCACCCCTCAAGGTAATTTTGATAACATGCATCAAATTATTTAGTCCCGAGCAAGTAGATTGATTCAAGGCCCAAAATCATGTTTTTGGGTCCCCCTCGGCTTCTTTCTAACTCTCCCATCCAAGAAGAAATCCCAACAGGTTGATAAAATGGAAGAAATGCAAAAAATAAGGTTGCAGGACTGTGTTAAGGCATTTCGGGTCTGAAGGGTTCGGGTCATACTGAGGTTCATTGTACCAAGCTTGGGGGCGGAAAAATGAAGAAAATCGGCTAAGTCCTAGTCTAGGTGGTCTGTGGGACAGTTGGGACGTCGGGACGCGTGGGACGTGAAAAGGCCGAATCGGCCGAAAGAGGGAAAAATCATCTAAGTCTTTGTTTCGCACAGTTGGGACATTGGGACAAAAGTACGCGGGGGCGTGGATGGCGGTTTGGCGCAAGTCAGTCCATTTTGGGTGGTTCAGAGATATTTGTCCCAGGCGAGTTTGGGACATTGGGCCAAAGTACGTGGAGGGGCCGAAGCGAGGGTCAAAGGAAAAGACTTTCAAAAGAGCCATTTGGGACGAATGGAATCTCGCCACGTGTCTTCACCTCAAATAGGAACAAGGAAGCCGAATCGGGTGGTTCGGAGATATTTGCCAGGCGATTTGGGGTCTTCACCGGGCCAAAAAGACGCGGAGGACGGAAGCTAGCCAATTGGGTCAAAACATGGGACTTTCCTCTAGGACTTTTTTGGGTCAAAAGTACATAAGGGATGCGAAAAGTTGAAAGAGCCGCCAAGGAATCAAATCTCGCCACGTGTCTTCACCTCAAACAGAACAAAGAAGCTCGAATCGGGCGGTTCGGAGATATTTGAAAATTTTGGGACATCCGAGCCAAAGGAATGCGAGGGACATGTGGCAGGAAAAAGGTGAATGGCCGAAAAGAGACAAGGAGGCCGTGGATGGCACTTGAACGTGCCACGTGGGGAAGAAATTGAAAATTTGCTAAGTGTGAAAAATACCAAAGGTAAAAAGGACAAAGCGCCTCGGCCCAATCAATAAAATAGTGCCACGTCCAAGTGGCAAGAAAGTTTAAGGGCCTAAAAGGAATTTTCAGAGGATGAACCCGTGGATGAATCAGAGCCCGACACGTGTCATCCAAGTGGCAGAGCGCGGAAAAAATTCAAATATTTTCCCGCCGATCCGTTTTGGCTTTTTTTTGCCCTAAATCTTCAAATCGCCATAACTTTCGATCCAGAGCTCGGATTTTCACGTTCTTTATATCAATGGAAAGCTGGTGAAATTATCTACATGATTCCGGGGTCAATCTTGCATTTTGGTTCAGTTTGGAGAGAGAAAATCAAGAAACTGTCTCTGGCGCATGGTAATGGCCAGAACGACGTTTCAACAACCAGCTTTAATGCAAAATACAGTTCGCCGCTTTTGCTAGGGTTCTCACCCACCGCCATAATGAGATGAATTAAATGCAACCTAGAAGTGGTTGGGGTAGATTTGGATTTCCTCTCTCTTCCCTCTCTCATTCTTCCTATAAATTGTAAGGAGGGGCTTCTTTCTAAAAAAAGTTGTTCATCTTTTCAGCTCTGCCCTCCCTTCTTTTCTTCTCCAGGGTTGAAAATGGAGTTCGAACCTCCTCCCCTACTCTGTAATGGCATTTTTGCCTTTTACCATTAAAATGATGTTCTGTGCAAACTTATGAAGCAACAAAAAATGTGTTTTGTGATGCATCTGTCCATCCTTGCTCGTTCTTTGCTTGTCTTTCTTCTTGCCTCTCTTCATTGAAAGTATTTGTGCATGTTTTAATACTCATTACAGGTTTGGAGCTGTGTTCATGGAGTTTTGGGACATTTTCTGTGTGAAATCTATCCTTGGGCCTGTGATGCATCTGTCCATCCTTCCCATTGCTCACCTCTCCTTGTTCCATGGCAGTTTTGATAGATGTTCAACATTTTCCTTCTCTGGTGTATCACCGTTTTAGTGTAGGCTCTGTTTTTTTCCCTTTTCTCTCTCTCTCTGTCTCCTTGGCATGGTTAGATTAGGATTAGATTAGCTTTCCCTACCTTTGGAATAGCTTGTGGCGGAGTAGTTTAGGAATAAGAACCAGCCTTCTCTGGAGATTCCTTTCTCATTTTGCAAGTCCCACACTTGGAGAAAGGATTCCATGTTGTGCAATCACACTGGATGCTAGTATGATCAAACTAGAAATCTGATCAACATCCAGGGGTGCTGTGATTTGGTGATAATAGTTTTGGCACACCGGGTGGGACCTTAGAGGTCTTCCACTTCATCTTTTGTAGGTTGGTGTGTTCCTGTGAAGATTTCAGCCTTTGGAGGCACTTGCAAACACATCTGGCGACTCCATCTGATCAGCAACCCATTTCTGAAGTTGCAGACCCGTTTTCCATCCATTTCCATCCATATTTCTTTCCATCTCTTTCATTCTTTTCCATTCCATGAAGTTGTGCAATCATGACTTCATTTCCATCATGGAATTCACATTTTCAACAACAGCAAGCAATGTTTCCCACCTCCAACATGTTTTTAAATCCTCCAAATCAGCATTTTGAACAAATTCAAAATCAGCATGCATACCCATATGAGCAGCAATGCCAAAATCATTTTGGCTATGGAGCTTTCCAAGAGCAAGAGTATGCATATAATGAAGACAATCAGATGCAAGATGTTGGTCTATTGGAGAAAATCCAAAAGATGGAGGTAAAGATGGTGCGATCAGAGCAACAACTCAAATGAGAGCTTTCAGAATTGGTTGCAGGACTCCTTGTCCATGGGGAGGCCCTTTTCCAAGACACTTCAGCCCTCAGGAGAAGCTGGACTTCATGATGAAGATGCTGCCCCAACTTGCACAATGGACAGCAGAAATAGAGGCCTATACACTTGTTGTTGAACAACCTTGTCAATGGGTAAGTTCTACACCATCATCTGGTTTTTCTCTTCCCATTACTCAAGCAACATCATCTCATTTGGAATTGCAAATTCTAAACTCCCCATCTGCTGTCCCAAATGTTGATCCCATGTCTCCACCTCTCAGTCTTCCACCACACCTCAATTCTTCTTTCCTTTTTCCTTCCAAACAGTCATCCCCTCCATAAGAGCTAAAAGAAATACGCTCTCCCCAAAGAAACAAGAGGTTTCACCTCCTCTACCACCACAAAAAATTTCCAAATCAATTGAGTTACAACCCATCCCTCCTCTTGCATTCCCAATTCCATGTGGGGAAGAAGAAATTGCAAAAATCAGCCATGAAGGACAGCAAGAAGAGGAGCCCAATAGAAAAGAAATGACAGACAACTTGAGGGTTTGGGCTGCCAAATTTGGGATGACAAAGATCCCCTTGATGGTTAAACCTACGAGAAGAGTTTGGAGTTGAGAAAATGGTGGTTAAGACTGATTTTGTTGCAGCAGGAGAAGAGCAAAAAGAAGAAGCAGATCAGTAGTCAGTTTGCTCAGAAAGTAGTGTCCATGTTGGCACTCTATTTGAAGGGAATGCTGATTCAATTCAAGTTGCACAATCAGCCATAGAGGAAGAAAGCTCAGAAGAAGATCTTGCAGTCCCAACTTGTCCTCTAGAGTAGCAGATTGAAGAGTTTGACTTGACAAACTTCATGCTAGAAGAAGAGTTCTATCAAGAGCAAGATTGTCTTCAAGTAGTAGAGGAGGAAGAAGCTGCTCCAAATCCAAAAGAAGAGGAGCACATTCTAGTTGTGGAGGAGAAAATTGCAGATCCAAGGGCTTTGAGCACAAAGCAGGCTACAGGAGAACCTTCAATTCTTCTTTCTACTTCACCTCTCTCAAGTTCTAGTGCTGAAGAAGAGTTTGATCTCTCAAACTCAATGTTGGAGGGTGAAAGAAACCATGGTGGTCAAGTTACAGATCAAGAAGACACCATGGAGGAAGTGGAGCATTTGCGGCGAGGACAGCCATGAGGGCGTTTATCTCCGATTTGGAGGACCTGTTTTGATGGAAAAGAGCCGGTTGAGTTTCCACCATTCTCTCTTTCATCATCCACATTCCAAACACTTGAGTCTGCTATCATGAAGGAGAACATTCATTTGCAGCAGAGCTGCTTTGCATCTTATAGCAGCTCTTTGGAACCAAGATTGGAAGATTTTAATCTTTCATGTTCTTCATTGGAGGAAGAGAAAGGACAGAGGAATTTCACCATTTCTTCCACACCATCCATTCAAGGTCTACAAGAGAACTCCATTTTGGAGTTGAAAATAAAGCTATGGGCATATCAAATGGACCATACCTTTCCCAATCAGGTATTTGGCTTTATTGGAGCCAAAGGAGAAGTCACAACTAGTCATGCTTGCTCTAAGCATGAGGATGAGCTAAAAAGAACCAAGGATCAGCTGTCATACCTCTCAATCCAAATGCGAGCAACTAAAAGAGGTATTGAATTTGACTTTGGTGATACCTTGATGATTTGGGTGGAAGACCAGCTTCTTGTTGATTTTCCATTCATCCAATCAGCCATGTTCAATGCCAAATCAATTGCATGGTTGCCAATTTTGAAGAAAGGAAGCTATTTTGCACAACCAATTGCAGGGTTTGTTTAGCTTGCCTTTGCTTCCAATTAGAGTAGAGTAGGTAGGTTTGCTTTTAGCTAGAAGAAGTGCTTGTGCACACTCTGCATGTTCCATTTGGAGCATGTATGATTTTCAGTTCTGTACATAGTTTTTGTGGTGCTGGTTTTGCTCTTGCACAGTCCATTTCAGTGGCATTTTGGTGAGAACGACTCCATTTTAGTGGGTTTCCAAGTGGCTCAGAGAGGAGGTTTTCAAAGTTTAGATCAGTTTTAGGTTACAACTCATGACTCCATGCCCAATGGATGCTTGCAGCTGTATGCCCGTTCTTCATCATCTAGCAGTGAGATGACCCATTGAAGTCACCAAAATTGTTATCCAAAATTCACCCCCAAGGTAATTTTGATAACATGCATCAGATTATTCAATCCCGAGCAAGTACATTGATTCAAGGCTTAAAATCATGTTTCGGGGGCCCCCTAGGCTTTTTCTAACTCTCCCATCAAGAAGAAATCCCAACGAGTTGATAAAATGGAAGAAATGCAAAAATAAGGTTGCGGAGGACTGTTTTGAGGCATTTCGGGTCAAGGGTTCGGGTTAACGAGGTTCTTGTACTAAGTTTGGTACCAAGCTAGAAAAATGAAGAAAATCGGCTAAGTCCTAGTTCGGGGGTCATGCGGTTGGCAGTTGGGATGTCGGGGACGCGAAAAGGCCGAATCGGCGAAAAAGAGGAAAAATTCATCTAAGTCTTTGTTTCGCACAGTTGGGACATCCGGGACAAAAATACGCGGAGGACGTGGATTGGCCGGTTTGGCACAAGTCGGACCATTTGGGGGTTCGGAGAAATTTGTCCCGAGCGGTTTGGGACATCCAGGCCAAAGGAAAAAGTACGGAAGGGACGCGAAAAGCCGAAAGAGTTGCCAACGAATGGAATCTCGCCATGTGTCTTCACCTCAAACAGAAGCAAGGAATCCCGAATCGGGTGGTTCGAAGAGATATTTGCCAATGGAATCTTGGGAGATCTTCACCAAAGTACGTGGCGGAGGAGCCGCGAACTAGGTTCGGATATTTGTCGAAACAGGGGACTTTTGTCAGACATGTTGGGCCAAAAGTGCGCGAGGGACGTGGGAAAAGCCGAAAGAGCCGCCAACGAATCAAATCTCGCCACGTGTCTTCACCTCATCGAGAACAAGGAAGCCCGATCGAAGCGGTTCGGAGATATTTGTCCTAGGCGGTTTGGGACATCCAAAGCAAATGTACTCGAGGGACGCGTGGGATCGTGCGAAAAGGTGAGATGGCCGAAAAGAGACAAGGAGGCCCGGGATGAATCGAAACGTGCCACATGTTAGAAGGTTGAAAATTTGCTAAGTGTTTGGCGCAAGGTAAAAATGCGCCCCTCAGGCCCAATCAATAAAATAGTGCCACGTGTCCAAGTTTTAGGAAGGGCCCAAAAGGAATTTTCAGAGGATGAACCCATGGATGAATCGAGCGACACGTGTCATCCAGTGGCAAGTATGCGTGAAAAAAAAAAATTCAAATATTTTCCCGCCGATCCGTTTTTGGCGGTTTTTCCCTAAATCTTCAGATCGCCATAACTTTCGATCCAGAGCTCGGATTTTCACGTTCTTTATATCAATGGAAAGCTGATGAAATTATCTACATGATTCTGGGGTCAATCTTGCATTTTGGTTCAGTTTGAAGAGAGAAAATCAAGAAACTTCTCTGGCGCGTGGTAATGGCCAGAACTAACATTTCAACAACCAGCTTTAATGCAAATATAGTTCGCCGCTTTTGCTAGGGTTCTCACCCACTGCCATAATGAGATGAATTAAAGGCAACCTAGAAGTGGTTAAGTAGATTTGGTTTTCCTCTCTCTCTCCCTCTCTCATTCTTCCTATAAATTGTAAGGAGGGGCTTCTTTCTAAAAAAATTTGTTCATCTTTTCAGCTCGGCCCTCCCTTCTTTTCTTCTCCAGGGTTGAAAATGGAGTTCGAACCTCCTCCCCTTCTCTGTAATGGAATTTTTGCCTTTTACCATTAAAATGATGTTCTGTGCAAACTTCTGAAGCAACAAAAATGTGTTTCGTGATGCATCTGTCCATCCTTGCTCGTTCTTTGCTTGTCTTTCTTCTTGCCTCTCTTCATTGAAAGTATTTGTGCATGTTTTAATACTCATTACAGGTTTGGAGCTGTGTTCATGGAGTTTTGGGACATTTTCTGTGTGAAATCTATCCTTGGGCCTGTGATGCATCTGTCCATCCTTCCCATTGCTCACCTCTCCTTGTTCCATGGCAGTTTTGATAGATGTTCAACATTTTCCTTCTCTGGTGTATCACCGTTTTAGTGTAGGCTCTGTTTTTCCCTTCTCTCTCTCTCTCTGTCTCCTTGGCATGGTTAGATTAGGATTAGATTAGCTTGCCTGCACTGGAATAGCTTGTGGCAGGTAGTTTAGGAATAGGAACCAGCCTTCTCTGGAGATTCCTTTCTCATTTTTGCAAGTCCCACACTTGGAGAAAGGATTCCATGTTGTGCAATCACACTGGATGCTAGTATGATCAAAATAGAAATCTGATCAACATCCAGGGGTGCTGTGATTTGGTGATAACGAGGGGGAGAGGTCCCCCTCCCCTGCTAAGATTTGAGACTAAAACGACGGCCAAGGAGATGGGTGGAGTTGGGCGCGCTCTAGTACGAGTGTGCGGTCGAGCTGCTTAGTGGTTACCGGGAGATGTGAAGGTCCCACCGGGAAAATTCAATCTAAGCATCAGAATCGGGTCGAATGGCTCGCAATTAGTTCCTCCACACCGGGTAGAACCAGAGAAAGAAGGCAAGGCTGTAATCCGTCTTGTGGAAATGACTCTAGGAGGGGGATGAAGAATTTGGTCCCGAGTAGCAGAGACTTACAGATGTAGAGGGCAAGACACTATTGATCAATATATCTAAAAAACCGGGAGGGTCTGAACCCCTCTGAAGAGGCAATGAAATCATCCTCTGATCTCATAGTATATGGGGTAGCGGAAAATGAAATGAGTCTCGGTCTCCCCCTCCCCGAAGGCTACGAGATCCTACAAAGTTTTTCATCCCAGTCAATGTGGGGATCAGTCTCGCACCGAATTCTATAGAGCCAACCTAAAACTAACCTAGAGGTATGAGGAGGGCATCCATCCATTTCCGAAAGGTGTACCGAGGGAAAATGTTGAGTCTATCTCGATCTCAAGAAAATTGGTGTCACCCAAATTTCATCCTAAAATCTGCGACTACCCTATCCAAAAAAATTCGTAATTTTAAAATAATGGGTCGCTTTTCTGCTTTTATTACCTAAAAGTTCTTCAGTATTGCGTCAAGATATTCCCAAAGAGCCATATTAGCATTTTTAGCCAAATACCCGGATGCCCAAAATTGTTATATTATATGTAAAGCTCAGGATTTGTATACGGGAAATTTTATTTAATTATTTTGAGCCCGTATGAGGCTATTTGCACTTTGTTTTAACTCTTTTATGAGCAAACATGTCATTATTCCTATGTACTGTAGAAGGGTTTTAACTTGGAATAAGTTTTGGGCTTTATTTGTGACTTTTGACAATTTTTCGTGTTTTTGTGTTGTCCGTTTTGTTTTCTTTGAAATTTCTCTAGAACAATTCCTTTCAAGAGTAAGCCCGATTCTTGTCTTGGAGCAGCTGGAAAACATATATGCACGTTATGCCTAGAGTAAGTCGCCATCGGAGTCCGGATCACAGGAAAAAATGAAGTCGTGCACGCAGAAAAGCCCTCATGGGGTCAGCGCATTTTTGGAAAACAAAGGATTAAAGATGCAATGGGAAAAATAGAAAGCGAGAGTAAGGTGGGAATTTTGTACCGCCTAATAGGGTACTTTTTCCGTGATATAAAATTCACTTAAGCTGCAGTGGGAAAATTAGAGGCCGCAGAGCGGCAAAGGGAATTTAGTACACCACTTACAAGGTAAAATTCCCATGATAAAATAAAAGGAAAGTGACTTAAGTGAAATCATGGGATTTTATTGCCTACCTTGCAGGGTAAATAATCCTATTGTCAAAGTCAAATCACTTAAGTGGATCATGGGATTTCGGGGCTGCCTTGCAGGGTAAAGAATCCCATTATGGAAAATTCTTAAAACTAGAATTATATTGTGCAAAAAAGTGTGCCCCCTTTGGTGAGATGTTGGCAACATTTAAGTGATTATTTTAATTAATTTATTCTTCTAAAAAGTGCGCCCAAGCTTGGAAGAAGTCAACAAGTCAAAAGGGAATAAAAGAAATAGATTTAAATGGATTAAATTTAATTTATTTAAAGGCTGCCCCCTTTCATGTCAAAAAGTGCGCCCCATTTGGGACATATTTAATGATTTTTAAGGCATTAAATCATTAAATTAAATTCTATTTTCAGTGGCTATGGTCAAGGCACACTGTGAAGCTTAAGTGAAGTGAAGTGTGAAGGATTAAATTGGATTAATTTAATTTATTGGATGGTTGTCCTTAAACATGCTATTTTTAAAGAGAAAAACATGATTTTTAATTAATTAATTGCCAGGAATAGGAAGGGCAATTATTAATTATAGAATTGTGAGGGTTATATAAGCATGGGCAGCCATATGGGTGAATTATTTAATTCACAGATAAAGAATTACAGCCAAGAGGAAAAGTGTGCCCCCATTTGAAGAAGGATTTTGCTCAGGCAAGGTGGAAACAAGGCTAAAAGCTTCCAGATTTCGCGCATGCTTTGAAGGAGGTTGATCTTTGTCTGCATAATTGTTTGCATAAGTGTTACAGGTGCTCAGGTGTTGTTGAAAGGATTCATGCTCTCTTTATGTGTAAATTAAACATCAATTTTTGGGGTAGCAGACTTGAAAAGTGTAGATTTTTATAATTAAAATTCACTATTCATGCTTTGGTGGCCATTTTTGTCTGAATTAATTGTAGGAATTCATTACAGGTGCTTTACAAAAGAAAATGAGCTTTTATCAATGTCCAATACATTGCATATATCCTCTGAATCTGAAGAATTTTCTAGATCTGCACCAGTTTTGAAGAAATCCGGCCAAGTAAGAAGAAAAAAATTATTCAGATAAAGATAGACAAAGCTATGGTGAAGAGAGATGAAAAAGAAAGCATGATGGAGTCATGCATCGCTTCCAAACTTGCAGACATAGGAGACACAAATCTAGGCCCGGAACCTCTTTCCGAATTGATTGATAGATCCAGAGCGGGAAAGACTTCACTCATGCGTGCGGTTAAAAGCAGTGGAATTATCCGAGCTGCGGCCTTTCCATGTACAAACCGATTCAGCGAGTTTGTTATGGAGTGCGCTAGATCTTACCATCCTTCATCCAGGTCAGTGCGTGATGCTACGGGAAAGACAATAATTTGTTTGGACGCAGAGTTCATCAATTATTGTTTGAAGATTCCAGTATGAAAGGTGGTGACTTCCATTAGCATTTAGGATGCCGGCAGCAGATGGGAGAAGCATAGAGCTGATTGCGTGAGCATAATGAATAGCCGATACATGAAGAAGCCTAGATCTCCTTCAAAGTTCCCGAGAACTCTTCCGCGGTCCAATTTGGTGCAGGAGGTAGATGATGTTGTCAAATTGCTATGCAGGATGAATGGCGAGGTGAATGCTTACACTTTCCGTACATGGATGTATGCTTTCATCAGGACCATTGAAGTCAACAAGGTTGATTCCATAATCAATTGGTCAGAAATTATTAGCAACAACATTGGTGAGCAACTCCGGACGTGAAGCATACTTTCAGCTTCAAAATGACTTCCTACTTGGTGTATGTTGCAGCTTCACAAGGCATCTTTTCCAAGCTAGATAGATGTGGTGTTCTTTCTAAGGACCCCATTTTCGAGTGCTACCCATAGCTTACTGTACCTACGTGCGAGAAAGATTTCAAAGTGGTCAATGATGAATTCTTCTACGATTTCATTTACAGGCTAGACAAAGACTTGAAGGCCAACAGGGTAAGCAAGGAAGCGTGGGAAGCTGTGTCCAAGATTGGTAGTCTATTCATTCAGTTTGCAGATTTCACATACCTCAGGGTTACGGGCTTTTCTGGAGAACCAATAAAGATGCCCAGGTATCTGAATGATAGATTGATTGCCATGGAGTGAGCGGTGCAACTTGTGGAGTTACACGACCTTGATCAAAGCAGCGATAAGTCTACGGGATTTTTCCCAATCACTCTTTGGGACATTACAGCCTGCATTAGCATTCATAGAGCTCGAGGGATGGAGACGCAGATGTTATCTGAGTATAAGCAAGAGTTCTTCCCTGCATGGCTAAACTTCGATCCATTTGGAGTAGCCAGGAAGATGATCTCCCAGGAGTATGCACATGTGCCTTCATTAGAATATTTCTGGATGAAGTGCAAATGTGAGTACGAGGTTAGAAAGAGAGACTTTAGCAGGCTATCAGCAAAGCAAGTGTTTGACTTTGGACTAGCGTGGATACCTGCGGATCTTAAAGATGATGGGAATGTGGTACTTGACACTTACCATCAAATGGGAGGAGATAAAGCCATATTGCAGGATAACGTAGGAGGCTACCATACAATTGAAGAAAGATCTGGAGCTATTTTGGTGAATACTTCAAACTAGTTCTTTGATGAAGGGATATTTCCTTGATGAACCATTGATGAATCAAGTCACGGGAAACTTCGGCACAGGAGATTCCCTCAAGCGGAAGCATGAAGGAGAAAGCAGAAGAAGGTCTAAGAAGTTGAAAGTACACAGAAGATCTCAATCAAAGGAGAAGATCACTTCTATGACCATGGCTTTAGCTCTAGCTTCTCTAGCACCCAGTACTTCACTAACTATTGACCGCAGCAAAGAGGATACTTCCATACCTCCCCTGAATCCGGTGACACTCATCTTCTCTCCTTAGCCACTCTGTTCATCACCCGTTCCAGAGGAGATGTTGAAGCTATAGATGGCGGAGTTCGAAAGAGCTTTGTCCTTGGATGATTCAGAGGATGGCAGCCATAACACTGTGGCACTTTCGCGAGAGAGAGGATGCAAAGTGGGAGATGGTGGTGCACTCAGCGACTTCTCATTCGCCGAGGAATAACTTCTCGAGAATGGTTGGCTTTATAGTTGGTTCCAGAAGAGAGAATGGAGATGAACTTAGAGGAGCACGACTTGCAGCTACTCCAGAATCTGGGCGGAAGAGATAGAAGGCCTAAAGTTGCTAAAGCAACTTCTAGGTTGATCATCGAAGATTCGGGAGAAAATTTTCTTTGAGATATCAATTTTTGGAAGAAGAAAAGGAGGAGGAGCTCATGGTAGAAGATGTGACAGTAACCAAAGTACCCCTTGGTCAAGCCACCACTGAAGGATTGAAGCAGGACACACAGACATTGATAGATGCTCTATTCCTTAGGCTTGATAGTGAAAAGGCGAGAAAAAGAAGAGCTGACGAGTATGCAAGTATCTCAATTGTGTGAGATCATAGCCAAGGTTGCTAAGCCTTCCATTCATCCCATTTCCGAGTAGATGAGTGATCATCTTATGCAGAAAATGGAGGATGCAAGAAATCAAGTAAAAGTTATTGACGAATGGAAGGATTTGATTATGCGTCAAGATTTTGTACAACTTAGAGAAGTGTTAGCCCACCTAAAGGTTATGAATGATGTGGCAAATCAGCTACAGCAATTGGTGACAAGCATCGTATATATGAACACAGTTGTTGAGAGTAACCTGATTATTTTGGCCGAGATCAACAAGATGCCAAAAGATGTATTAGTTGCAAAAAAAATTGTACTGGATGGATCAGTTGAGAAGGGGAAACAACTAGAGTTTGTAGTATCCTTCCATTTGGAGATCTGCAGAGTTTTGTTGAAGAGGATGCAAGCACTTGAGAGTAGAACATCATCCTTACCAGACAGTATCATTTCTTTCATTGAGGAGGACGTGGTCGGAGATGTTACTTCGTACGTGTGGATCGTTCCTCAGCCAAGGTGCCTAATTCCCTAGAAGGGTCTCTTCTGATGGTACAAAAGAGAATTGATAAAGCTACTAAGCCTTTCACGATGAATTCTATCAGTAGGCTGGTGGTGTTGCAGGTGGATATTGCGAGGTTTGGGCTGAGCTTGGAAGATGTGGAAGCGTGCATCAAAGTGTTGAATGAAGGGTTGCTGCAGTTCAGGACAGAGAAGGAAGTAGTGGCTAAAACAGATGGAAAGATGCTGAATTACATGTTCGACAAGTATATCCGATATCAGAACAAGAAGAAGACATAAACATTACAGCTGGCATGACTTCTTCTATTCTTTCTTCTTCTATTTTCTATGTTCCCGGATGAAATTGTAAAACTTTAAGTTATTGGTTTTACAACCATTACTTAAAGTCATGTGGAACAATTCTATTAGTTAAGTGATACATGTGTCACTTAAGGAGAAGTTAGTGGAGGATGATTGCCAAATGTCATCTTTACTTGTTGTTTATGTTTTAGTTCAGTTAGACTTCCCATTTGTACTTTCCCTCCTACATTCTATAAGTAGGAGAAGAACCTCCGGGTTAAGGATCAGAATTTGTAAGCAGCAATCTTGTGTTCTAGACTTTGTGTTGAACCCCTGAGAGCCACTTGGAGCAAAGGAATACAAAGGAGCAGGTTTCCGGAGAACTTTGTGTCACGGTGTACTATGTTTCTTGCTTTTAATCTTAGATCTCTTGATAAACTTTGTGTTATTTTAGATCTGGATCTAGAGCTGCCTTTGTTTTACAATTTTGTGTTTATATCTATTGGATTCTTCTATGTGCATGTAATTTAGCTCTGCCATCTACTGATTGGGATGCACATCTTCCCCATTTCTTCTATGTGTTTATGTAATTACCTTCCTCTATAACTTTTCCTTTCTTTAAACAGTTGCTTACTTGCTGCAGAATTATTCAGTTATGGTTCATGAACTGAGTAATTAAAGTAAAACCCCATTTAGATATTATCATACTTATATTGACAAATCTATCACAGAGCCTCACCGGTTAAATGAGGGAGATTTATCTCATGATCGCCTAGGTTTTTGCTATGCAGAAAATCTAGCCAACAAAAATGCTCTACATAAAAGGACATCTTAGGGCGCAAACCCCCATGAGGATTCACCCAAGTAGTCTGAATACAGCACCTGTAGATATCCTCTCGGATTGACTTATTCAACACTTGCTAGATGGGCAAGAGATGACTGGGAGCATTCAAGGAATATTGAAAAGGGGGAGACAATCAATCTAGATACCAACCGAATCTAGTAAAATAGAAGTCTCGAAAAAGTAGCGGCGGCCCATAGCCTATGCAATACTCACAAAGGAATAATAAGTGAGATGTAGGTATTGTCACGCTCATCGGAGAAATCACCAAACCTCTTGATACAGTGAAGAAAGCCGATACGTCAAATATGGTCTCCAAACAAAAAGGTCGGGCCCTAAACTCTGTCAAATTAATATGTTGGGGAACCATTTGCTTGTCTCTGATGAAGCGGTGAAGGAGAAGAGTGAATCCTCTCGGCAGAAGCCCAATCTGTATCTAAAAGGGTTCCCAAACAAATGACCCATAAAGAAGAATGAGGGGTTCATAAAAGATTGGATAGAGTTCATAAGTAGTCTCTTGAGAATGGCTAGAGACCCATACCCTTTATTCACCCTCGGAAGAAGAGCATACCTTATACTAAATCTAGGCCCCGAAGGCTGGACTCCCAAATAGGTGTATGCATTAGTAATTTCAACCTCCCGCCCGTGAAAAAGAGATGGATGTGTGATGTTTCAAACCTGTTGAAGACCATGACCTTGGTCTTACCCAAATTGACAGTCAAATGCCAAAGATCACAAACTAAAGTAAGTGCATCCATTGTCTCTGGAAGCCCCTCAAGAGAAGAGGCGAGTAAAACAATATCATCGGCAAATAGGAGAATAGAAATCAAGACATGGTTAAGAAGGCACCCATCTCCTTCCTAAATTTGATCCTAAATAAAATATTCCAACTCATCAATGTAAATGCCAAAGAGAGTAGGAGATAGGGGGTAGCCATGTTTGACCCCAATGGTGCTTCTGATGAAATCGGACATTTTGTGTGTAGTACAAAGCGACCAAGGACGGACTCATAGAGACACATGATGGCAATAATAAGAATCTCAGAAATACCGATGTCTCTAAGTCGCTGAAAGAGGGCCATGCGAGGTACAAAGTCAAAAGCTTTTCAAAAGTCTACAAAATAACAATAAACTTTAGGAGAGCAGTGATGGGCCTCCTCAATAATAGCCCGAAGGATGAAGATGTGGTCGATGGTGTGGTAACCAGGGTGGAAAACTAGCCTGACCTCTAGCTCTGAGCTATTCGCTGCTCCAAAACATCGGAGAACAACATGAGGAGAACTGGTGTCCCTAGATTTCACTCTGAAATCTGAGACCACCGCATGTTAAATTTTTTTGTACTTTTAAAATAATGGGTCATTTTGTGTTTTTATTGCCAAAAATGTCTGTATTGAGTCAAGATATTCCCAGAGAGTCATATAAGCCAATTTCGCCAAATACTCAGATGCCCAAACTTGTTATATTTGTTGGTGGGTTTGCCTGCGGGAAATTTTTATTTAATTATTTTAAGCCCGTTTGAGGTAAATTGTGCTTCGGTTTAACCCTGTTGAGGTTTTGCATGTCAATATTCCCATATACTAGTAGGGTTTCCACCAGGAATGAATCTTGGGCTTTATTTGTGACTTCTGGCAACATTTTGCATTTTTGTTATTTTTCTCATTTTGTTTTCTGTGAAATTTCCCTAGGTCAATTCCTTTCCGGTTCAGTCTATTTTCTTGCCTGGAGTATTTGGAGATCATCTACGGACATCATGCCAGAAGGAATTTTCCACAGGAGGTTTGGTTCTCTCTAAAAAGATGAAGTCATGCACAAAAAGGCCTCTTCTAGGTAGGTCGCATTTTTGGGAAAGGAAGGTTTTAAGCTACAATGGATTTTTGGTAGCAGCAAGCAGGTGGGAATTTTGTACCTACAGGGTACTTTTTCCCATGGAAGCAAAGTCACTTAAGTCATGATGGGAAAATTAGAGGCAGCTAGGCAGGCGGGAATTTCTTACCTGCCTTGCAGGGTGAAAATTCCATTGTGAAATAAAAGAAAATCACTTAAGGCATTGATGGGAATTTCTTACCTGCCTTGCAGGTAAAAATCTCATTATGAAAGTCAAACAACTTAAGTGGATCATGAGATTTTTGGAGCTGCGGTGCAGGGTGAATAATCCCATTAGAAATTGACTTTTAAAAATAGAAATCAGCCATGTCAAAAAGTGACCCCTTTTGGAATAGAAGGATAACTTTAATTGCATTTATTAATTGTTTCTATTCCTAATTTTGGCACCCAAGCATGAGGAAAAGTCAACGCATGATGAAAGGATAAAGAAGATTGGAAATAGAATGCTAAAATTAAATAAATTTAATTTATTTAATGCAGCCCTCTATCATGCAAAAAAGTGCGACCCGCCTAGAGGAGAAATAATACTTTTTAAAGTATTTATTGATGTAATTAATTCCTATTTTTGGCATGAGGTCAAAACATAGTGTGAAGTCAAAGTAGACTGGAAGTAGAATGCTAAAAATAAATTAAATTTATTTATTTAATGCAGCCCCAAAGCATGCACAAAATAGGCGCCCAAATTGAAGAGAAAAGCATGATTATTAATTAATTAATTGCCAAGAATAGGAGAGGCAATTATTAATTATAGAATGATGAAGGTTATATAAGCATGGGCTGCCATAATGATGAATTAATTAATTCTTCTAGTAAAGGAGTGCAAGCCCGGACAGTTTTGGCACCTAAAGGAGGAGGATTTTTTCTCAAAGAAATGTTTTTCACTGCCGGAAAGCTTCAAAGTTTGGCACCTAGGTTTGAAGGAGCTTGATTTAAGTTTGATTAATTGTCTGCATATTATATATGTGCTTATATAATTGAAAGGGAGCTTAAATCAATGTCCAATACATTGAATATATCTTCCAAATCTGAAGAAATCTCCAGATCTGCACCAATTGTAAAGAATTCCAGCCGAATAAAAAGAAAAAGAGTTGCTCATACAAAGATTGCTCTAACCATGGTGAAGCATGATGAAAGAAAAGGATCAGTAGAATCAAGTATAGCTTCCAGATTTGTTGAAGTCAATAGGCCCAAAACTAGATCCAGATCTAGATCTCATAATTGTAAAGGCTTCATCCTCTTGTTTCTAATGCAGCTCGTTTAGAAGTCGGTGCATGGAGAATTCCTTCCAGAATATTATGCATGTGCTCCCAATCTTCCAGTTGAAGCCTTCATTGAATTTGCATTCACCCGGAGTGCTTTCCAGAATATTTTAATTGCTCATATGCAATTAATTATAAAAAAGATGAGTTATTTACGGAAAACATTGCACTGATGCATGTACTGGAGAAGAACTACAAAAGCTTCAAGGATAAAAGGGAAGATAAGGCAAAGGAAACACCGTAAGCCACTTCCGAGATCTAGCCGTTTTCAGATCCAAGCGCTTGCGAGATCCAGTTTGGTGAGAATCAAGGGCAAAAAAATCAACTGCATGCAAAATGTGGAAAAAGAACAAAAGTGTTACAACTTTCTTCTAATTCATTTTCCTCTTTCTTCTTCTTTTCTCCGACAAAGTAATTGAGCAATCAATTAAATTATAAAACTTAAGTGATTCGCTTAAAATCCATTACTTGAAGAAGTCAACTACTTGGAAATAGGTGGCAGAAATGCAAAATAGAAGGTTCTATCTTCAGTTACAAACTATGCATGTCATGCAAAGAGGAATTCGAGGAGGGATATTTCTAGTTGTTTCCTTTACAACTTCCACATGTGCCAATTCACTAAAAGTTTCCTATTTGTAATTTCCCTCTACATGCTATAAATAGAGGAAGAACCTATGGGTTAAAGGATCGAGAATTTGTAAGAAAGCATTCTTGTGTTCCAAAATTTGTACTTTGAAATCCCTGATAGCTATTTGAAGCAAAGGAATATAAAGGAGCAAATTTCCGGAGAACTTTGTGTCACAGTGCATTTTGTTTCTAACTTTTTATCTCAAATCTACTTATAAACTTTGGGTTATTTTAGATCTAGATCTGAAGCTACCTTTGCTTATAATTCTGTGTTAATATCTATTGGTCATGTCTATGTGCATGCAATCAACTCTGTAATCTATTGATTGGGTTGCACATCTTCCCTATTTCTTTCCTGGGTTTTATTATTTCTTTCTTCTTTAGATATTTCTTTTCTTTAACAGTTACTTACTTGCTATAAAACTATACAACTATGGTTCATGAGTTGCATGGTTAAAGTAAAACCCTTGAATAGATACTAACATATTTTAATCAACAAATATTACACGGGAGCCTCACCGGTAAATGAGAGAGATTTATCTCATGACTGGCTAGGTTTTTAGCAATGCAAAAAAATCTAGCCAACAAGAATTGTAGTATAAAGTTTGGAGAAAGAGTGGCCCACCATGATCATCTTGTAAGTGTTTAGATCAGAAATGGACCCAGCTTTGTGGATTGGGTGAATGATATGATGAGACCAAGTAGGAGGGAAACCCACGTGAGCTAACTATTTGAAAAGATTTGTCAAATAGTTACCAAAGGCCTCTCAAACCCTGATTGAAGAATTCAACTCGGAAACCTTCCACATTAGTTTCCCTGCTACGGTTTAAGAACTTTATTGCCTCTTTTGATATCACTTTGTAAGTGAAGGGATTACCAGATGGCAAAATGCCAATCTGGATAGACTGCTGCCCCGGAACATCGTAAAGGGTAGAGGTGTGGGAAAAAATGTAGATAGGGTCGATCACCACGAAGGAGGGGGAGTGACGGGGAAAGATAGTACGCCAAAGGACCAGAGGATTACTACGGTGGTGGGAAATGACAGATCACTTCTTCTTACGGAAAAGGAGACATCGGTAGGTTGCCTTAAGAGTGGGGAAAGAGGAGAGGGCATGGGTAAAGGCATGACGAGAGGTGATGGTGGATGGATTTGCATTCGACATCATACCATTGGTTCATAGGTGGTGTCCCCAAGATTTCATCCTAAAATCCGGAACTACCCCTTTTTTAAAAATTGATTCTTTTTAAGGTAACGGGTCGTTTTTGTTTGTTTTGCCTCACAGCTTGTTTGAATTCTCTAAGGTATCCCAGAGAGTCATAAAAGCCAAATTTGACAATTACCCACATGCAAAAGATCACTCAATTCCTTTACGGACCTTTTGCAAGCGTTTTATTTATTTATTAAATAAATAAATAAAGTTCTTTTAAAAATAGATTGAGCTAAAATTGAGGATTTAGGTTATATAAATCACTTCACCCCATCATTATTATCATAGAACATTCACCCGGGAAAAGAATTTTGCAAATCAGCTAAGTGGAGAAATGTTTCTAAAGAATTGCCCGTAGCTATTTTTGTTTTGTTTTAATTCTTTTTGTCTGTGTTTTGGTTTGATTTTCTCCGACAATTCCCATATCCTATTCATTTTTCTTGTTAGACCTTTTCCTCGGCCTAGGATTTTGAAAAGTTATCCAAGTATTTTTAATTAATAACTGTCTAAAGGCGATCAAAAGATTCTTTCGAGAAGATTGCAAGAATCCACTTGGTCCAAAAAGGTGTAAAAATGGATTTTATGAAAATAAGAAAAATATTGCCATCAATGCATAGAGCTCGAGAAAATATGCACTTTTAGAGAAAACGACACCTAAAATGGAGCCACGGGTGAAAGTTATGGCACTTGCAAGTTTTTACTACTACATCTTCCGAACCCTTTCCAAAAATGGAAAATTTTATTCTATTCTTGTGTTTTCTTCACTGAAAATCCAAAAATGGAAATAAAATGTTGTTGATGAGTTTTCACGACTTTAAAAGCAAAAGTCATGCAAGTCACACTTTTTGGGAAGAGCAATTTCTTCATGCAAGTCGCACTTTTGGAAAGAAGCTTTCTTCCATGCAAGTCACATTTTTTGGAAGGATGGTTTTTAAGTGCTAGTGGGAATTTTGTGCTACTTGGAAGGTGAAAAATTCCCATGATGGAAGTCAAATCACTTAAGTTGCCAATGGGAATTTTGGTAGTGGCAGGAAGGTGGAAATTTTATGCCTGTCTCCTAGCAGGTTGTTTTTTCCCATCATTAAAAATAAATCACTTAAGTTCAATGGGAATTTTGGTAGTGGCAAGCAGGTGGGAATTTTATGCCTACCTGGTAGGTTGTTTTTTCCCATCACTAAAGATGAATCACTTAAGATGCCAATGAGAATTTTGGTAGTGGCAGGAAGGTGGGAATTTTATGCCTGTCTAGTAGGTTGTTTTTTCCCATCATTAAAGTCAAATCACTTAAGCTACCAATGGAAAGTTTGGTAGTGGTAGGCAGGTGGGGATTTTATGCTCTTTGATGTGTTGTTTTTTCTCATCATAAAAAACTAATCACTTAAGTGAAAGATGGGATTTTTGGAGTTGCTGGAAGGGTAAAAATTCTCATTGCTTTTCCTTCTTATTTTTAACATGACTTCTAGCCAAAAATGTGACCCATTATGGCATAGCTAAATGCCTAAAAGCTGACTTTTTTAATTAATTGTCGGGAAGCATCTAGTTTTGGTGCCTAGGGTTGGAAAGGCTTCCTTTTTATTATTCCAACTATCTGCATGTTGATGTGAGTGCACAAGTGAATAAAATAATATTTTTAGCTTGCTTGGCATGCAAGCAAAGTCTAAAAATAGAGGGCAGCAGACTTTATAATCAGATCTTGGTGAAGAAATTAGATATTCATGTTATGAGCTTCATGTGTGTCTGAATTATTTACAGGAATACTTCATTTATGCCCATATTGGTGAAGAAAGCAAAAGTCAATGTCTGATACATTGAATATATCTTCAAAATCAAAAGAAGAAATAGATCCAACTCTCATAATTGCAAAGGCTTCCGACAAAAATTCATCCTATTGTTTCTAACGCAGCCCGTGTGGAAGTCATTGCATGGAAAATTCCTTTCAGGAGCTTGTGCATGTTCTCCCAATCTTCTAGTTGAAGCCTTCATTGAATTTACTTGTATTTGCCTTCACCCGGAGTGCTTTCCAGAATTTAAAATTGCTCATATGCAATTAAAAATAAAAAATGATGAGTTTTGTCTGAATTGTTTATGGCAAGCATTTTATTAGTGCATGTACTGGAGAAGAATTGCAAAAGCTTCAAGGATAAGAGGAGAAGATAGGTCAGAGGCAACAACCACAAGAAAATCACAGTCAGTTGCTTCCAGATCTAGTTTGGTGAGAATCAAAGGAAAGGATTCAACAGCATATGAAAAAGAAAAAACATCTCGGATTCAAGGTAGAGATATCATTTAGATCATTCATGAGGCAAGAGGTGCAATACAGGTTGGATCAACATGCAGAGTATGGAAGAAGAACAAGATTGGGAGTGTTGCAGCAACTTTCTTCTAATTTCTTCTCTTTCTTCTTCTTTCTCTTATTTTCTCCGACAAAGTAATTGAGTAATCAATTAAATTGTAAAACTTGGGTAATTGGCTTTAAAAGGTCGGTACTTCAAGTTACTAGAAGAAGTCAATTACTTGGAAATAGGTGGCAGACATACAAAATAAAAGGTTCTATTTTCAGTTATAAATCATGCATGTCATGCAAAGAGGAATTCTAGAAGGAAGATTGTCAGTTGCTTCCCTTTTCATAGCTTCAACATGTGGTAATTCATTAAAAACTTCCTATTTGTAATTGCCCTCTATACACTATAAATAGAGGAAGAGCCTACGGGTTAAAGGATCACAATTTGTTAATTAGCATTCTTGAGTTCCAGACTTTGTGTTGCAGCCCTTGATGTCATTTTTGTGAAAGCTGAGAAATTGAATAAGGCATATTTCTGGAGAACTTTGTGTCCACGATGCATTTGTTTCTTACTTCTATGTGGATCTTTGGATAAACTTTGTGTTATCTGAGATTTAGATTAAAAGATTTCTTTTCCTTTGCTTCTGAATATTGTGAGATCTACTTATTTATTTAATATATATGTATGAGACCAACTCTGTAAACTATTGGTTGAATTACATATCTTCCTTTCTTCTTTCCTAAATTATTTACTTCCTTCTTATTTCCCCCTTCTGCAAATACTTCATAAACAACTACTTGTTGCAGAATTGCTTAGCTATGGTTCATGAGCTTTATGATTAAAGTAAAACCCCCACAAATAGTTATTAAGTTTCATACATACTAGATTAATAAACATATTACACGGGAGCCTCACCGGTAAATGAGGGAGATTTATCTCATGACTGCCTAGGTTTTTAGCTATGTAGAAAATCTAGCCAACAATAGACAATATTTAGTAGTACTAGTGGCCGAGGGATGGGTGGTGGAGCTGGGAAAGGATCTCAGGGCAGCCTCCCACATGGCAGAGGATAGGCATGTATACTTGGCCTCCACACTAGGCAGGTTGGAGAAGTGAGGCTTAGAGGGGAGAAGGTCGTAGATGTGAGATGAGTAAGTTTCGTAATCCCCATTATCAAACTATAAGGAAATGTGAGGGGGGTAGTGGGGAGGAGGGGTGGTGGTGGGAGGACTGGTGACCAGAGAGAAAGATAGGACTGCATGGTCGGCAAGGGGAATAGGGAGATGTAGGAGTAGAAAAGAGGTGAGATATTTGGGCTAGCAAGGACATAGTCTACCACATTGGTGCCGCCGCCATGGGAACAAGTGAAGAAATGTGAATCCAAGAAGTGCTCGATCCCGTTAAGGATCAACATCCCCAGTGATTCCCCGAACTAGAGGAGGAACCATCCATAAGCTGTGAAAGGACCATCTATATCCTCAGAAATCCTATGCAAGCCAACTGACTTTGAGTCGATCCTATGTGTGTAGAACGTATCCTCTAATCTGTCATGGAGAGGAAACTAATACAGTGCCTAGTATGGGCATTAAAATCACCCAAAATGATAACCTCCCATATGGCAGAGTACTAACTAATACGGTTGTATAATTCAAAGAAAGGATCACCATCTGGGCCATTGTGAATGGCATAAGACCTATGGTTTGATAATGTGACTCAAACACCACCACAACCTACAATACAACAACCTAAATAGTTATTGTTGATCAATAATGTAGACCACTAACCAACTCTGGGTCGATCCTCTATCTGCAGAATGTATCCTCTGATCTCTCATGGAGAGAAACCTGTAAGTGCTTGGTACGAGCATTAAAATCACCCAAAATGATGACCTCCCCTGCGGCAGAGTATTGACTAATATTGTCGTATAATTCAAAGAAATAATCACCATCTGGTCCATTGTGAATGGCGTAAGAGCTATGGTTTGATAATGTGACTCAAACACCACCACAACCTATAGTACATCAACCTAAATAGTTATTGTTGATCAACAATGCTTTAAATGATGTTGAATTCCTCTTAAATATGTGTATGAATGGTTATGATGTCAGGGATGTGGTAATAGATAAAGGATCTAAAGCAAATGTGTTAACTAAGGAGACAAGAGGTGGTCATGGAGATTCCTCCTTGAAGCCATCACCACATGTCTTTTCCATGGCTAACAAAACCCAATAGCATTTATTGGGTCTACCGTGCAATGTGGAAATTGACATTATGGGGTTATGTTCTACAAACTTTGAAGTGTTGGAAATGGCTAAAGCAAATAACTACCAAGCCTTACTTGGGAGACCCTTTTGCTTTTAAACAAGTATTTGATCTCAGCTTTGAACATTTAATAAATTTTGTTAATGACATAAAGGGGGTAATAATCCCACAAAATTATGCTAGCGGTCAACTTTTGTGGAATTAGTAGATCGCTCAAGAAGATATTGCTTTGACATTTATAGGGTAAATGTGCAAAGATGAATTCCATTGAGCCTACCCATGATGGCATGTTAAATTGGAATCAGTGACAATGTGCCACATTGAGGCATGTGCCACATTGAGGCATGTGCCCTAGAAAAGTTGCACTAGGAGTACAACCATGCAAATATTAAAGCATCGGAAGGTTGGTGATTGAATTAAATTTGAATTAAATCTTTATTGTAAATGAATGATGATACAAGTGTTAATATACATTAAAACACAAGGAAACAAGCATGTATAATATTAAACCCTAAGTAAGAGAGGGAGATAAGAAGACTTAGCTAATTTCTGAGCCAACCGGAAGTGATCTAGGGAGGTAAAATCTTTGAAACATGTTGTAAACAACATTGTTGATGCTCGCTGGAAATTCTAGGACTCAGAAACAATGCAGGACAAGGGCACCCACAACAGGGCAAAGGCGCCTGGGCGCTTTTGCCTCCTAGGCGCTCTTAGCCCTTTCTCACTTTTACTCCCTCTTTTTGGGTTTCTTTTATCTTTTAGGCATGTTTTTCACTTATGCATCGGCCCTCTAGTTCTCAACTATGAAATATCAAACAAGGGAATCATATATATACTTAGTTCTCAAAAATCAAGACCAAACACTAGCATTACTTACTCTCACCTAAGCTTGCATCCAAAAGGCACAAAAGAACATCAAAGGCATCCATCTAGCACTCACTCAAGGGATAAGGGTTGCATACACAACATAGGAGGGGAATTTTATTCTATTCCATCCCACACATTTGCATCAAGAGCATTCTAGATCTAGCCCACTATTTAGTGCAACTTGCACAAGGGCATCCTAGGGCGTCATTTCTACACACACAAGAACTACATGGAGTCTAAAATGTAGTGCAAAGTGCTCAGTCGTAAGTTCACTCTTTCGGTGACCATCGGGGTCATTCCGACTCCCCATTCTGCATTTTCCTTTTTATGTTTGATGTGATTTGTGGGCATGTGCAGGTGAACTTCTTTCTTGCAGGTTACACGTACCTTTGGCGATCAAGGAGTGAATATCAGCGACCAACAAGAATCAAGAGCGAAACCCTTACGACATAAAAGAAATCAAATTCTGAGCATTTGCACGGCCACCAATGCCCAGATTCATCACCAACGCTGTGAGTCCCAAAATTTTCTAAAGAAGCATCAACGACGTTGTTTACAACCTATTTTAGTATTTTAACTTCCTGAGATCACTTCTAGTTTGATCGGAAATCAGCTAAGTCTTCTTACCTCCCTCTCTTGCTTAGGGTTTTATATTATAAATGCTTGTTTGTTTGCATCTTACTGTATATTAGCACTTGTACATCATTTATTTATAGTAGTTACTCTACAATAAGATTTATTTCAAATTTAATTAAATCAAAGTTAGATGCCTCATTTCAAAAAGGTGACCCATTGACAACTCGAAGCCCTTGTAATACATGCAATCTTTGTGGTAGCTTAAAGGTGTGTCAAGAAGCCATCAAAGGTGTAATTGTATTCATCAAAGGAGGATCTTACGAAGTTTAGACCAAGTTTTTTTAATTGGTAAGAAAAGGCTTATAAAGTTCCCACATTATATGGGCCTAGGCATGTAATATCCCTAACAAATAATTTTAAATAATTCTGGATATTTGCACAAACCCTAGGTCAGCAATATAAAATTTTATCTTTTATGACAGCAGCAATAATCTATTTTTATTAAAAAAACAACAAACCCCAATATGCAGAAAAACAGATTATATTTTATTTATTTATTTAAAGCAAAATTCAATAAAAAATACCAAAATGCTTGAATACATTTATTTCCACACAACTGTTGAACCAGATGGAAAGATGAACATAAGATAAAAGCATGCAAACTGATTTGACTGAAATTTGGCCCAAGACGTGGCGCCAACATTGTGTTTTGTTCCCAAAGGGGGACATCCTAGTTGAACTTGTTCTGGGTGTAGAATCAAGCCTGAAAAGTGTGCCCAGTTGAACTAGATATACAATTGTACCCTAAAATACCATTGCAACCCCTTAATGGAATTGCCAAGCTTAGATGAGGGTTTTTGTCCTCTATGTCGATGCAAAACGAGAAGCTACTTGCAAACAACGAAGTAGTTGATAAATTTCTAAGATGATCTAATAATGAACCCCAAAATCTACTTTTATAATCCTTAATGTCTTCTCGAGAAAAGGCGGTGCTACCTTTAGAGTTTCATGCAAAATCCAAGGTTGGCACTAAAATATCCAAGGTTTCCGCTCCATCTAAAAGTAAAAACTTAATGTTCATGCAAACACTTCTGTCTATGGCACCCCATAATAGAAATTCATTATTTTATTATTATTTTAATCCTCATGCAATCGGGTTCTCCATTTGGCACACCATATTGGAAATATAATATTTTATTCCACTTCGCTTTTTGGCCGCACTTTTGAAAAATATAATTTAAATGTCCTTTTTCCAAAAAATATAAAAGTGCCCTTAGATCACTTAAATTAATTAATTTCTGCTATTCATTCCCCTTAGCCTACAACAAATAAAAAGAATAGGCTTCGGGTATCAGAATCAAATAATTCGAAAGTACTACATTACAAGGCAACACCCGCCTTTTGCAAGCAAATGGAGAAATTTCTATGCATGACAAAGATATAGCATGGTTTCTCTTACATATTTGTCTCACCCTACTTCACCCGTAATAGGGTAACCATAGTTGTTGCATTCAAATTTGTGGAGGATAACACTCTAAAAAAATTGTCACAAAAATCAGCCATAAAATTTGTTAATTAAATTCAACTATTAAAAGAGATATTATGCCTATTTTTAAATTAAATATTCACAAAAAAATTAAAAATAGATGATTAAAAAATTGAATTATAAAAAAATAAAAATATACATTTGCAGATTAATAAAATATCACTACTATCATACATAAAAACTTTTATAAAAAGTAAATATACATAGTAAATAAAAATCTAAAACCAAAAATAAATAAATCTCAATTTTGTAATCTCGAAAATTTAATATATATATTATAAATTTTAACTTTAAAAACATTATTAAAAACTATTTGAATATAAAGCATAAATTCATATTAAATTCTATAATTTAATTTAGATATTTAAAAATATATATTAGAAAATACTTATATTTAAACATACTTTATTAAAACAAAACATATATTTTATATAGTATAATTTATAACCTATAAACTTATAACTATATTTTTGGAAACCTAAAATTATAAAAAGAAAATAAAGATAAAAAAATTCTATAGTATAAAGTTATGAATTTATAATTTCATTCCGATAATGGGAGTAGGGAAGATCAAAAAATTTTGTGGCGGCCTCGGGGTAGAGTGGTTGTGGATGCATTTTCAGAGATTCAAGGTGTCAACGGTGATGGCCTTGGGGTGGGTGGATCGTGGTGTAACCACCAATAATGTGGCGGAGGGTGTGGCTCTCCTCTTTGGTTTTTTGGAGGCAAAAATTCAGAAATGGCAGCGTTTGTGGATAAAGGGTGATTCAAAAATCATTATTGGTGCAATTATGGGTAAGCAACCTAAGGAGTGGTTGTTGGAACCGATATGTCAGCAGATTAAGGCTATTCTTCCTTTTTTTCCGAGCTTTGTTTTTCCCACATTAAAAGATTTGGGAATCAGGTGGCCGACTACTTGGCCAACAAAGGGGTTGAGGTGTGGGAAGAATGCCATAAAAATTATATTGTCTGGGAAGAGAATTTTCCTAGAGATATTATATCTCTTTCCTCACATGATGCAAGGTTGGCCGTAAGCCTTGAGAAAGAATAATTATTTAGGTTGTTGGGGTGTTTATTACCATAGTTAGGTGTGATTATGGTAATGCATGCGATATATTCTCATTAGATCGTCGGTATTGGACACATGCCCCTTCCCTCATGTGAGGCATGCCATAGGTCTATTTTAGCACAATTCTCCGGCGTGGGAATTCATTTGCATTGTGCCTTGGAGCTCTGTTGGGTGAGCGCTAGGGTGAATTTGTGGGCTGGCTAGTTTGCTTTTTTGCAATGAAGAATTCAGGGGGCTCATAAGAAAAGAAAGTGGGCCCTTACGGATGAAGAGGTTGGTGAATCTTTCGCCTCTTGGATGGATGGTAAAATTAAAAATGTGGCAATGAGAGGGTGGTTGGAGAAAGCTTGGTTGGTTGCTAAGAAATTAGATGAGGTCGAGATTACAAACATTCACGAGTGCATGCGAAGGTTGATGTTGGATCAACATGCCCTATGCGTGTGATGCCTTCTTCTTCATCTCAGAGCATGGACGATTTGGAGGTGGAGATCATTGCAGAGGTGCCTCCTAATGACCAAAAGGGGAAGTAGGTGGTGTTTTTCACGGGGAAGAGAGTGTAAAAACTTTTGGTGTCTATCTATAAGTACACAGTAGGTTTTTAGAAGGTTTCAAACATAGCCTTTTTGGGCAAGATAATGTATATAGTGATAAGTAGGAAGGTTTGGGTGGGTTAGAGGCTATGATCAGCTCTTCCCCTTTTTTGTATGTATGTTGCACGATAAGGTGCTTTACACTTTTTTGAGAGTCCATTGATGAATGTTACTATCATGGACTGGCACTTCATGTATTTTTTGCACTTCACGGCCTTCTCCCTAGGTATCAATAGCAAGAAAAATGAATTTATAAGTTTACACAATAATTTAAAAAAACTAAAGATGATGGTGAAAGTAACATGTGTGTGTGTGTGTGTGTGTGTGTGTGTGTGTGTGTGTGTGTGTGTGTGTGTGTGTGTGTGTGTGTGTGTGTGAGCATAAAAATTTTGGTGTCTGTCTATAAGTGCATAGTAGGTTTTTAGAAGGTTTTCAAATGTAGCCTTTTTGGGCAGGATAATGTATATAGTGATAAGTAGGAAGGTTTGGGTGGGTTAGAGGCTAAGATCAGGGCTTCCCCCTTTTTTGTATGTATGTTGCATGATAAGGTGTTTCACATTTTTTGGAGAGTCCATTGATGAATGTTACTATCATGGACTGGCACTTCATGTATTTTTTTGCACGCTAGGGCCTTCTCCCTAGGTATCAATAGCAAGAAAAATGAATTTATAAGTTTACACAATAATTTAAAAAAAAAACTAAAGATGGCGGTGAAAGTAACATGTGTGTGTGTGAGTGTGTGTGTGTGTGTGTGTGTGTGTGTGTGTGTGTGTGTGTGTGTGTGTGTGTGTGTGTGTGTGTGTGTATTAGAAGAAAACATAACACCATCACTACAATTTGAGTCTTTTTCAGCCATTATGCCAGCATTGTCACATAGGTGTAGCCTACTTCACGCCCCTTTTACAAGTCTACAATTTATTCACAACTTCACACATATTCTCCACAAGAACCACGCCATAGCTAAATTAACTACATTTCTTAACTCAGCTAGTTTCCATGTTTAGGGTTATCCTACACTTGAAAAGTGAAAAGTATTGAGCAATGGGCTAGTCAAAAAAATAAACAAAACTAGAGAGGGCTTTGTATAATTTCAATAGTGGATTTCAATAAATTTTTCGACTCAGATTAATATTTGAATAATTTCAATTTTAACCGACACAATTCATTGAATGCATCAACTTATTCCCTAAGTATAAATCGCAAATTTGGGCCAAGGTAAAAGAGGTTTTTACCTAGATTATATCAAGTTTATAGTCATGAAAAGCTCCCACCATACAACAATGATGGTACCCTGCAAGAACATATTTCTTTTAGTGAAGACACATGGGGACCTATGATTTGGAATGTGGATTCAATGCTACTGATCCATTTGTTCTATAAAACCCTTAAAAGATAGTTCAAGCTTAGTTTGTTCAATGAGAGTTGCGATGCAAAACAGTCATACAGGACAAATTGAAAACAACTTTTCCAAGGTCTTTTCTTTCTTTGATATTGATGCCTTAGTATATAAAAGGTTTATAGACTATGAGCGAGATTATGCTTGCCAAACATGGTCAACTTTAGAACTGCATGCATGCGATGGATGAGGAGGAAGATCTAGGAATAGGACCAATTTTCATATGATAGAAGCAAGAACAACACAAGATAAGGGGCAAGGCCTTCATATTGTAGTTGTCACACATAACTCCTTGCTATATAGGGTTCTTCAACCCATCTATATAGAGGGGGATCGAAGCATTGGGTCCATCAATGGCATTTTCTCAATGACAGGGGCAGAGGGGACTGTTAGGTGAAGGCAAAGGGATGGTTTTAACATGCTAGGCAAGGCGTGATAAACAACTCAACTCTGTGCAATTTTCAGAGCACATAACACAAATATTTGAACATTGAGAAAGGGAGGATAAATGACTGGATGAGTTGCACTATCTCGAATGTGGAGATAGAGGAAGATGAACAAAGTGCTCGAGAGAAAAATGATTCTTCTTTGCAAGACTACATACTACATCCCTTGAAGGAAAGGGAGGTTAACATTGATACCGAGGAGTCAAAGATCACAAAGGTTGGAGACTATTTGTCATATCTTGAATTCACTAAAATGGCAGATCTTCTCGAGGAATATGCATATCCTATCAATAGGGGATATCATGAAATAAAGAGACTACATCCTTATTTGGGAAAAAGAAGACCGATTGAATCCAGGAGTGATGTCAATAAAGAAGTTGCGTTATAGATTCAACCCAATTTTTTTGCCAAAGGTCAAAGAAGAGATTGATTAGATGTTAACAAAGGGGTAATATTTCCTATAGATGCATCATAATGAATAAGGCTCGGGTTTATCTCTATCAAGAAGGATGGCGACATTCTTATCCATGTAGATTTCATGGCATTGAATGTTACTTGCATAAAATGCCCATTTTCTATCTCTTTTGTTGAAGAAATATTGGATGGTATTGTACGTTACGAAGCATACAATTTCACATAAGGGTTTTCCGGGTGTTAACTACAAATTGAAGAGATAAGACCAAAACCACCTTTGCTATAAAATGAATTCCTTTGTATACTAAGTGATGTCCTTTGCTTTGAAAAACAAGTCTTGTATTTTCAAGGATTTTGATAATTATTGATGAGTTACATTTAAACAATTGTATAGCATATGACACATTGCACGACCATGTGCAAACAATGCCCCTAATGATTGAGAAAATTCAACAAATGTAGCTTGCTTCAACTTGAAGAAGCATGCTTTTATGATACTGTTTAAAATACTTTTGAAAAATATTATGTATAAAGATAGCATGTTGGTGTATCTAGAAAATATTGTAGTCATTTCAGTTAGATATACTTGAAATGCTTGAGGAAATTTGTATGTTCCTAGGGCATACAATGTACTACAATACTTTTATCAAGAACTATGCTAAGATAACTTCACCCCTGAAAAGATTGCTAAGAAAGGAATTAGTCATTTTATTAGGGGAATGAGAAGCAAATAATATTTGACAAATTAAAGGATAGACTTGCCTCTACTCCAATATTACAATTTACTGATTGGGGAAAGCCATCTCGTGTTCATGTGGATGCATCATCTATGGCCAATGAAACCATTGTCGCAGCTTGGTGAGGTAATATAAATCACCCCTTCATTGACATCTACAAAGCACAACTAAACTACTGCAAAGTTTAAGGCGTTAGGGATGGTGTATGCATTACAAAAATTCACGCATTATTTATTAGTTACCCAGTTCACCTTTTCACAGATCATCAAACAATATAATACTTGGTCAATAAACTAGTGTTGCATGGTAAGGTATGCAGGTGATTGATTCTTTTTCATGGCTTTGAGTTCAAGGTTATGATAAGACTATGAAAGCACCATGTATAGTCTCAACATGTTAAAAAATAACACAAATGAGGCCACACGAAGGGCTATTGAAGATGGCTTATTGATGCTAAATTATTCTTGATAGAAATGGTTTCTATAGAGCTTGAAGAGATTATTGCTTTTCTTACATGAATGAAAGCGTCATGCATGTGCCACCCTTTCAATCGATAAATGGGCATGAAGTATTGCATCGATGAGTTTTAAAGCATGAACAATAAGTTGCATTATCAATCGATAAATGGGCACAAAGTATTGCATCGATGAGTTTTAAAGCATGAACAAGAAGTTGCATAACAAGTATGTCACAAAGCCATCGTGAAAAATCAAAATTGGTTCAAAACTCATTGTGGCAAAGACTAGTGCTCATTCACAACAAAAACGTTAACCATATGGCATCCAACCATGGTCGGGCCCTTCCTTACGTGGCATCCATGCTCAATCCCCCTGCAACCTAGTCATTCTACCTCAAATAAAAGGGTAAAAATGAGGGACTCAAGAGCGTCATGTCTATACTCGTTGAAGTCATTCAGATATCGTTCCCCAATTTTTCTCTCTTAATCGTAAAGACTTGCATGTTGCTGTGTTGTGATGTATCATGGCAAATATCCAAGTAATGCTTCCCTAGGTCAAAAATCAAATATGTTGTTAAACTCAACTTTTCCCTTGGTGTTTAGAGATCCAACGTTGGAGAATCGTTGGGGAACTCTTCATCGATGGTGCATCAGCTCGATATCCTTGCTAAGTCCATAGCCAACGACCTTGTGCTTGTCTCATCCGTAGATGTTAAGATTGTCAACTCAACTATTCATCCCATCAACATGCAATCTTTAATAATCCTTCATTCAAATTTCCCAAAATCATTGATGATTTTGGCCACATGTGCCTCCCTTTGGGGTTGCTGACAATATTTGCAAAACTATCGTGTTAAAGTAGTTTTTGTGTAAATCGATAAGCCTTAGTTGAATCGGGAATGTCTAAATTTATGGCTCCAACCATGGATCAGGGGTTTATCTAATCCACTAAGGCTCTTACCTTGGGTGTGTTAAAGGAGGGTTTAGAGGTTGGAAAAACTTATGAAGGAATCAAAGAAGATAAACCCTCAAGATGAAAGGTTTCAAGCTCCCCTTAGCTATCAGCTCATATTTCCCATAGTCAGGTGCCTAAACAACAAGACTTTAATTTCTTCCTTGCACACAATCAATATTACTTTGAGCCCGGTCACGTGTAGTTGGAATCAAGGGGATTTATCCTTCATTTTTACCTAGCATGCCCGATCAGGACCTTTAACCAGTTGTTTGCATTGAACTGGGAGGCCAAAGGGATCTCATTAAATCCAGATTAGGGTTTGGGATCCAAATATGTTTGTTTTTTGTATAACACAAAGATCACAACCAACCATGTTTTACAATTTGGAACATGGAACATTGCTAGCAATTTGGCTTATGTCCAATTATGGAGGGCAAATGTCAACCACGAGGCTCGTGGCCAAGCTCATTATCCACTCGGATGGAAATCTGAAATTTTCTTGTTGATCTACACCCTTTGTAGATGTTTTCACTTCATGGTGCGGTAAGCTACTCATCCCAAGTGGTCCGGAACTCATTTCATCCAAACCCTTGAGTGTGATAGAGGTTGACCTAAAGCGAAGCTTCCCCTTACATTTTTGTTTGCACTTTACATGGCGTCTAATAGAAAAAGATAGATATCTTAATCTTTGGAATATCTACACTTCGTATGCCAAGTTCATCACCATTCAATTAGAGATTGTCAAAGCATCGCAAGCCCAAATAGAGTGAAGTGGCCAATGAAGAGCCTTCTTCACAAAAGAATCGAGGACTGTGGATTTTACTTCACATTCAGACTTCAACAGCAAGAATTTCAGTTGGTCTTTATTGGTAATTCTAATTATGGCATGTCGGGTACCTACATGCATCGTCTTGCCTTCTAATGGTTCAAGTTTTGGCATAGAAGGTTATTGACTTCCTCCAATGCAAAGGAGTGGAGCGAGCTATATGATCACCGCTACTAAATATTTGGCCCATTGGTATGAAGTTGTGTCTACACAGACATCTTTTTCGGCCCACTTATGGTTAATCCCCTTGATAGGAATATGAGCACAAGACCAATCCATCTTTACTTCTCCTCCCAACTCTTTGCAGAAGTTTATGCTCAGCAACATCTCGTAGGAGATAGGAATATCTGCAATTAGAATTGTCATCTTTAATATTTTGTAAGGAAAATCTACCGTAACAGCTTGTGCATCTTTGATTTTTCCAGTTAAAGGGACTTGTCTCTCCATGGAATAACACATTTTTATGGTCTTTGTCAAGGTAAGCCCAAGAGCATCTACAACTTTAGCTGGCATGACATTGTCAGAAGCACCTGAATCTAAAATGCAGTTGCTTAACTTGAAACCATTAAGCAATAGGGAAACATAGAACGGTTCCACTCTTTCAAAAGATGGTGAGGATTTAACAACTGCAGTGTTGTTCTAGGGAGGAGTATCCTTGGGCTTAGCAAAGGCCTTTTGATGTATTGGATTGTCCTAGTGATTGTACATATTTGACTAGCCTATTTAACTACTCAGGAAAAGCTCTCAGGTATTCGGCTTCTAACATTTGAACTTTAGTTTTCTTGGCATGATCAATAATGTCAAAAGAAGAAATAGATTTAGATACCTGAGCCGCTTTCTATGGTTGAGATGAAGAACTCGCATGCTTACTTCAGGAGCTAAGAAAGAAGGAAAAGGGATGCCCCTTCTTTTCTCATCTGCTAATGCTTTAGCTTAGTAAGTTTGTGATCTTGTAAGTATTGCATATGTATGACCATGATCATCTTCATGAAGTTTCTCATCGTCATGTTCAAATTTGTAGTTCAGATAATTAATGTTGGAGTCGCCAGCAGGTCCTATAAAATCATCATCCTTGAGCTAATCAGTGTCAACTTCCTGGTCTTCTTCATTCATCTCCACGTTGTTTCTGGGAGCAGCTTCAATTACTAATCTTTGGGAACCAAAGAATGCGGTTCGATTGTTATTGAAATTCGAGCACGGGAAATAGTGTCGCCTTGAGCCATTTGAGCCATTTGTTTCTTCATCTGCACCATCTCATTTGCTAAATTTTGTAGTAGTGAATCAAAAGTAGTAGCAAAGGATGAACTTTCAGCTCTAGAAGTGTTGCTCTTTATCTTTCTAGCCATGATGAGGTCGTCTTCAATTTCAACCACCATGTTTTGAGCTACTAACAAATCAGCAGGACATGCTCTTCGCAATTGATATCTTACTTCAGGAAGCAAAGAATTGATGAAGAACACCTTTTGATTCTCATCATTCGAGAGAAGCTGGTTAGAATTTTGTATAGTAATCTTTGGAATTTGCAATAAAATCCCACATGTGCTCATGTGGCTCCTTCTTCAACTGAGTGAGTTGAGTAATCAATGTACTGTAATCTTCAGCCGGTTTGAATCTTTTCAGGAATGCATCCCACATAGTAGCCCAGTTGGTTATGGTACCAGGAGCTACCCGATAGAACCATTCTCCAGCCAAGTCATGCAGAGTCTCTATGAAGAGTCTGACAGATACATCTTCATGTTCGACTACAAGCACTCCACAGGATATGAAAAACGCAGCCAAGTGGTCATCTAGATTTTGATTTCCATCTCCAAAGAATTTCAAAAAATTCTTTCTCGTCCCTTTAGGTAGATCATGCATAGGAGTCAGATTCAGTGGCCCAAAAGCTGCTCCCCATGGGACAGGTACTATCTAGTTCTGATTCGCCATGATGAATGGGGCACGTCTTCTCCTTGTGTAGACTTGATGAATAATTCCAGCCCCTTGATCAGTGTCTTGAAGATGTTACGGATCTAGATGAGCGTGCACTCTTCTTCCTAGTGAGAGACTAGATCTGCGGCTTCTAACTTGAGGAGGATGATTGAAATTGAATTTCTCCTGCATTCTGAAGAAATGATCAGTCCTTCCTTGCGCCTTCATGGATCAGGTGAATGGACGTTGAACTAGGTTGAGATTTGTATGGAAAACACTCTGATCTTCAAAAGATAATATTTGATCTGCAAAGATAGTTGTTCCCCAGCGGATTCGCCAAAAACTGTTGGCTAGATTTTCTACATAGCAAAAAACCTAGGTAGTCATGAGATAAATCTCCCTCATTTACCGGTGAGGCTCCCGTGCCAGATTTGTCAATTAAAGTATGCTAGTATCTATATGGGGTTTTACTTTAACTGTTTAGCTCATGAACCATAGTTGTACAGTTCTGTAGCAAGTAAGCAACTGTTTAAGAAAGGAAATATTTATAGAAGAAGGGAATTATATAAACATAGAGAAGAAATGGGGAAGATGTGCATCCCAATCAATAGATAGCAGAGTTGATTTCATGCACATAGAAGAAACCAATGCATATAAACACAGAATTATAAGCAAAGGTAGTTCTAGATCTAGATCTAAAATAACATAAAGTTTATTCAAAGATCTAAGATAGAAAGCTAGAAACAAAATACACCGTGACACAAATTTCTTCGAAAATCTACTCCTGTATATTCCTTTGCTTTAAGTGGCTATCAAGGGCTTCAAGATAAAGTTTAGAACACAAGAATGCCGCTTACAAATTCTCGATCCTTAACCGATGGTTCTTCCTCTACTTAAAGAATGTAGAGGGGCAATTGCAAATCGGAAGCTTTTAGTTGAACTGGCATATGTGGAAGTCGGAAAGGAAACAACTGACTATCTCCCTCCTGGAATTCCTCTTTGCATGACATGCATGATTTACAACTAAAAATAGAACCTTCTATTTTGCACGTCTGCCACCTATCTCCAAGTAGTTGACTTCTTCAAGTAATGGCTTTTAAACCAATCACTTAAGTTGTATAATTTAATTGATCGCTCAATTATTTTGTCGAAGGAAATAAGAGAAAGAAGAAGAAAGAGGAAAGTTGCAGTCTTGTCCTTTTTCATATTCTGCATGCAGCTGATTCAAACTAGATCTGGAAGTAGCTGGATCTGGAAGTGACTGGAAGCAGCTTGCGGGTATTGCCTTTGACATGTCTTCCTTCTTATCCTTGAAGCTTTTGCAGTTCTTCTCTAGTACATGCATCAGTGCAATGTTCGCCAGTAAATAACTCATCATTTTTATTTTTAATTGCATATGAGCAATTAAAAATTCTGGAAAGCACTCCGGGTGAATGCAACTTCAATGAAGGCTTCAACTGGAAGATTGGAAGCACATGCACAAGATCCTGGAAGAAATTTTCCACGCACTGGCTTCTTCACGGGCTGCATTTGAAACAAGAGGATGAATTTTTGCCAGAAGCTTTTGCAATTATGAGATCTGGATCTGGATCTGTGTCTCCGGTGTCAACAAATCTGGAAGTAATGCATGATGTCGTTGTGCTTTCTTTTTCATCCTGCTTTGCCATGGCCGTATCTATCTTTGTCTGAGAAATTCTTCTTCTCTTTATTCGCCGAATTCTTCAAAACTGGTGCAGATCTAGATAATTCTTCATATTCAGAGGATATATTCAATGTATTGGACATTGATTTAAGCTCCCTTTCTCTTATAAAAGCACCTGTAATGAATTCCTGCAATTAATTTAGACAAAGATGGCAACCGAAACATGAACAATGGATTTTAATCATAAAAATTTGCATAATTCAAGCTTGCTGCCCCAAAATTTGATGTTTTATTTGCATGCAAAGCAAGCATGGATTTTACCAACTTCACCTGAGCACCTGTATCACTTATGCAAACAATTATCCAGACACAAATCAACCTCCTTCAACCTGTGCACCAAAATTGGAAGCTTTCAGCATTAATTTCACCTTCTTCTGAGCAAAAATCCTCTCCAAATGGGGCACACTTTTCCTCTGGGCTGCACTTCTCTGCCTGTGAATTAATTAATTCATCCATATGGCAGCCCCTGCTTATATAATCTTCACCATTCTATAATTAATTAATGTCTTTCCTATTCCTGGCAATTAATTAATTAATTAATAAGCTTCACTCTTCAAATGGGGTGCCTATTTTGTGCATGCTCATGGCTGCCATTAAATAAATTAAATTTATTTAATTTTAGACTTCTGCTTCCAGTTAACTCAAGCCTCACAGTATGCTTTGACCTTAGCCACTGAAAATAGGAATTAATTTAATCATTTAATACTTTAAAAAGTATTATTTCTCTCCCAAATGGGGCTGCATTAAATAAATTAAATTTATTTAATTTTGGAATTCTATTTTTAAATTCCTTTTGTCCACTTCCCTTTGTTGACTTTTCCACAAGCCTGGGCGCCAAAATTGGGTGAATAAATATTAACAAATATTTATTTAATGCATTATTATTCACCCAAGGTGGGTCGCACTTTTTGGAATAAGGAATTTCTATTTTTAAAAGTCACATGACAATGGGATTATTTACCCTACAAGGCAGCCCTAAAAATCCCATGATTCACTTAAGTCGTTTGACTTTCATAATGGGATTATTTACCCCTGCATGTGACTATATAAAATCGATGATTCACTTAAGTTGTTTTTCTTTTATTCCACAATGGGAATTTTTACCATGCAAGGCAAGTAAGAAATTCCCGCCTATCTGTTGCCTCTAATTTTCCCATCATAACTTAAGTGACTTTGCCTTCATGGGAAAAAAGTACCCTGCAAGGCAAGTCACAAAATCCCACCCGCCCCGCCGCGACCAAAAATCCCATGATTCACTTAAGTCGTTTGACTTTCATAATGGGATTATTTACCCTACAAGGCAGGTAAGAAAATTCCATCAATGCCTTAAGTGATTTTTCTTTTATTTCACAATGGGAATTTTTACCCTGCAAGGTAGGTAAGAAATTTCGCCCGCCAGGCGCCTCCAATTTTCCCATTGTGACTTAAGTGGCATTGCTTCCATGGAAAAAGTACCCTGCTAAGCAGTACAAAATTTCCACTTGCCTCTTGCTTCCAAAATCCCATGATCCACTTCAAACCCTCTTTTTCCAAAAATGCGGCCAGCCCAAAAGAAGCTTTTTGGTGCACGACTTCGTCTTTTCCAAGAGAACTAAATCTCCGATGGCGAATTCCTTCTGGCACAACGTGCGTATGTGATCTCTAGATACTCCAGGCCAAGAATCAAGCCAAACTGAAAAAGGAATTGATCCAGAGAAATTTCACAGAAAACGAAATGGGAAAACACAAAAAACACAAAACGTTGCCAGAAGTTACAAATAAAGCCCAGGATTCATTCTTGGTTAAAAACCTACTGGTATATGGGAATAATGATATGTACAATCACAATAGGGTTAAACCGGAGCACAAATTGCCTCAAACGGGGCTCAAAATAATTAAATACAAATTTCCCGCAGGCAAACCCCAACGACAGAATATAACAATTTTGGGCATCTGGGTATTTGGCGAAAATGGCTCATATGGCTCCTTGGGAATATCTTGACACAATACAAAAACTTTCTGGCAATTAAAACACAAAACGACCCATTATTTTAAAAGTACGAATTTTTTTGAATAGGGTAGTCTCATATTTTGTAGGTGAAATCTTGGGACACCTGTGACTCACAAAGAAAACACTTTTTCAATTGGTGTATGAGAACAAGGATATCATGCTAGTTAAGTTGGAAGACCTTCACCTCCCAATTACTTCCACAACTAGGTTAGCTGATGATGTTTCTTTAAAGGCATGAGTGGGCATGTTGATGGTGCTCAAAGAGGAGAATGCTAGCAAAATGAAGCCAAGGTATTGAGAAAAAACATTAGAAAGCATGGCTTGATAGGCACATCAAAGTTGAGACATTTTTCATAGGAAATTTTTTGCTTGTGTATGACCCAACACTAAGCATCTAAGGAAGATGCAAATCTGATGGCTTAGACCCTTTGTAGTTAGACAATTATTAGATAATGGCACTAAGGTGATTATGTATGTAAATGGAAGCTAACTAAAATTGTAATTCCTTCCTTGAAGCCATCGGATATTTTGCAAACATAAGGTCTAGAAGACCAAGTAGCTTATGTTAGGAGTAGTGTAGTGCCTTCCCATTCATCCCACTCTCAAATCTCGGTCATGATCAGTATATTTAGACATTTTGTCCTGGAAATATTTTTTTGAACTCGTCTCGAGCTCATAAATGTGTTATATTAATCTAATAATAATAAATAATGAAAATACAAACTTGAGATTAAATTATGGGAGGAGTCCCTCTATTTAAGCCATTTTTGGTTGTTAACCAAGAACCTCAAGTTGGTCACGAGCTTGAGTTTGTGAAGCCTCGTGTAGTTGTTGCTTAGGCATGTTTTTGTTGTCGGTCTTGTTTGTTTTGCAATTGCAGAATATTAATAATATAAGGGCTCGTTTGGCAGCGTTAAGCTTGAATAGGGTAAAAGAATGATAAAATAAAATAAAAATAGATAAATAATTATTATTTTTATTATTGGTAAATAGTTTTTTCAAAGGGACTATACCCTTGTGTACAAAAGAGGGCCTAGAAGCCAGAATAGGAATGAGGACCAAAACAAAAAGGAACAAGATCCATTTGAGACATCGAAACCCCAAGTAGTCCAAGAGCAATTACCCCATCGAAACAAACTAGAACGAACACTGTTGAAGAGCAGCAAAAAAATAGCAAAAAAACAACAAAAATACAGAGAAGCGCAGAAGAGTATCCACAATTACTTCGTGGTAGCTTTGTCGATTCTGGTTTTGATATTCTGCCAAGAGGTGAACATATTGATGCATAAATAAATAAATAAATAAATATATTGATGCATATACTTATATGATTTTTATTTTAAAAAAGAATATAATATAAAAAGAAAACAAAGCCCTTAAGGAAGCGGTTTAGGACAAAGAAGACAGGTTTTAGGTTTTCTCTCCCAATTTGAGATTTTGGTGTTTAGGCGGTTGGATGGGGGTGTAGGGTATGCAATATGGGTGCTTTGAAAAGGCCATAGAATCTTCCAAAAATATACAGTTGCGGGTATAAAAGCTAGACTCCACAACCTCTCTCTGGCGTCCTCCCAACATGCCCGAAAATGGGAGCTCTTGAACAGGTTGTGACGTCCTTCAAATCATGAAGGAGAGGGGATCTTTGTTAGACTTGTATGCAAAACATGGACACCCAAAGAAGGCGTATGAGCTATTTGACAAAGAGCCTCAAAGAGATGTGGTTGCATGGAACATATACTCCGACCAAGTAAGCTTCATTTTTTTTATTAGCATGTAGGCGTGTAGCATTCATTGAAGTAGGTTATTAATACTTCAATGGCATGAGTGCCTCTAGCAAATCAGGGAAAAAATAATAATAATAATCATTGTATGAGTGTGTTTGACATTCTTGGCCATGCCAGCTATCTTGAGGAAACCCTTAACTCTACCATCAACATTCCAATCAAACCCAAGGTGGCTGTGTAGAGGTGTTTTCTTGGTGCTTGAAAAGCATTAAAGAATATAGAAGCATTATTTTTACAGCAGATCTTCTTTTGAGTTAGATAATTAGTTGTAATACAGCTTCTCGCATAGACATGTATGCAAAATGATGGATTCGATTGCATCTCTCACAAAATTTGTCTTGCAACGATTTTGGAGATGAACTTGGTTTTAGTGGGAAGTCAACACATACTCAAAGGTTCTTGATAACTCCAATAGTTGTTCGGCAAGCGTAGACAAGGCACGTGAAATATTCAATTAAATGTCTCAAAGAGATGTGCATTCATGACGCAATGGTTGCAATACATGCACATAAGGGGTTCATTGAAAGGGCCTTGGAACCCCTCAAGAAAATGCAACTAGCACGTGTAATGTCAAACTCCACAACTCTTGCTCGCCGGATCGATACAGGCATGGATTCATTCCTCCTCACCAACTTGCTTTTGAATTTTCACTCCTTTTATAGTGGATTAAATGTTAATCTAAAATCAAGCTTGTTATTGATGTGTTGTTTTTAAATCATATCACAAACCGCATAAAATAGTTTTGCACATCATGTTAAACCAATGTCGTAAGTGGTTTCCTTGGACGACGTGTCAAATACGAGGCCATGAATTTGATAAAAAAAAACCTTTAACACATTCACCATTGCTTATGTTTCATTACCAGTCAAAACGGAAGGGAAGACACGTTTTAATATGCAACCTTGTCACGTCAAAACAGCAAACAATTATGACAAATCCCTCTTAAAATTGATGAGCAAGAAGCATCTCTAAACCTCATTTCTGCTTGTAAACTATTGTAACCTCTCCCTTGTTGTTTTGTGACATCATTCTAACCAAGAAACACAACTATAACAATTGATGAACAGGTTTACGAAGTGGGTTTCCAGCCTACTTTAAAAAAACTACCTACTAGAGGGAATCGTTGTTATGACTAAACCCTCCAAGAATCACCTCAAATTTTGTGCCTGTGGATTCCAAAATAAAATATGACTCTGCAAACCTCTTTGTTGCTATATAAAGAACAACGTCACGTATTTTGATTTACCTGTTTCCTCCGAAAAGCAAATTTTGTGCATCCATATCGAGCCAACTTGGCTTAGTTGTTGAGGGGCAAACAGACAAATTCAACCAACTCACTCCAAAAATTCATTTCTAGTTTAAGCTCCTATCACTTTGGTTTTGGACCCTATCTATTTCTGTGATTTCTCTCGTATATTAAAGAATAGGGTAGGACTATTAAGCATCTCATTTCGAGGTTTAACGCCCTTTTTGTAGGCCCATTCCATGGCCACTTGGGCTAATTTTCACCACAACGCAACAAAGACCTATGGAACCATGTTGAACCTCTAAGGTTCGTTTGGTGGGTAAAAACTAGTGTGTTGCTTGGAAGCATGTATGATGACTATAAATACATTCTCTAGTATACTTAAACAAGGCAATTAATGAAAATTTAGAATTACGTAATTCGGCACATTTACCTAGACCCTGTAGCGACAACGGGAATGAGAATCGTGTTAGAGGTCATAAAACTTTGTAATACTCTGAAAATCTTTTTGGAATTCGAATGTTATGAATCAAAATGGATTGTCTCATTTCTTACCTTTTTTATCATGGAAATAAACTAATTTACTTATGTAAGAGAAAATGGGTGTTTTCTTTCTCTAATCTCTCTCTAAATCCTAAAAAGTTGTCTTGACTTGAAAAGTATGGAAAATAAACATTTTTATCTCCCTCTAACTCTGAATTGATGTTGTGAGTTTTGATAAGTATAACATGTTAGATAGGAGGGTTGAGTCCATCCCAGCATTTTTGTTGACCGTGTTTACAAAATTTGACAAGTTGGAGGTAGCGGGTGGGATTAAGATGATTGGTGAATTCTGAATTTGAAGTTGTTTTTGGCTTATAAAATGTGTAATTTTGAGGAAATAAGAAAAGTATTCTAAGTAATTGTACTTGTATAATTCAAGGAAGAAACGTTAGCTATATCATGTATGTGTGGTAATTAATGAGATGATGAAATTTTACATTGCATTTTATAGTTCTATTGCATCAAGGAATTGTACTTGGTTATCATGGTATTCTCTTATATGTTCCACAATGTATAGTAGTAAACTTAAACACTTAAACTATTGAAAACTAAATGAGGTCTCTTAACCAAACCATCATGTTCCTCATCCCGTTCAGCCATGGTGTATGAGGGAACATTTTGAAACAATTCCCTTTGTAAGGAATTTGTCCCCTCAACATGTCTAGTTCCCAGGATTCTCGTATGAGTGATCTTACTAAACCCTATAGGCAAGAGTGTGCATCTTCAAACTCGGCAAGGAGGCTGTTGTTGGTTAGAGCAAATGTTTTTGCGAGATAAAAATGCCTACATTTCCCGTAGTGTAGGTCCTATAGTGGTTTATGGACCTTGTGTATGGGAATAACTTTGTTTGTAGGTAGGCCCTTCAAGTACAATTTTGAATAAACTTAGCCTAAGACCTCTTAAGGGGTTGATTATGGTTAGAGCTACAGAGACCGTATTCAATGTCAAACACTAAAATTGTCCCTTGTGATGATATTGCAAATGGAAAGTGTTAATTGGACTTGCGATGAGGATTTGTTAGATGTGCAGAGTCCTTGTGAGTAGGGTATGTTCATTGTGTCTAGCTTTGACCTTACGACAGGTTGTAGATGTTGCGAATAACGGGTGAATAGTCATTTATTTTGTACTGCATGAAAATTGAGTAGTATGTTAAAACCATAGTGTTCTTGCCTTTTCTTTTAACGAGTAAAAATATAATCGTAAAGTGTTAAAGTTTTTGTGGAACGAGATTAGTGTGATAACATTGATGTACATCTCATGGTGAGATCCAAGCAATGTAACTGAAACACAACTCAATCCCAAGACCATCGAAGAGGTTAAATATGGGTAAAACATTGCATTTGACTCCAACTACCAATTCGTGTTTGACAAGATGTCGTGGAAGGGGTTAATAGGAAACTTGAAGTTGTAATTTTAAACTTGACATTAAACCCCTTGTGGTGTCCCCAAATTTCACCCCGAAATCGAGACTACCCCATGTCTAAAAATTTTCATTCTTTTAAAATAATAGGTCCTTTTGTGTTTTTATTATCAAAATATGTTTGTATTATGTTAAGATATTCCTAGTGAATCTTATGAGCCAATTTCGACAAATACCTAGATGCCCAAACTCATTTTATCCCTATGCCAAGTTTTGTCTGCGGGAAATTTTTATTTAATTATTTATTAAATAAATAATGCCCGTTTGAAGTAAAATTGTGATCCAGTCGAATCCTGTTGATGTTTTGCATGCCAGTATTCACACATCTCAATAGGGTTTTCATGGGAATGAATTCAAAGCCTTGTCTGCAACGTTTTTCACTTTTATTTATTTCTTTTGCATTTTTCTCCGGTTTTCTCCGTAGTTTCTCTGTGAAATTCCCCTAGGTTTGTTCCTTGTCCAATATAGTTTGTTTAATTTCCTGAAGCATCTGGAGATCATCTATGGACTCAGCACCGAAGGAATCAGCCTCAGAATGCAAACTTCTGACCAAAAAAGATGAAGTCATGCACAAAAAGCCTCTCCTAGGCAAGTCACACTTTTTGGAATGAATGAGTTTAAGCTGCAATGGGATTTTTGGTAGTGGCAGGCAGCAAGTGGGAATTTCTTACCTACCTTGCAGGTACTTTTTCCCATGAAGTCAAAGTCACTTAAGCTGCGATGGGAAAATTAGAGGCGGTAGGTAGGCAGAATTTCTTACCTACCTTGCAAGGTAAAAATTCTCATTATGGAAGTCAAACAGCTTAAGTGAAAGAAGGGATTTTTGGAGCTGCAGTGCAGGGTAGAAAATCCCATCAAAGTTGACTTTTTATTTTTAGCATTCACCCTTGCCAAAAAGTGTGACCCATTTAGGCATTAAACAATGCTTTTAATAATATTTATTAATAGCTTCTCTGCCTAATTTTGGCACTAGGAATGGGATGAAAGTCAATGCAAGAGGGTGAGCTGAAAATAGATCATGTATGCATGCTAAAAATAAATAAAATAAATTTATTTAAAGGCAGCCAACAACATGCATAATTGGGTGCCCAATTTGGGTGAATAAACATGATTGTTTATTAATTAAATTGCCAGGAATAGGAAGGACAATTATTAGAAATAGAATGTTGAGGGTTATATAAGTATGGGCTGCCATAATGAAGAAGCAATTAATTCTTTTTGCTAAGGATTGCAGCCCAGACAGTTTTGGTGCCAAGGAAAGGAGGATTTGTGCATCTGAAGGTGTTTTTCATTGCCAGGAAGCTTCAAGGTTTGGCGCCTAGGGTTGGAATAGCTTGATTTATGCTATGATAATTATCTGCATGTTACTATAAGTTCCCAAGTGAATTTAAAAATATTTATGTTTGCTTTGCATGCAAGCAAAGCCTCAAATTTTAGGGCAGCAAGCTTCATATGCAGATTTTTGGTGACAAAAATCAAGTATTCATGCTCTGGACTTCATCTTTGTCTGAAATAATTACAGGTATTCATTACAGGTGTTCATACAGGTGAAAGGGAGTTCAAATCAATGTCAGGTACATTGAATATATCTTTCGAATATGAAGAAATTGCTAGATCTGCACAAATTGACCCAGTTGCAAAGAATTTTGACAAGATTAAAAGAAAAAGAACACAGACAAAGATTGCTCCAGCCATGATGAAGCGTGATGAAAGAGAAGGATCAGCAAAATCATGCATAGCTTCTAGATTTGCTGATATCAATGACATGAGACATAGGCCCGGAACCCATCTCCAAAATAATTGACAGATCCAGGGCCGGAAAGACATCTCTCATGCGGGCAATAAAAAGCAGTGGAATTATTCAAGCATCAAGCATTCCCAGTCACAGCTCAGTTGCCCGAATTTTTTATGGAGTGTGCTAGGTTATATCATCCTCTTTCCAGAATAATCTGGGATGCTGTGGGAAAGACAATAATTAGGCTGGATGCACAGTTCATTAATTATTGTCTGAAGATTCCAACGCGAATGGTGGTGATTGCAATTAGCATCTTTGGATACAAGCAACATATGGGAGAAACACAAAGCGATTGTGTGGGAATAATGAACAATGAGATATATGAAGAAGCCTGAGTCCCCATCAAAGTTCCCGAGGACTCTTCCGTAATCCAACTTGAAGTGCGGGGAGGTGGATGATATTACTAAATTGCTTTACAAGGTAACTAGAGAAGCCAATACTCACAACTTCGCTCATGAATGTATGCTTTCAAGAGGACTATTGAGATCATCAGAGCTGATTCAATAATCAATTGGGCAGAGATCATTGGTGACAACATCGGTGAGCAACTCCGGAGTGTGAGGCAGACTTATAGCTTCAAAATGAATTCATACCTTGTATATGCAACAACCTCGCAGGGTATATTTTTCAAGCTGGATAGGCGGGGCGTACTGGCGAAAGATCCTATTTTTGAGTGCTTCCCATAGTTGACAGTTCCTGAATGTCACAAAGATTACAAAGCGGTCAACAATGGGTTCTTCTATGAATTCATCTACAAATTAAATAGTGATCTAAAGACCAACAGGGTAAGCAAAGAAGTTTGGGAAGTTGTATCCCAACATGGTTGTATTTTCATCTAGTTTGCAAACTTCACCTATCTCAGGGTAACCGAATTTTTGGGAGAACTAGTAAAGTTGTCAAGGTATCCAAATGACAAGTGGGTCATCATGGAGTTGTGCAGACAACTCATGGAGATGCATGACTTACAATCAAAGCGGCACAATTCTACGGGTTTCTTTCCAGTCACAGTGGGTTATTACAGCTGCCAAAGCATCCACAAAGCTAGAGGAGTCGAAGCTGATATGTTTTCGAGAATGAGCGAGTTCTTCCCAAAGACGGCTGAACTTCGACCCATATGGGGTAGAAAGGAATACGGTCTCCTAGAAATATTCACATGTGCCTTCGTTGGAAGACTTCGAATGAAGTGCGGGAATGAGTATGAAGTCGAAAGGACTTCAAAGAGGTTATCAACGCAACAAGTGTCTGATTATGGTTTGGCACGGATACCTGCAGATCTCGCAGATGATGGGCATATAATACTTGACTTGTATCATCGGTGGGAGGGGATAGAGCTGCTCTTCAGAAAACATTGGTGGTTGTCAGACGATTGAAGAAAGATCTTCCGTAGTTCTGGTTAACACTTCAAACTGGTTGTTGACAAAGGGGTATTGCCTGGATGAAGCTTTGATGAATCAGATCACAGGAAACTTTACCGCAAGAGACTCCAGCAAAAGGAAGCACGAAGGTGAAAGTAGCAGAAGGCCGGAAAAACTTAAAGTTCACAAGAAGTCTCACATACAGGAGAAGGCCAAATCTATAGCTATCGTGCTAGTTCCAGCTTCTCCAACATCAACTCATAGCACTTCAGCAGCCCCGGAACCCCAGAGAGATCTTGTTGTTCCTCCTTTGAATCCAGCGTCATTTGTATTTTCTCCTCAACCACTCAGGTCTTCACCTATCCATGCAAAGAAGTTGAAAGCACAGATGGCAGAGTTTGAAAAAGCATTGTCTTTGGACAATTCAGAGGGTGGCAGTCATAACATGGTGGAAAATTTGGATAGAGTAGAATCAGAGCATGAGATGGTGGTGCACTCAATGACTTCTCATTCCCAAGAAGTAACTTTTCATAATGGTTAGCTTTGCAGACAATCCCAAAAGCCAGAGAGGAGATCAACCTAGAGGAACATGACTTTCAGTTGCTCCTAAGTTTGGGCGGAAGAGATAGAAGACCTAAAGTTGCCAAAATGACTTCTAGGTTGATTATTGAGGAATCGGGATAGAAGTTTGCTGAGTTATCTGTTCCAGCAGAAGGAAAGCACAAGGGAGAGCTCACGGCAGCTAATATAGTAGTGACCAAAGTGCCAATAGGTCAAACTACCACAAAAGGATTAAAGCAGGATACGTCAGACACTAATGAACACTTTATTCCTTAAGCTTGACAAAGAGAAGGCTGAGAGATCCAAGCTTCAAAAGTAGGTGTTCCAGCTATGTGAGATCATTGCTAAGGTTTTCAAACCTTCCTCTCAGCCCATTCTAGCACATGAGCAGGTGAGTAATCATCTGATGCAGGAGGTAGAAGATGCAGGGGACCAGGTCAAAGTTATTGCTCAGTGGAAAGAGAAAATCATTCACCAAGCTTCAGAGCAGTTCAAAAGAATACCAGCTGAATTGGAGAATATGCACAGGTAATATCCCAGCTAAAGGAACTAATGACACAGATAGAAGATGAGAACATAGTTGCTGAAAGTCATCTGGATACTTTAGCTAAGATACACTCATTACCAAAGGATGTGCTGATTGTAGAGTAGATTATGCCTAGTGGATTGATGGAAAAGGGGAAGTAATAAGAAATTTCCATTTCCTTCTGCGTAGAGATCCTCAAGCTCATGTTGAAGAGGATGTAGTTGCTAGAGAGTAAGATGGGAGAAGTGTTGGAGAGCATCCCAAATGAATTACCTGCTTCCCATGAGGAATTTATTCTAGTTATGCGGAAAGAAGTTGATGAAGCCACCATGCCTTTCATGATAGATTCAATTGGAAAACTCATAAAGCTTCAGGAAGATGTTGAGGGATATGGGCCTGGTTTAGAGAAAGTGAAGGCTAACGCTGTTGCTTTGTCCAAAGGGTTGTTACAATTCAGAACCAAGAGAGATGCTATTGTTAAAATAGACGAGAATGTTGGCTAGATTTTCTGCATAACACAAAACCTAGGTAGTCATGAGATAAATCTCCCTCATTTACCGGTGAGGCTCCCGTGTCAGATTTTTCAATTAAAGTATGCTAATATCTAAATGGGGTTTTACTTTAACTACTCAGTTCATGAACCATAACTGAATAGTTTTATAGCAAGTAAGCAGTTGTTTTAAAGAAAAGAAATATTTATAGAAGAAGGGAATGGGAATTATATAGACACAGAGAAGAAATGGAGAAGATGTGCATCCCAATCAATAGATAGCAGAGTTGATTGCATGCACATAGAAGAAACCAATAGATATAAACACAGAATTATAAGCAAAGGTAGCTCTAGATCTAGATCTGAAATAACACAAAGTTTATTAAAAGATCTAAGATAAAAAGCAAGAAACACAATACACCATGACACAAAGTTCTCTGGAAATCTGCTCCTGTATATTCCTTTTCTTCAAGTGGCTCTCAAGGGTTTCAGCACAAAGTCTGGAACACAAGGTTGTTGCTTACAAATTCTCATCATTAACCTAGAGGTTCTTCTCCTACTTATAGAATGTAGGAGGAAAGTACAAATGGGAAATTTAACTGAACTGAAACATAAACAACAAGTAAAGATGACATTTGGCAATCATCCTCCACTAACTTCTCCTTAAGTGACACATGTATCACTTAACTAATAGAATTGTTCCACATGACTTTAAGTAATGGTTTCAAAACCAATAACTTTGAAGTCTTACAATTTCATCTGGGAACGTGAAAAATAGAAGAATTCAAGCCAGTTGTAACATTTATGTCTTCTTTTTGTTCTGATATTGGATATACTTGTCGAACATGTGATTCAACATCTTCCCATCTGTTTTAGCCACTGCTTCCTTCTCTGTCTTGAACTGCAGCAATCCTTCATTCAACACCTTGATATATACTTCCACATCTTCCAAGCTTGGCCCGAACCTCACAATATCCGCCTGCAGTGCCACCAATCTGCTAATGGAATTCATCGTGAAAGGTTTAGTAGCTCCATCAATTCTCTTTTGTACCATCAGAAGAGACCCTTCTAGGGAATTAGGCACTCTGCTAAGAATGATCCACACGTATGAAGTAGCATTTCCGACCATTTCCTTCTTAGTGAAATAAATGATACTGTCTGGTAAGGATGATGTCTTACTCTCAAGTGCCTACATCCTCTTCAGCAACACTCTGCAGATATCCAACTAGAAAGATACTGCAAACTCTAGTTGCTTCCCCTTCTCAACTGATCCATCCAGTACAATCTACTCTGCAACCAATACTTCTCTCAACAGCTTGTTGATCTCGGCCAAAGTACTCAGGTTACTCTCAGAACTATGTTCATTTCTATTATGCTTGTGACCAATTGCTTCAACTGATTTTCTGCATCATTCATAACCTTCAGGCAGGCTGGCACCTCTCCAAGTTGTACAAAAGCTTGACGAATAATCAGATTCTTCCATTCGTCAATAGCTTTCACCTGATTTCTTGCATCCTCCATCTCCTGCATAAGATGATCACTCACCTACTCTGAAATGGGCTGAGTAGAAGGTTTAGAAACCTTGGCTATGATCTCGCACAACTGAGATACCTACTTCTGAAGCTCGTCTTTCTCTGCCTTATCTCTATCAAGCCTAAGGAATAGAGCATATATCAATGTCTACGTATCCTACTTCAATCCTTCTGTGGTGGCTTGACCGAGGGGTACTCTGGTTACTGTTACATCTTCTGTTGTGAGCTCATCCTCCTTCTTTCCTTCCGCCGGAACTGACATCTCAGCAAACTTCTACCCCGACTCCTCGATGATCAACCTTGAAGTTACCTTAGCAACTTTAGGTCTTCTGTCTTTTCCGCCTAGGCTCCGGAGTAGCTGCAAGTCGTGTTCTTCTAAGTTCATCTCCACTCTAGCTTCTGGAACCAACTGCAAAGCCAACCATTCTGAGAAGTTACTTCTCGGAGAATGAGAAGTTGTTGAGTGCACTACTATCTCCCACTCTGTTTCCTCTCCATCAGAAAGTGCTACAGTGTTATGGCTTCCTTCTTGAATCATCCAAGGACAAAGCTCTTTCAAACTCTGCCATCTGCAGCTTCAACGTCTCTTCTGGAATAGGTGCTGAATGGAGTGGCTGAGGAGAGAAGATGAATGTCGTCGGATTCAGTGGAGGTATGGAAGTGTCCTACTAAGGTGCAACAGTTGGTGAAGTAGTAGATGCTGGAGAAGCCAAAACTAAAGTCATAGCCATGGAAGTGATCTTCTCCTTTAATTGAGATCTTCTCGTGTGCTTTCAACTTCTCGGACCTTCATTGCTTTCTCCTCGTGCTTCCTCTTGAGGGAATCTCCGCGCTAAAGTTTCTGTGACTTGATTCATCAATGCTTCATCAAGGCAATATCCTTTTCATCAAGAAACGGTTTGAAGTATTCACCAAAATAGTGCCAGACCTTTCTTCAATTGTATGGCAGCCCCCTACGTTATCCTGAAGTACGACTCTATCTCCTCCCATTTGATGGTAAGTGTCAAGTAACACATTCCCATCATCTTTAAGATCCATAGGTATCCGTGCTAGTCCAAAGTCAAACACTTGTCGTGCTGATAGCCTCTTTGAAATCCCTCTTTCTAACCTCATACTCACTTTTGCACTTCATCCAGAAATCCTCTAATGAAGGCACATGTGCGTACTCCTGGGAGATCATCTTCCTAGCTACTCCAAATGGATCGAAGTTCAACCGTGCTGGGAAGAACTCTTGCTCATACTCGGATAACATCTGTGTCTCCATCCCTCGAGCTCTATGAATGCTCTGGCAGCTATAATGTCCCAGTGATTGGGAAGAATCCCGTAGACTTGTGTCGTTTTGACTGAAGGTCATGTATCTCCACAAGTTGTCTGCTTAGCTCCATGGTGATCAATCTATCATTCGGATATCTGGGCAGCTTAACTGGTTCTCCAGAAAAGCCAGTAACCCTGAGGTATGTGAAATCTACAAACTAAATGAATAGATTGCCAATTTTGGATACAGCTTCCCACGCTTCCTTGCTCACCCTGTTGGCCTTTAGGTCCTTGTCTAGCCTGCAAATGAATTCGTAGAAGAATTCATCATTGACCACTTTGAAATCTTTCTTGCACGCAGTGAAAGTGTGGGTAGCTTTCGAAAATGGGATCCTTAGAAAGAACGCCACATCTATCCAGCTTGGAGAAGATGCCTTGTGAAGCTGCAGCATACACCAAGTAGGAAGTCATTTTGAAGTTGAAAGTACGCTTCACGTTCGGAGTTGCTCACCAATGTTGTCACTAATGATTTCCGACCAATTGATTATGGAATCAACCTTGTTGACTTCAATGGTCCTGATGAAAGCATACATCCATGTACGAAAAGTGTGAGCATTCGCCTCACCATTTATCCTGCATAACAATTTGACAATATGATCAACCCCCGCACTAGATTGGGTGTGGAAGAGTTCTTGGTAACTTATAAGGAGATCTCGAGCTTCTTCATGTATCTGCTTATTCATTATGTTCATGCGATAACTCTATGCTTCTCCCACTCTGCTGTCGGCATCCCGAATGCTAATGGAAGTCACCACCTTTCGCGCGAGAATATTCAAGTAATAATTGATGAACTCTACATCCAATCGAAATATTGTTTTCCCGTAGCATCTCGCACTTGATATGAATGAAGGATGGTAAGATCTAGTGCATTCCATAACAAACTACGGAAATTGGGCTATGTATGGAAAGGTTGCGACTCGAATAATTCCACTACTTTTAACCGCACGCATGAGTGAAGTCTTTCCTGCTCGGATCTATCAATCAATTCGAAAAGAGGTTCCGGACCTAGATCTGTGTCTCCTATGTCTGCAAATTTGGAAGTGATGCATGACTCTGTTGTGCTTTCTTTTTCGTCCCTCTTTGCCATGGCTTTGTCTATCTTTGTCTGAACAATTCTTTTTCTTCTTATTTGGTGGATTTCTTCAAAATCAAAAGTGCGATTTGGATAATTCTTCATATTTGGAGGATATATTCAATGTATTGGACATTGATTAAAGCTCCTTTTCTTTTGTAAAGCACCTATAATGAGTTCCTGCAATTAATTCAAACAAAGATGGCAACTGGAACATGAACAGTGAATTTTAATCATAAAAATCTGCATAATTCAAGCTTGCTGCCCCAAAAATTGATGTTTTGTTTGCATGCAAAGTGAGCATGAATTTTTCCAACTTCACCTGAGCACCTGTATCACTTATGCAAACACAAATCAACCTCCTTCAATGCATGTGCCAAAATTGGAAGCTTTTAGCCTTGATTTCACCTTCTTTTGAGCAAAAATCCTCTTCAAATGGGGCGCACTTTTCCTCTGGGCTGCACTTCTTTACCTGTGAATTAATTAATTCATCCTTATGGCAGCCCATGCTTATATAACCCTCATAATTCTATAATTAATAATTTCCCTTCCTATTCCTAGCAATTAATTAATTAAAAATCATGTTTTTCTCTTTAACTAGTGTGCTAAAATTGCATGTTTAAGGACAACCATCCAATAAATTAAATTTAATCAATTTAATCATCCACTCTTCACTTCACTTAAGCTTCACAAAGATACTTTAACCTTAGCCCTTTGAAAATAGAAATTAATTTAATCATTTAATACTTTAAAAAGTATTATCTTTCTCCCAAAAGGGGCGCACTTTTTGACATGAAGGGGCTGCCATTAAATAAATTAATTTATTTAATTTTAGAGCAATCTATTTTCAACCACCTTTTGTCCTTTGCCTTTGTTGACTTTTCCACAAGCCTAGGTGCCTATTTTGGGTGAATAATTAATTAAATTAATCAATTTAAAGGCTTCCTTTACTTCTCCAAAGGGGGCGCACTTTTTGACATATAGAATTCTATTTTTAAGAATCACATGACAATGGGATTATTTACTCTGTAAGGTAGCCCTGAAAATCCTATGATTCACTTAAATCACTTGAATTTCATAATGGGATTATTTACCCTGCAAGCGAGGTAATAAAATCATATGATTCACTTAAGTTGCTTTTCTTTTATTCCACAATGGGATTTTTAACCCTACAAGGCAGCAATAAATTCATGTTTGTTTGCTGTCTCTAATTTTCCCATCATAACTTAAGTGACTTTTCTATCATGGGAAAAAGTACCCTGCAAGGTAGGTACAAAATTCCCACCTGTCTGCTGCTTCTAATTTTCCCATTATCCACTATGATTCTTTGTTTTCCAAAAATGCAGCCAACCCAGAAGAGGCTTTTTGGTGCGCGACTTCATCTTTTCCCAGTGAACCGGACCTCCGATGGTGACTTCCTTCTGGCATAACATGTGTATATGATCCCTAGTTACTTCAGGCTAAGAATCAGGCCAAACCGGCAAAGGAATTGATCTAGAGAAATTTCACAGAAAACAAAACGGGAAAACATAAAAACGCAATAAATTGCCAAAAGTCACAAATAAAGCCCAAAACTAAGTTTTAGTTAAAACCCTTTTGGTATATAGGAATAATGATATGTTCGATCACAACAAGGTTAAATCGGAGCACAAATTACCTCAAACGGGGCTCAAAATAATTAAATACAAATTTTCCACAGACAAATCCCGACGACAGAATATAACAATTTTGGGCATCTGGGTATTTGGCAAAAATGGCTAATATAGCTCTTTGGGAATATCTTGACGCAATACGAGAACTTTCAGGCAATAAAAACATAAAACAACCCATTATTTTAAAAGTACAAAATTTTATCGAGATAGGGTAGTCACAGATTCCAGGATGAAACTGGGACACCAGAAAGATGTTGAATTACATGTTTGACAAGTATATCCAATATCATAACAAAAATAAAGTATAGGTGTTATATAGGTGTGCAGATCTTCATTCTTCTCTTCTTTCTTTTCTTATTTCTTATATTCCTGACGAAAAATGTAAAATTAAAGTTATTAGTTGAAAAACCATGACTTTAAGTTATTTAGAAAGATTCTTTAAGATAGTTGTGAGATGTGCATAATTTTGGCTTTAACTCACGATGCATGTCACTAAGGAATTCGAGGAAGATGATCACAAATGTTCCCTTTCCTACTTCTTCATGTTCTAGTTCAGTTGTAGTTTCTCATTTGTATTTTCCCTTTACACACTATAAGTAGAGGAAGAACCTACGGGTTAAGGGATCGGAATTTGTAATCAGCATTCTTGTGTCCCAGGACTTTGAACCGAAACCCCGATAGTTTTCTGCAAGCAGAGGAATAGAGAAGAGGTTTCGGAGAAATTTTTGTCATCGGTGAATTCATCTCTTATTTCTTTTTAGATCTATGCATGAACTTTGTGTTGTCTTAGATCTAGATCTAAAAGTTTCCCTTGCTTCAAATTCTGCATTTTTAGATCTATTTGTTTCTTCTATGTGCATGTAATCAACTCTATGAACTATTGGTTAGGTTGCACATTTCCTTTCCTTTCTTCTCGCATTTAAGTATTTCCCTTTCCTGTACACATTGCTTACAACGGCTTACTTGCTGCAAAATTGTCTAGCTATGGTTCATGAGCTACATAGTTAAAGTAATACCAACAAATAAATACTAGGAAATACAAATGGTAAAATCTTACACGGGAGCCTCACCGGTAAATGAGAGAGATTTATCTCATGACTCTCTAGGTTTTCAGTTGTGCAAAAAATCTAGCCAACACCTTGTTACCAATAAAAGTATAATAAGTGTTTCATGTGGAAACACATATCTTGGTAACATAAATCCCATCTTGAAACAAATGGTAGGTGATATATGTGCACCTTACGAACAATGCAAACTAAACAGTTAAATGACATAACTTATTGTAACAAAGATGAAAGTGAATGTAGAGTATGTATCCTTGGTAACCAAACATTTTAAAAGAAATGGTAACTTGCAAATTTTGAGACTAGAACATATGTTCTTGGTATATGTCAATTGTTGTATCATCAACTATGAAAAACATGAAAGTTTTCCATTCACTTATTGTAACAAAGATGAAAGTGAATGGAGAGTATCCTTGGTAACCAAACATTTTAAATGAACTGGGAAACTTGCAAATTTTGAGATGAGAATATATGTTCATGGTATATGTCTATTGTTGTATGATCAACTATGAAAAACATGTAGTCTTTGACCACTATCAAATAATTCCTAATAAGATGTTTTAGCAACGAAAATTGAAATTTTTCTCGTCTCTTATAATAGATGGTCAACCTTACATTGTTTAATAACAATAAAATAACTATGTCCATGTAGGGACATATTTCTTAGGAGCATGAATCCCCTATTTGGAAATGATTGTTATATAAATTGTATGCACCTTCAATGATATTAAAACAATTAAAATGCTTAACATGACTATAATATAAATTAAAAGGAGAATATTCTTGGTGATTAGACATTAAAGTGAGAAACTTGTAATTTGTAAATGAGAACATATGCTTCTAATAAATGTTCCATGTTGTGTAACACAATGATTTTAACACAAAAGAATCTAATTATGATGAAGATGCTAATCATGGAATCTATGTGCTTTGTGGGAAAGGTCCTTATTTTATCTCTCTTATGGTTATAATGTCATATGGTGTTTTTCTCGTTGAGAAAATGTGTTTTTGTACTATTGTCATTTTGCTTGCGTGGATGTATGAAAGTATGGGGATGGGGTACATCATTGTTTATGGAGGGATAAGTGTGATGTTAGTGAAGGGAGGAATAAGGAGTTGTTTGTTCATATGGAGGAACCAAGGGGATTTGTGGCTAGCCTTAGTGGAGTGATAAGTGTTGTCTCAAGTGGAGGGATAAGTGTATATTTGTTATATTTTATTGCATGTTTAATGGGAGGAACCAAAGGCTAGCCAATATTTCCTAGTGGAGTAATAAGTGGTAATTTACAATGATGATATCTCCCATTTGCAAGTCTTGTAAGAAGGCTTGATAATGTGTCTCATATTATTGATGAAATGTCATTTTCACACTCTCATTATTCTTAATCTTTTGTTGTTTATTGGTTGCTCATTGGAGCATGTGTTCATTTATTTGATGGTAGTTGTATCTTACATGCATGGGTATGTTTATGTATGTGTGTATGTTGGGGACTTGTATTGCCATAGTGGAGGGATAAGTGTTATTATGGTGTATGGGTTTGCTTATTTTTGGGAGGAAACAAAGGTTGGAGAGACTAGCCTTAGTGGAGGGATAAGTGCAGAGGGATAAGGGTGTTTTCATGCATGGTTGCATGACTATTTGGAGGAACCAAAGGCTAGTATTCCTTCTTTAGTGGAGGGATAAGTGGAAGTGGTGGCATCATTTTCCCCTTGGCAAGCTATTGGATGGCTTGGTTGTATTATACATTTTCATTTTTGTTGATTTTTTGGCATCACTTCTCCTTGTCTTGGAGATGCATTCGAAGTGATGCATGTCATGTTATGGTTCAGGCATTGTGTTGTTGTTAATAAAAAAATACCCATCTTTTGGACATGTGTTTCTAGTGTGGGTGTTAAAAGTAGAGTTTTGATTTAAGTTTTTTTAAGTTGCACTTGAATAAGGACAACACGTAGGAGTATGATTGGATATGGTATGCACACAAAATTACATTGCAAGGATGTCATGCAAGAAAGTCCTATAAGGCCTATCAAGAAAATCAAGTGAGGGTACTTCAACACCTCATAGTAGATCCCAAAGTTTCCAAGTTAGACTTCCCTATTGGTTCCTACACTTTGTAGCAAACTGGTTCGTACAAGTTCAAATAGTATCTAGTTATAACTAAGCTTCTTAGCAATATGTTAGGTGAAATGGAAATGAGCATTTGAGGGAGAGTAAATGAATGGAATTATTGGTGCACCATAAAGATGGATAGTATATATTAATGGTGGCTTATAGTAAAATACGAAATGGAGCAGTGGAAAATGCATGTTGAAGGCTTGCGCAATGAGAGGAAAGGCTTTTGGATCACATAGGTAACAAAAGGTATCAAAGGAGGTGAGGAGAGAAGTAAGGTAAAAGGATATCACAATAAACACTCGAGAGACATTAAAAGGTCCACTTATCTAATGGCACGTGACGTGAGGATAGTTTGGATGATAGTTTGGAAATGAAGAAATAGTATGGAAAGGAGATTGCACTTTTGAGGTTCATGAATGTCACCTAGTGTACAATACTTATGGTGCCTAATGGAAGCCTTACAACACGAATGTGTTATGTGTCAAACAAAAAGTATGTGATATTAGCATGACTATTGGAAGGAGGAAAACAACTATAAGTACATGTTTATTATGTGATTTTTGGACAATATTGCGAGGAAGGAGGTTAGATATTGTTCGTTCTTGAGAGAGAGAGAGAGAGAGAGAGAGAGAGAGAGAGAGAGAGAGAAGTTGTCTAGTGCTCCGATGTAATTTAATTTTGCAAAGTGTGTGTTGTAGGAAGTATTACAGCACTAAAAGGAGTTATTACAAGATGATGTTGAGGAAGAGACTTCTACCCAAGGTTAAACAGGAGTATCCCATGAGGCAAGAATGAATGGGAAAAATTTGCAAACCCTCGGTATTAGATAAACTTTTCAAGTCAAGGTTTAGCCTAGAGAGGTTTTGGGGGCCATCACATGTGGTAGAGTTGATGTCTACACCCAAGGAATGCAAAATCATTTTATATCTCTACAAGTAACTTGAGAGCTTTGAGGTGGGTGAGTAAAACCACAATGAGGTGAGTTTTAGAGATACCATATGCAAGATTGTATTGACTAATTAGACAAGTATATGTCTAGGTGTCCATAGCTACACATCCATGGAGTTTTAGGGGAATGAAGAGATGAGTTGTTTTATTTTTCTTATTTTGCTAAGGTACATTACTTGGTTTATTATCTAGTGGATCATTTTCATCATAGCATGGTCAACTTCAATAAGAAGGCAATCGTTGAGGTTCACCAAATGATCTTACATCAGCTAACAAAGTTGAATTACAATTGTGCCCACTTGGAAGGAGAGCCAACTTATTTTGGCAATGTTGTAATCCTCAACACAAAGTGGAACTCTCAACAATGTCAAGATTTGTGTTGCCAATCACCTAATTGCTACAAAGGTTTTTTGCAACACAAGGAGGGATGCAACAAGCATCAAAGGCACATATGTAAAATATAAGGTGGGCACATCAAACATCAAGTACGACCATTTTAAATTCATCACCAACAATTTGAACACATTCATATGACTCCACGGATGAAGGTGACACCTTTCATTGGAGTTCATTGTTGATTCTATATGCGCTCACCAAACACGATTGTCCATTGGAAGAATATTCACAAGACCACACCCAACTGTTGATGCAGAGGTTTGCACCATAGTTACTATGTCCAAAAATCAAGATCGATTCATGAGGGGGAAAATTCTGAAAATCCGTAACTCTTAAAAAATCGAACAAATTTGATGTGCTATGTATACTTATTATATATGAGCATAATTTATAACAATGCAAAAACTAACAAATACAAAGAAAGATATTAATAATGTAATATTAAATGTTAATATATTAAATAATATAAAAAGGTTGTTGGGCGTGTTTTTATTGAAAAGAAAAGAATTATAAATAAATAAAAAGGAGCCAACCTGGACAAATTTATCCAAGCCCCCTTAAAAATCTACATCCAACTAGATCGACAACTATGGTTTGCGCATCTCTATTACCAAATTGGAGGCAAATAGGTAGAGTTGGTGCACCGCCAACAAATGGATAAGTAGGCATAAACCCTCAAGAGTCACCTGGCAATTTCGCACATTGATTAGAATCTATGGTTGACTTATGCCAATGATACAAAATTTCTACTATAATGTCCTCGCATAGAGATGTATGTGCCATATGAAAACTCTGCATATGTCGTACACTATCTCCCTTATTTCTTCGAAGCTAGGATCAATGCAAAGGTAGCCTAGCAACCTCATGACTAGTTGATCCCCTCAAAGTTGCCTCCATAATGGTTTGCAACACTCAATAAATCCTAAACTAAACTGCAAGATGTTCAGACATAGCTATTGCAAAAGATTCTATAACCATAGAGGGTGAAGAGATGCCCTAATTGTATCACAACCACCAACTAACACATCCTTCTACAACATCGATCTTCAGAACAAACCATTCTCTATCCATGCACCTCATTGCTACTTATGACAAAAAGCAAGGGGATCTAGACTAGGTGTTATTTGAGACCCCTACACGACCTCAATCAAAGTGTAGAAAGCAACCAAGTGGATAGGAAGCTCTAGCAATACATCTTAGGTCCCAAGCCAATGAAGATATCCATTGAGACATTTTTATTAATGATATGCCACCTAAGACATCCACAACACAACAATCCACATCTAGCTATGAAAACCTTGGTGTTTGAGTGGTTAAGGGTGATTAGCTTCCTTAGGTGGATCCATTTGACATGTTCATGAAGACGGTGGGTGAACCATAGCGCATGGGAAAAGCTATGCATCTCGCACTTACACTGGAGCACTTAATATGTACAAGGAAAAGTGAGATAAGGGTAATATTGGTTTATAATAGGTGTCTCGATAGTCTCACGGATGAGGACATTGTGATTTTCTTTTCAATTCAAATCCAAACTTTCTTTATGCTCAAATTCTACATCATGCCCAATCAAGGCATGCAAGATGATTGATAAATTACAAACACAATTATTTTTGCCTAAAAGAAGAGAAACATTGTGAAGGTGGTTATCATGTAAGTCAAGGCTATGATGGAGGATTTACATGCAAAGTAGGCATAATGGTCCGCGGATAAAGGATTTTCTTTTACAATGACTTGCCCATGATTTGTGCCTTCCTTGATGCCTTGCCTTCTTTTTGCTCATCATGGTTACTTAACTACCAATCTACATTAGCTAGTGTTTTCACAATGCAAATTTGTATTGGTAATTTAATGATTGAGAGTTAAAGAAGAAATTTCACACATGCTTTTTTGCTTCACTTTCTCTTCCAAATCCACCCAACAAACATTGTTTGTCCCTTTTTCCATCTCTTCCATTTAGTGATCATCAACTTCAATTCAACTATTTTCCACCATGTATAACTTTACTTCAATCACTAGAGTGAACCCTCTTGACATTCCAAGTTTCCATGAGATATCCTAGAGATGCATTATGCCTAGGTTGGCACCATAGATCACACAACCTTACCATTATAATCTTGGTTTTTATACATCCCCCGCATGTCAAAGGTTACATTTTAATGATTTTTATTTCGTAGATTATATTAGTGTAGAGTAGTGTTGCGTAAGGAAATGCTCTTGACCATCACGTTTATGCATATGGTTGTTATCAAAATGGAAACAAGTACAGAAACACCCTTGCTGCAAATTGCCAAAAAAGCCAAAAAAACCAAACCCTAGCTTTGAGGAAAATCAAGATGATTTATACTAGAATCTAGATTATAATCATGTACGTGTGAAATTTTGAGTGGGTTGAATGTTTTGAAATTTCATGTTTGTGCAACCTCCACACCATATCGGATTATTCCGTGAGGATCAATGTTGGAACCTCGTGCACATCACGGAGGGGTTGCACTTCCAATGGAGATGAAAACGCTTCACGTAATTATCAAGAACATGAATCACAATGAAAATCAAGTACAAAAAAGATAGCTAAGTGTCTGACATGTTCATAGATCAAAAAGAAGGGGCACATAGGAGTGTTGTGTAACTTCTATGCATGACACATGTACACTAACCCTATTCACCTATTCAACTATGTCATATTCTCGCGAAGTGAGATGACTAACCATCTAGGTAGACAAGATGTTGAATGACAACAATCAAGTCATATACACCAACACCCCCTTCATCGAAGCTAAGGTAGAGGTCATGGAAAGTCAGAACTAAAAGAGAACTCCCCTAAACAACTAAGAAAGATGTGTCAATGGGACCCAACTACGAATCTCGTTACATGTACAAACAACATCTTCTTAGAAGAAGAAGAGAAGAATGGGTCCCAACAACTAAGCTTGATGAGGTACCCATGTACAATAAGGATATCAAGTAATGGAGAAAAAACCCCTAAGGGAAAACATTCACTTACAAGAGATAAAAGAACCCCTAAACAACCTAAGAAAGATGCGTCAAATGAGTCTTGGAAACTAAAGGCCTAATAAGGTACTCATCTATAAACGCAATCTTTCTACAAGCAGAGAAAATAAGAAGAACCTTATCTAGCCTCCCAAGACAAGGAACGTGTCAAAGACCACCCTGTATCAAGTGAATAAGATCCATGAAGTGACAAGATGTGGTTCTTATCCAAGGAACAATGCTCCATATGTCAAGTGGAAGTGTTATTACTCCATGAAGGGATGATGAATCCCAAGCAATGGCGAAGAAAGAAGATGGATTGAAATCATGAAGACAAGAGAAGGCCCGAAGTAGATGTGTGGAAGCAATAGTAGACCTCACCCCAAGATGAGAGCACAAGTAAGGATACTTGGCTTCATCGAAGGGTTTGATTAAGAATTCTACATCCGGATTTGAATTCGAAACTCTATGCGATCTCCAAGAAGAGTTTCGATGATGTGGTCCTCTCGCGCCAAGATTGAAGAGAATCCACCTGCATCGAACAATGTTCATGCCCTTGGGAAGAACAGAAAAGGAGCATTGGCAGTCGGCCCACTCCACGAACGAAGAATAATCCTACAAGACTCTGATCTAGAACTGGAAAGTGACATAGGTCTAGAAAAAGAGTGCACATGAGACAAAGGTAATGCCACGACAATGTGTGTGTCAGAGAGAGAATAAGGTGGGGGCCTAATAACCCTCAAAAAGGGATCCACAAGAAGAGGTGGATCGTGAAGAATCTCTGAAATGGTGGAAGTGACAAGTGTCCCTAGGGAAGCACTCCCAATGTGAGAGATAGATAGGTCCTCCAAGATGTGTGATGGCTCAAATGGAGCATGTAATGCAACACATGAAGTAGGAGGAGAAGACATTGTGCTAAGAGTCATTGACGGCCAAAGTGAAGTAACATGGCAATCGATGGAAGCAACAAGTGTAGGGAGAGTGTCACAATTGAGAAATCAATATGCGAGGGAGCACAAGGGGAAATGGTCACATCTATCTTAGAGAAAGGGTCTCCAATGGAACACGAGTGTGAAGAGTGAATGGAAGCATGAACATGGTCAACAATGAGCTCTGTAGTGGTAGCAGATAGTGTGAGTGGTCTCAAAAGTAAGGTCCTGATGTGGATGGTCAACATGGGGCTCATGGGTAACAATAGGTGTAGAAGAACACTCGGAATTGGAAGGGATGTGAGAAGGGGAGAATCCATGACAAGATAATAGTGGTCTAGGAAGCGTCGCTCTCAGATGGTGAAACAAGGTCACCATACAACCGTCTAATAATGGTCTAAGGAATGAAAAGGCACTCGGTGTGCTCAAATAACCACAATGTATCCCTAAAAACAATAAGACCGAGAAGGCCGTAGACCTCATCATTGTGGTTAAACCACTTATCCTTCTGCAGAGGCTCGAGAGGCTTAGGAACGAGACCATGGAGGTAGGGAGAAAACCATGTGCGGTGCAGTGTCTGATGATGTCTTCCTTCCATGTCGAATAGTTCCCATAATCGATCATAACAACAAAATGATGAAACTCTAAAATGTAGATAAACACCCAAAAGATGTCGATGGCACTTTATAATTTAGTGTGAAAAGTACCCAAATAAACAATGCAATGACCAAGGACAATATTATAACCCCCTACTTTAGGCACTTTATAGTTTAGTGTGTTCGATACAATCTGATGCGAGTGTGCATCGTGAAATAGTTGGTCACTCACCTTGCAATCAACATAATAATGCACAAGAGAGGATACCACAATCAAGTTTCATTGAACACGAAATCGACATCAGTAAATAAGTACAAGCTAAAAACAAGAGGAGCGAAATCAAGCCTTGTTGTGAGAAAAATGTCTCACTTCGCAACAAAACCCCTTACTACAAGACAGTGGCAAATGCGCTCACTAGTCTGCAAGCAATAACAAGGGTTATTACAATGCTCAAGATGACACAAAACGAGTCCAGATGACCTCCGAATGAAGCAAAGGCTCCTGAAGACAAAAATGGTTAGAAATTCTATAAAACACTTCAACACGCGATTAGAGACAAAACAACCAATAACGCTTAAAATTTTGATTTTAGAAATATTGATTAGCTTTAATTTTAGAAGCAAAAATGGACTAAAAATGTTAAAATAGAACTATTTTAATCATCTAATCTAAGATGAGAACAAAGATTAAATTTTAATAATTAGATGCCTAAAAGCAATTAAAGCTCTTAACTTTAAAAAGGCAACTAGATTTTAAAATTTTACTTAAAACCTAATTACATTAAAGAAAAATACTTTTTAAAAAGTAATTAAATCTAAATCTAACTAACTTAAAAATCCTAACATATATTAAAAACCCCTTTAATATAAAAACCACCTTTATAAAGAAAAGGCCACGTATGAGTTTAAAAACGTTACTTTATATTTAAAAGGCACCTAGACCATTCTATTTAAATTACCACCCACCTTTTTAAAAAGGGCTCCACGTAGGATTTAAAAAATCACCCCTTTTTAATGATTAAACCTTCATTAAAATAAGCATCCCATGTTTAATGTAAAACGAACGGTATTAATAATAAACCAACCGACTTACTTTTAGCATGCCACTTTAATATTAAAAAGATTTGAATTGCAAAAGGAGGAGGGAGAATAGACTTTCAAGAGGAAGTAATGGTGTGGAAGGTGGTCAAAGCTCCACATAGAGCATGAGTGGTAAGGTAGAATGTAGTGAAGGAAAAAAAAGGAAGGTTCAACAGAACGTCAAGACGCATGAGGCATAGCAGAAGGATCCAAGGCACAAAAAAATGGCTAAACCCCAAGCAACACAAATAAAGCATGATTTGAGTGCATGCCAATAGGAAAACAAAGCAAGGGTGAGGTTAATGCAATGAAGCCACGGGAAAACGATGAACAACCCAAACAATGTCGTGGGGCAAGACACAAAACCGAGGAAGGGCAAAACACTACGGCCATTAGAGCCCGATTCATGCAATGCAATTAACTAACCGGGGTAGACCCAACCGCATTTGCACATCAAAGTAAGGGAACGCAACTAAAGAAAACCCAATAAGAATGTAGAGGAGGATGGATCGGGCACAAAGCAAAGACGTACTAACAATGCAAACACCAAAACAACAACCCAAATGCAAACAGATTTTAATGCAATACAAAAAAGTAAACAAAGGCAACACAAATGTTGTGCAAAAACGAATAAAAACGAGAGCTAATGCAAGGAAAATAAAAACACAACAAAGCCAATAAACACGACTCAATCAAAGGGAATAATGCAACTCGACCCAGAATGCAAAGGAAAAAACAAACAATGAAAACCAAGGCAAGGAGAGCAAGATAGGCGAGAAATTTAGATTTCCTAAAAATTGATTCTGAAACAAGCACAAAACAAAGATCTAAAAAAATCACTTTTGATTTCAATACAATTAAAAACTAGAGATGAAGATCTAACCTCTAAATCTCACAATGCCTCCAAATTTGGTTGTAATTAGCTAAATCTAGCTGCAAAACCCTCGAAACTGCACATGCGATAATGAAAAGCGCACAAACTTCCAAAAACCAGATTTGTCAAACTTATTACAAGATTCCAAATAGTAATTGAAATAACTTGCACGAAGTAATCAACAACCAATTCAAGAGAGTGCATGTATACCGAACATCCTCTCTGATACCATTTCAAATTGTTCCATGAGGATCAATGCTAGAACCTCGTCACATCGAAGAGGGTTGCACTTCCAATGGAGATGAGAACGCTTCACGTAATTAGTAAGAGCATGAATCACAAGGAAAATCAAGTATAGAAAAGACAACGGAGTGTCTGGCATGCTCATAAATAAGAAAAAATGGGTACATATAGGAGTGTTGTGTAACTCCTGTGCATGACACGTGTACACAACCCTATGACCTATTCAACTATGACCTATTCTCACTAAGTGACATTACTAACCATCTAGGTGGACAAGGCGTCAAATGACGACAAGTCATTTTGGTGTATATGACTAGACTTATCGTCATTCGACGTCTTGTCCACCTAGTTGGTGAGTCATCTCACTTAGAGAGAATAGGTCATAGGGTTATGTACACGTGTCATGCACATGAGTTACACAAAAATCCTATATGTACCCATTCTTTCTGATTTATGAGCATGTCAAACAATCATTGTCTTTTCTATATTTGATTTTCCTTGTGATTCATGCTCTTACTAATTACGTGAAGAATTCTCATATCCATTGGAAGTACAACCCATGTTCGATGTGCACGAGATTCCAACATTGCTCCTCATGAACAATTCAAAATGGTATCGTCAGTGAATGTTCTGTGATACATGCACTCTCGAATCTGGTTGTTTATTATTTCATCTTTTGGATTTATTGCTTTCCGTCCAAGTTTTTCAATTACTATTTGGAATCTTGTAACAAGTTTGACAAATCTAATTTTTTCGAAGTATGTGCGGTTTTCCATTGTTGTATGTGTAGGTTTTAGGGGTTTTGCAACTAGATTTAGCTAGTTACAGTCAAATTTGGAGGCATGTAACATTTAGAGGTTGGATCTTCATCTCTAATTTTTTATTGTATTGAAATCAGAATGGAATTTTTTAGATCTTTGTTTGTGCCATTTGGGTTAGCCATTTTTGAACTACCTTAGATCCTTCTACTATGTCTGCATACTGACCTTCCATTAAACTTGTTTTTTTACTTTGTTGCATTCTACCTTGCCACTCATGCTCCACGTGGAGCTTTGACCACCTCCCATGTCGTTCCGCCCTCTTGACCATCTGTACTCCCGCCTTCTTTTGCAATTCGAAGCTTTTTAATATTAAAGTGGCATGCTAAAAGTAAGTCAGTTGTTTATTATTAAAAACGTCTATTTTATGATAAACATGGGGCGTTTATTTTAAGGAAGGTTTAATCATTAAAAGGAGCGGTTTCTTAAATCCTACGTGGAGTGCTTTCAAAAAAAGGTGGGTGGTAATTTAAATAGAATGGTCTGAGTACCTTTTAAATATAAAGTAAAGTTTCTAAACTCATACATGGCCTTTTCTTTACAAAGGTGGTTTTTATATCAAAGGTATTTTTAATATATGTTAGGCCCTTTTATTTATTAATTCAGTTTAATCTATTTAGATCTAATTAATTTTTAAAAAAGGTGATTTTTTCATATAAATTAGGTTTTAATTAAAATTTGGAAATCTAATTGTATTTTTCATTAAGGGCTTTTTGATTAAGTATTTAATTAAAAATTATAAGCTCTTTTTTATTTATTCTTAGATTAGTTTATTAAAATAGTCGTTATTTAACGTTTTTGCCGATTTTTTGTTCATTTTTATTTCTAAAATTAAGCCAACCGAACGTTTCTAAAATCTATTTTTAAGCGTTATAATCTACGTACAAGACATGGGTATGGGTACGATACGTGGATATGTCAATTTTAAAAAACCCTTGGGTACGATACGTCTTCGATACGTGCGTACATATATATTACAATATTAAAATATAGATAGATAGATAGATAGATATATTATGTACATCTACTCATTTTACTCATTTTTTAGTCCATAAAAAACTGAAATAGTAATACAAAACTTGAATCAATGTTCAAAACATTCAATATACTTAAGACTTTGCATTTTATTGATCATGTGGTCGCCATACATATGAAATACGAAATATCATGTCAACATGAATACAAACAAAACTTGAAATTTGAAAAATATACTAAGATCCATGCTCAAATTTTCAAAACATACAATATACTTAAGATTTTGCATTTCATTGATCATGTGGTTGCCATACATATGATATAGGAATATCATGTCAACATGAATACCACTCTAGAATATATCATCTAGGTTTTCCTCAAAATCAAGTTCTTGTGTGCTTTTTATAGATTTTGTGGTGATTAGGGTTTTTTATTTTATTTTGTTTTTTTAGGGTTTGGTTTTATGCATTAGAAAAGTCAAAAAATAAATGAATTAAAACCTTTAAAATATGTTTTTAGGGAGGGATACGCCACCGATACGTGTGGGTACCTGTCGGGTATGTGTGGACGTACTCGTGAAAACACCCTAGAGGTACCCACACGTATCCCATACATATCCGTATTTGTACCTATATGTATCCATACCGGATTCAGTATTAGGCGGGATTTGTGGGGGGGGCATATCTCAGCAACGTAGGCATTATTGGCTATTTTTTCTCTAATCGTATGTTGGAGAGTTTTGTAGCATTTCTAGCCATTCCTTGCCTTTGGGAGCCTTCACGCATCCTCGGAGGTCATCTAAACTTGTTTCAAGTCGTCTTGAGCAATGTAATAACCCTTGTTATTGTTTGCGGACTACTAAGCACATCCGCCACACGAGTCTTGCAGAAAGGGGGTTTTACCGCAACATGAGACATTTTTTCTCACAACATGACTTAATTTCACCCCTTCTCTTGTTTTTAGCTTGTTGTGCTTGTTTACGATGTCAATTTGTTGCATTCAATGAAACTTGATTATGGTCTCCTCTCTTGCGCATTATTACGTTGATTCCAAAGTGAGTGACCAACTGTTTCTCGATGCACACTCGCACTGATTATATCCAACACACTAAACTATAAAGTGCCAAAAGTAGGGGTTTATAATATTGTCTTGGGTCATTTTACTATTTATTTGGGCTTGTACTTTTCACACTAAGTTATAAAGTGTCATTCGACATCTTTTTAAGGGTTTATCTCGCATTGTGGAATTTCATCGTTTTGTTATGCTCAATTATGAGGAATATTCGACATAGAAGGAAGGCATCATCAAACATTTCATTGTGCGTGGTTTGTTTCCCTACCACCATGGTCTCATTATTGAGCCTCTCGATCCTCTCTCAGAAAGATAAGTGGTTTAACCACGGTGATGAGTTGTATTTCCTTCTTGGTCTTACTGCTTCTAAGGATACATTTGTGTTTATTCGAGCACACCGAGTTCCCCTTCACCGCCTGGACCATTATCCGATAATTGTATAGCGAATTTGTTTCACCATTTGAGAGTGATGCTTCCTTAGACCACTCTTGTGTCGCCATGGATTCTCCCCTTCTCACATCCCTTCCAATTCTAAGTGTTCTTCGCACTGCTTTGTTGTTACCCATGAGTCCCATGTTGACCATCCACATCATGACCTTGCTTTTGAGGCTACTCACACTATTTCTGCCACTACAAAGTTCATTTTTTACCATGTTCATGCTTCCATTCACTCTTTGCACTCGTGTTCCATTGGAGACCCTTTCTCTAAGACAGATGTGACCATTTCCCCTTGTGCTCCCTCGCATCTTGATTTCTCAGTTAATGACAACACTCTCCCTACACTTGTTGCTTTCGTTGAGTGCCACGTTGCTTCACCTTGGCCTTCCAGTAGCTCTTCGCAGCAGCAGTCTTCTCCTACTTCATGTGTTGCATTGCATGCTTCATTTGAGCCATCACACATCTTGGAGGACCTATCTATCTCTCGGTTTGGGAGTTCTTCCTCAGGACACTTGTCACTTCCACCATTTGTTGTGTTGGGAGAAGGAGAGCCATTCGGATTGGAAAAACTTTGTTGACTGATTTTGTGCTACCACAAATGCAAACTCACTCGCTAAACTTTGTTTATCTTCTTCAACGACATTTCTTGATTATGACTTCTTTCTATTATTTGCCAAATCATATTATTGCTTATGACACTCTTTTTACCCAATTCCTCGCTATAAAACACTTCCACTTAGATTGTTTAGAAATGCTTCCATAGGTATAAGAGGATTCTAAATTGAAGAACCATTGACATTCCAATGTCTTGTCTTTCCCTTTGGTCGTGCCATGAATGCGGTTTCAGTAGTTACTAATGCCAAGGAAGCATCATGAGTTTACCTTCTCTCCTTCTACATGAGAAGTGTAGACAAATTCTCAAAATCAATCTCACATGTCTCTGCAATCATATGCAATGATCAACAAATGAGTCAAATGACATTGACAAGTTCTGCGGTAGCACTGAGAAATCAACTCTTGCTCATCTATAGGTTTTCCATGGCTTTCAATTGATCATGAATGTCCTTTAGCTGCAACAAGAATTCAAAGATCGAACCAACCTCTTGCATTTTAGTGGAAAATGACAAATTTTTAGGTACAATATCCTACCGGCCTCTGAAGCCTAGTACTTGGATGTTAGAATTTTCCACAAATCGAAGCACTAGTTGCATTTATAACTTCTAGAATCAAATTATCATCCACTAAAAGTTTTAGCAACATTCATGCTTCTCTTTGACATTTATCATAGTCTTCAAGGTTATCTTTGGTCTTGTTTCTTTGCCAAGTATAATTTTATCTAGATTCTAATACTTGCAAATGGTATGTATCTTGTGACTCCACAAACTAAAGTTTGTTTTTCGATTTTTGTGAATTTGGCAACAAAAGGTGTTGTAGACTAGCCATTTTGACCTAGTTTTTAGGAAAACAATTAAATCGGAAAAACTATTAATGTTTTTACAAAAATTCCTTTTGCTCGCTGATTTTATCCGAAAGTGAACAAATTGACCAATCTTCATCTCAAAACTCATGACAGTTTGAGAGATATAAATTTTAAGATTTCCTATAAAATTACCAAAAAAATACGGAGAAATTAAATTCTTGAGTTTTATACACTCTTTTGCAAAAATTCCTTTAAACTATGTTTTGAACTTTCATAAACTTTAATTGTCCAATAAAAATGAACCTGTATATTTTTGTTTTCTCTCAATAATAGCATCAAAGTTTTGCCTTTCTCTCCTCCAACGCACCTCCTGGGCTGCAATGGATTTATACTTTTCGGTGCTTGAGATTTGTATTTCAAGATGTCATTTCCCGTTGTCACACATTTATCAAACTTATGCATCTCAACAACAGCAAATGAATAAAATATAGTTGCCACGCCTTTATTCAGGGAAATAATTGTTTATAGAACCAAAAAGGGTCTTTCTAAGCCGGAATAGCTCTCCTTCTCCGACCCGATCATGATCCACATCTTCTTGTGGATCCCTTTTTTAGTGTTATTGGGCCCCCACCTTCTTCTCTCTCCAACACGCACCCTCCCATGGCATTACCTTTGTCTCACATGCACTTTTTTTCTAGACCTATGTCACCTTCCAATTGTAGATCAAAGTCATATTTGAGTATTGCACACTTCTTTTTCGTGGAATGGGTCAACTTCTGGGTGCTCATTTTCTATCCTTCCCAAGGGCATGACCATTGTTTGATGTAGGCGGATTCTCTTTAGTCGTGGCGCAGAGGACCACATAATAGACACTCTTCTTGGAAACTTTATAGATTTTCGGACTTCGATTTGGCGGCATACTTCTTAATCAAACCCTTCGCTGAAGCCAAGTATCCTTTCTTATGCTCTCATCTTGGGGTGAGTTCTACTATTGCTTCCACACATCTATTTTGGGCCTTCTCGTCTTCAGGATTCCATTCCATCTTCTTTCTTCGCCATTGTTTGGGATTCACCATCCGTTGGTGGAGTAGTTGGCACTTCCACCTCACATATGGAGCATCGTTCCTTCGATATGAACCACATCTTATCACTTCGGGAATATTCTTCTTCACTTGATATAGGGTGGTCTTCGGCATGTTCATCGTCTTGGGAAGCTAGATAGTGTTCTTCTTCTCTTCTCTTCTTCTAGGAAGAATGTGTTTGTACATGAGTGTTTTATTAGGTCTTTAGTTGTCGGGACTCATTTGACACATCTTTCTTAGGTTGTTTAAGGAGACTTTATCTCTTGTAAGTGGTTGTTTTACCTTAGGGTTTTTTCCTCCATTTCTTGATATTCTTATTATAAATGGGTACCTCATCAAGCCTTATTCTTTGGGACCCATTTTCTCTTCTTATTTTCCAAAGAGATGTTTGTATCGGGTGTTAGTTGTTGAGCACTATTGACACATCTTTCTTAGTTGTCTAGGGGAGTTCTCTTTTAATTCTGATTTTCCATGACCTCTTCCTCGGCTTTGATGAAGGAGGGTGGTGTATATAACTAGACTTGTCGTCATTTGAAATCTTGGCCACCTAGATGGTTAGTCATCTCACTTAGTGAGACTAAGTTGTAGTTGAACAGTCAATAGGGTAGTGTACACGTGTCATGCGATAGTTACATAAGATTCCTATATGTACCATTTTTTCTAATTTATGAGCATGCAAGACACTCTGTTGTCCTTTTTGTACTTGATTTTCCTTATGGTTCGTGTTCTTGCTAATTACGTTAAGTGTTCTCATCTCCATTACAAGTGTAACCCTCTCACGATGTGCACAAGGTTACAATGGTGATCCTCACGAGAACAATACGATAGTTTCCATGTTGTTTCATACCCAAGGGTTTTTTCATAATCAGCGTTCATGTGTTTGATTCATACTCGTTTTTGTTTCCTAGCGGCAAAGTGTTTTGATAGTACTAATTAGTGCATGTATGTTGTGTTCTTATATTGGGGTGTATTTTTTTCTTTACTTGTTTCACCTTAGCTCTCAATTCTAGATGTCACCCCTTCTTTAGTCAGATTCGGTGAGGTTTAGATATGACTATCTCAATCTTTATTTCATCCTCATTCATAATCTTATATTTACCTTTCCAAGTTTCTAATTATGAACAATCGTATGACCTTTATCTTGAGTTTCTCAAGTTCCTTTTCTCTATCTTATCTACTTTGTTAGGCTATAGGATAATCGGATTACACTTGTTATAGTGTCGATCTCAAACTCTATTACAGCCATACATCTTATCACTTGCTTTTTAGCTTCTTTCTCTTGCTTCACAAGTGATCTTGTTGCAATCTCATTACATCCACTTGTTCTAGGTTTTTGTTAGAGTTTCTTCCTTCGTACGGTAGTTGTTTGCAGCGATTTGAATCTCTATGTCGGACCCACACTTCATTGTTTTCGGGCTTCATTAATGTGTTTGATCATTCCTTATTTTTGTGGGTTTAACATCACTCATTGATCAAGTTGTTATGCTATTGGTTTCCATATCCTTTTATGAGTCATTTTCAACATGTGTTTTGCTTTCACTTCATTCAATTGCATAGGCATCATTGAACACCAACATAAACATAAACATTGTTGTTAGAATCTTCTATTGCAAGTAAGGTACCATCCTTATTGATATTATTAAAGGATAAAACTAGACCTTTTCAATAAAGTTAATCTTGGTTTGCTCATTTCCAATTGTGTGAGTTAGTTTGTTTTCTTTATCACATTGCTTTGTTGCTTTATATTAGAATATTGTAAGTTAGCATGTTTTCTTTATCACATTGCTTTGTTGCTTTGTTGCTAGATTAGGGGCATTAAGCTACTCTTTATTTTGTTTTTTTATGAAATGGCCAAGCCTTCTTAGCTTGTCCTTTGAGATGTTTGGTGGAATTAGTTCCTTTCACTTCGTCCTTTAGGGAAATTTCAACCCTATAGATCCATAAGTATCCCCTATGTTATTATTCTTGGTCCCACAACATCAATCAAGAGCTTTTCCAATTTATCTTCAAGACTAACCACTATCCCCACTTGATCATCCCTCAATTTAACACCCCGAATGAGAATTAAAAGCGGTTGATGAACATTGGGCACAAAGCAAGTCCATCAACAAGTGAGCTAAACACATCGTCAAGGTCTAGTTCTTTAGTGCTAGGGTTTGACTTTGTTTGTGTTATCTCATCATTAGAATACATTTTCCAGGTAAGGCCAACCTCTCAAAGCCAAGAGAATCCCTCGGGTTATTCTTCATACTACCAACATATATCATAATCCCTCAATTTGATGCTCATGATGTTAATTATAGGGCTCTTGAGGAATTTTTGTCGTAACGAGCCCAAAACCAAATAAGTGTATATGAGCTTTGGATATTTTATTAAGACGTTCATGTTTTGGATATAAGTGTATATTGTGTTGCTAATCGATTTCAGTTATTACGGAGGCATTCCATGGGTTGATATTTTTCTAATATTGGTTATCATTTCTTATTGAATTTATTATATTGGTATGTTATTTGATCATAATACCGGTAATGTCCATTTTTGAGTGTTAGGTATAAATATATTGGGCTTCTAATGAGCCAAGAAGATCTTTAACAAGGTATCCCAGTAAAGGACAACAAACAAAGCAAAATTTCTCTCTCTCTCTCTCTCTCACACACACACACATTGGCATAGTTGCCTTCTCCAATCACATGCATGCTCAAGACTAGCTTTCACTAGAAGGTTGGGGCGATTTACCACTTTAAGTAGAGAAATATCATCAAAATGTAGGTGATACCATTTCTATTAGCCCTAACTTTATCATCCCACAAAGAGTGTTAAACATCATCCTAGAAGAAGTCCAAGCTTCATTGATGCTCCCACAACCTTCTCTAATGACAAGACCATGATAGGGGAGAATTATATCCTTGAATCCTAACCAAACCTTCCACTAAGCTCCAACATCTCGAATATAGAGGTGAATCCAAGCTATATCTTTATGATCTACGAATTAAAAACATGGTGGATGAGTTAGCTACTTTGTGAGCTAACTACCATTATAAAAAAAAGGACCTTAGCCTACTAATAAAGAAGTACTTTTTCAAAATAACCCGTCTCATTCACAAGTTAACTTCAAGCACCATCAATTCGTAATGGAGAACCATCAATTCATAATGGGTATCAACACTTGTTTTTCCACTTTGGTGGGGCGTATTGTGACCTTGAGTCTAGTCAAGTTACATCTCTACCTAACCCCATAGATCAAGGAATTGTTCATTATACTACTTAATCCATCAATTAAGGTTACACAATACCTAATTAGTATTTCACAACACCATTAAACATTTCCATCTAGAACAAGCTTTAATCCATCTCATAACCATCATTTACTACCTCAAAATCAGGGATATGCCTCACTTATGCTCCGTTTGGCTATGTTGTAATCAACCCACCTCCTACTAGCGAAGCTCCACTTTACTACCATACATACTTCAAATCTAATCATTGTACCTAAGATGCTTTTGGGTACTTCATAATTACATTCTTGGCTATTGTCCCCCACCTGCTCAAGGCCCCCCTATTCATACGCGAGGCCTTCATCCCTCCTTTTCCGCCTCAATCTCCTATGTGTTTCCTCGAAACCTCCTCATTAAATAACAATATGATTGGTACCTACCTAGGGTACCTCAAAGAACCTCTAGATCAGATTATCTCGAGATGTCATCTTACCCCAACCATTTCCCAAACTTTATAAATATAAAGGAGGTGGTGTACGTAATGCTCACATCAAGGTCTACACTATGGCTGTGAGGAACTTCCTTCCCTAGGATGTTGTGGTGATTAAAATCTTCCCAAATAACTTAGAAGGTATTGCTCTCCCGACTAGTATTATCATTTACCCAAAGGGTCCATTCAATCCTTCAAGCAACTTGTAAAAAAATCTATAAAAGATTTGATATGAACAAGAAGTTCCAACATGAACTTTTGCACATTAGACAAGATCCCAAGGAGTATGTTGCCCATTTTGTCACGAGAATGGGAACAACTGATACGTTCCTCTACAAAACCTCACAAACCAACATGCGCTGTGATGTTTTTCTTCATTCCCTTAACAAAGAAAGTTAGGAGGATGTTGAGTAATTTATTTATAAATCCTATAGTCTTTGCCTTAGATAGTGCCCTTAGAATTGACCAAGAAGCCATAGTGGAAAAAGACTGTTATCCCAATTTTTCCCCCGACAAAATTGATCAAACATGACCCCACACAGAAGAAAACCTAAGGGTCGGCTCTGTCCGTGAGCTCACATTCAAATCCAATAGTCAGGTTGCAGGTGGACTCGGAAATGGAGAAACCAGAGGCTCTCAGGAGAGAAGCGGGGAAGGCTCAAAGTCTTCGGGCTTCACAAATGATTCAGAGTAGGCCCAAATTGGCTAAGTATGGAAGAACCAGCGAAGCTGCCACGCGTTAGCTCGACACATCTTCAAAGGTAAATCCAAAAGTGGGTCTCCCAAATGAGCGTGAGGCTTCCACGTGTCCCAGGTCCGAAAAGGGGAGGGAGAGTTGGCCATTTAAATCAAGTATAAGAGTCTCAGCGGAAGCCTCCACGTGTCTCAACGGCACAACACCAAGGCTGGGTTCGAAGTGTGGAGACTCAAATGAGCACCAACTCTCCACGTGTCTAGGGTCCAATAGAGTCACAGAGGGAGACAGAGTGGGCCCAAAATCGACTAAGTATAGAGAACCAGTGGACGATGCGCGTGTTCCATCAATGTAAATTCAAAGGCGCGACCCAAAGCGGAGACTCAGATGAGCGCGGGCCTTCCACATGTCCCAGGTCTAAAAGGGGACAGAATCGGCCATTGAAAAGTCAAAATAGGGAAAAGGCCAGTGGAAGGAGCCAAGTGTCAGCACGGCGCTACTTCAAAAGTAAAATTTGAAGCGGTTTCCAAACAAGCACGAAGCCTCCACGTGTCCAGGATCAGATGTATGGCCCCGCCAAGCAAAGAGACTTAGGAAAAATAAAAAGGATCCTAAAGGCTCGTGGAAGACGCCACGTGTCGATCAGGCATGATTTCAAGAGCATAAGGAGCTGAATCTCCAAGGTGTGCGAGGCTGCCACGTGGACCCGGTATGGACAGACTCTTTCAAATATTGCGCGCCGCGACCTAATCTTCAGATGGCCATATCTTTTGACTGGAAACTCAGATTTGGGCGGGAGAAGACTTTTTGGAAATTTCTCGACACCCTCTACACCATGGAAACATAAAATATCATTCTTAACAAGATTTAGTGGGTGAAAAATGGGAAAACGTCTTCCAAGCCATTAATACAAAATCTGATTTCTTCAACTACTAGATTAGATTTTATTTGATCCGTCGTTCTTCTTCCTTAGCACGCCAAGTAGACATAGGGAACCAGAATCAATAGATTGTAGGTGGATTTGAGAGGGGAATTGATTGATGGTGGTTAAACTTTCAAAGTAGGATTCAATGCATATCTCAAGGTGGTTGAAGCAGGATTCAAATTCTTCCCTCTCTTTCTCTCTCATTCTTCTATATATTATATAGGAGGGGCATATTAAAAAGGTTGGTCATTGTTTCTCCTCTGTCCCCCTCTCTCTTTCTTCCTTAGGGTAGAATTCGAGTCTAAGCCTCCTCCCATGGCTCTATAATGGTGTTTTCTTACCTCTTGCCCACTGATGATGTACCGTGTAACATTTTGGAGCAATAAAATATGTTTCGTGATGCATCTGTCCATCCTTGGCTTATTTTGTTGTCTCTTCTTACCTCTCATCATTGTAAGGTATACTGTGCATACTCTGATGTTTTTGTAGGTTATAGGAGCTGTGCTTAATGGGTTTTGAAGTGGTGTTCTATGTGAAATCTATCTCTGGTCCGTGGTGCATTCTGTCCACCCTCTCCTCTGCTCACCTCTCTCCACTTCAGGCAAGTCAAATCGTGATTCAACCACTTCCTTTTCTGGTGTATCACCACTTAGTGTAGGCTCTTTCACCCTCTCTCTCTCTCTCTCGTCCCCTTGGAATGGTTAGATTAGGATAGAATAGGTTTTACTGCACTGGAGTAGATTGTGGTAGGTATATTAGGAAGCAAGAAGTGACTTTCTTAGGAGGTCCATTTCAAGTTTTGCAAGTCCCACAACTTGAGAGATAGTCCCATGTTGTGCAATCACACCGAATGTCCCACTTCACACCCAGGCCATTCGGGGGTGTTGTGATTCTGCACTAACAAGGCCTTCAAGCCCAATGGTAAACGTGCTTCTCCTAATCAAAACAATGGATGTTACCAAAACAATATCAAGGTTCCAATATATTAAACTAAAATCACGATGACAAAACAAACTATGTTACAAATGTCGTCGAACCCAAGAGAAACAAAAAATGGTAATAATAACAATAACAATCAAAAGAGTAAGAAGGGAATGACAACCAAAGAAATGTGTATCCCACTCCATCTATCAATGTAAATCGGCATGATTAACTTGGCATAGAAACAAAGTGCAATATCAAAGCTCTTTTCAAAACTTTAATCAAAAAATCAAAATAGAAGACCTAGAAACTCTTACACAAACAAGTATTTTGTATTCCTTATGGTTGTTTAGCACAACACACACTTTAGGGAATACACTAAATCCATTTAAAGGTTCTCGAAGACCAAAGGAAACACTTTATCAATGTGTTCATAGCTCTCGAAAACCTTTCACAAGATCAAATGGGACGTGTCACTCCTCGAACACCAACTTAGGAATCTATAGAAATCCTTTCCAAAATCATTGTCATGGATCGTACAACCCCTAAGGATAGACATCCCATCAATGTTCCACAACCCATACACCACCATTTTTTCTTTCTCAAATTTTTCTCAATTTTTTTCAAATTGATAGTAAAATCTCCCATTTTCTCCACCCTCTCCATGGTGAACATATCATGTAACTAAATTTCCATTACAACACTCGCATATTTGTCCTAAATGTCATCGTAAGCATTACACTAAAAATAAATTGTTTTTCTAATTCCACTAACCTATCAATAAAAACACGCTCTCTCCTCCCATTCCTCTTTTGACATTTTCCACCTACTCGTTTCACACCAAATTTGGTGCTAATTTTTCCTTAATTGAGCTATGAGAAACTTTTCTCTCCAAGGGATATTAGCCCCTATATAGTCCTTTTGTTGATGATCACAATTGGAGTTAAATTCATCAAGGTAATATTTATTCTTCCTCCCTAACGTTTTATCCACATAGACTTGTGAAATTTATCTACAACAAACATCTTTATTTCCTTGCTATTCTTGGGACATGCACACAAGTCCATGTGCATTTCCTCATCCAATTTTATTTTTGATTCATCCAATATTTTTGTCACTTACACAAGATCTCATTAAAGACCACCTTGGGCCATCTACTTGCCTCCACCTACCAAATTTTTCCTAGATATCTTAGGAAACCCACCATAATAATGGAACTAACACTTTTAGTTTGAACTTGTTTGTGATCATGCGTTTTTGAATTCTCTCTATTTGTTTCCATTTTGAGTCTGAAATGTTGTTGGCCCATAGTTCACACCCATAAAGCACCACTAGAATAACTAATAGCCCAAAAAGAGTCTAAGTAGTTTTCCAATCCCATAACTCCACTTCTTTACATCTATTTTGTTTCCCAACGAAGCTTGTTATTAAAGTCAATCTCACGGCATTTATACTCACTTCAAATTGATTTATATTCTTTCTATTGAAAAAGATCATGATCTTGGTCTTACTAGTGTTGACTTGCATACCCGTTTATTTGCAAAAATGCCCAAAGGCATATAAATGCTATTATAAACCCCGAGAAGACTTGACAATCAAAATAAGCTCATCTGCATACAAAAGAATCCTTACCACATACTCTCCCCAAAAGGACTCCCTCCCCGCCTTGCAAATCTAGCCACTCTTGAAGTTTACCTATATATAAGCCAAAAAGGGTAGGTGATAATGGACATTAACTCCGATTTCATTTCTAAAACTCTCTGAAATGCCTACTTGAGTTCTGATTTTGACTTGCACCTCTTCATAGAGTCTATGAACAACTACTCTAAATTGTTTTGGAATACCAAGCTCATTCATTTTGTACCATAGCTTATCCCTGGGGACCATGTCAAAATCCTTTTGAAGTCAACAAAACAAAAATGGACTTCTTCTTTTTCACTCCACAATTTTTCGATAATATGTCTCAAAGTAATTCCATAATCTATTGTGGAATGCTTGGATCCGACACCTACTTGCCCTCTTGCCCTTTTTCTTCCTCCCACCTGTTGATTTTGTGCTCAACCATGCTGCCAAACAACTTTGCAAACAAGGGATTGATCATGATAGTTATGTAGTTTGAAGGATTGTTGACATCTCCACTCTTAAAAAGAGGTATTGCAAGGTTGGTAGTCCAGTCACATGGAAATCCATGTTGAATGATGTTGTTGAATATTTTCACAATGTGAGGAGTGAGGATTTTCTACCCCCATTTTAGGTACTCTGCTTTAAGCTCAACCAAGTCCTTGATCTTTCTTGAATCCAACTTTCTAATGCCTTAACCTCTTGAAAGATGTGCATCAATTCCAAATCCATCAACAAGATAACCCTCGACTATAGATTTCCATTATTGTCTAGAGATGATTTGATGGATTGTTTAAGTGGAGCACAATAATTCATAAAGATTGACTTAAAGAATGGTTATCACCAAATCGGGATAAGAAGGTAATGAGTGGAACACGCTTCAAAAATGAAGCATTGGTTGTATAGCAAGTACATTCATGAGACTCAAGAACAAAATGTTGAAGCCTTCTTTAGGAAAATTTATCATTATTTATTGAAAACACATCTTGGTTTTCGGTAGATTGTGGGAAGAACACGTGGGTCATCTACAAAAATCTTATTGCATCTAAGGAAAGTTTCAAGCCATAGTAAATGCTCTAAAGAAGAGGAGGCACTATTTGTTGCCTAAAATTTTTTTGTTCTACAAAGACCACCAAGCATTGTAATTTACCAACAATTGAGGGTAAGATAAATCAAATAAATATGAAATGAGTTGAATTAATGTAGTTATCATTTTTCATGAAGCATAGAGTACGAGAAAGTCAAATATACTAGCATACACATTAAGTAGAAGATGTATTATTGACTAAGATTCTTGTGGAAGTCATGGGATTTGACTAAATGAAGGATTTGTACACAAAGGATGAAGATTTTAAAGACGCATAGAAAGAAAGAGCAAAAACCAATCACACACCTTGGTTGGACTAAATGACGAAACAAAAACTATTCATTTTATTATTATGAGTTTTATGTCATAGTACAAGCTCTAAAGAAGTGGAAGCACGATTTGTTGCCTTAAGATTTTGGGTTTTACAAAGAACAACAAGCACCGCAATTTATCAACATCAAGCTAAAATAAATCAAAGACATGAAAAAAGTTGAATTGTTACAATTGCCAATTGTCTTGAATCACAAGTATGGAAAGTCAAATATAGTAGCATATGCGTTAAGTAAAAGATGCATCTTGTTGACTAATATTGTTGTGGAAGTTATGGGATTTGAATACATGAAGGAGCTCTATGCAAAGGATAAATATTCTAAAGAGGCATAGAAAGAATGTGTAAAAACCAATGAGGGTCATCACATATCTCGGAGGATTAGTTGGTCATTTTGTAATTAATAAGACCTATGTGTGGTTAATGAAAGGTATTTTTAGTTGCACATGGCTACAAATGTGCAAGGATAAATACAAGGATATAGAATTTTCCAATTGGCAAAGGGAAAAAGTCAAAATCTGGGATTATATCAACCACTACCAAGTACTGGGATACCATGGCAACACTTGAATATGGATTTTGTTCTATGTTTTCCTAGAACACGGAAGAGTCGTGATTTTATCTTCATTGTAGTAGATGCATGGATTTCCACACAACATTATTGATCGCAAAGACCAATTTTTTGGGATATTTTTGGAGAACATTGTGGAAGAAAATAAACACCAAGTTGGTAGTTCGAGTTCGCATATCACCCACAAAGCGATGGTGATACGAAAGTTGTTAATAAGAGCCTTGGAAACCTATTGTGATGCTTGGTGGAAGAGAACACAAGATTGTGGGATTCAATCTTGCACGGGAAAAGTTTGCATACAATAACTCTATAAATGGAAATACTAGAAAAGCATCATTACGGATATTTTATGGAGATTTTCCAAGAGGTGTCAAAAATTAAGTGACATCGAGAGAAGATAAAGGAAAGAACGAGAAAGCATAAGAAAATGTTGAATATATGCACATGTGCAACAAGTGTGCACACAACATGCAGATTTGAGAAGACGAGAACATGAATTTTAAGTGGGAGACATGGTCTTGGCACACCTACATAAGGAAAGGTTCCCAAAAGGAACTTATGATAAGCTGAAGTGATAAAGGATTGCACCTTGCAAAGTGTCACAAAAGTTTGCATCTAACACTACACAAGAGATAGACGTGCCATAAGGGATACACATATCACCTAGTTTTAAGATTGTGACTTTGTACCCTTACTATGAGGGAAAAACAAGTGGAATAATTGAGTGGGCAGAAAAGTAGATTGGAAACACCAACTAAAATAGAGAGTACGCGTGGAAATTGAAGTGATTCACGAGTTGAAATGGTGACATGCTAAAGGAATACAAAAGAATATTTGGTGAATTGGAGAGGCCGACATATTAAGGATGCAATATGTTTGAACACATCTGAAATTATTGCACATGAAAAATATATAAAATACCTCATATGGAATACGAGCATGGGCTCATGTTTGGTTCTTACCAAGATTGTATGATGTGGAAAGCGTTTTTTCACAAGAAATCTTGCATCACAAAAAAGAGTACACACTGATAAAGTTTTCCTCAACCTTGCAAAATCTTTGTGCAGGCTTGTGTAGCATTCTTGTTTATTCAATAACATGCTTAGATGCATTAAATTTTTTCACAACCTTGTGTAGCCTTGTGCAACATTTTTTGTTTGCTCGATATGAAACTTGTAACTTGTGCACTCGTATGCCTATTATATGAATTCATTCATGCATGGGTTATTAACAAAGGACTAGACTCTATGCAAATAAATATTATGGGAGCTTAAGGTTAGAAAGCTTTGTGAAGAAAGAAAGTTAAGCCCTACGTAATCCCTTGTGCCAATATATTATCGAGCTTCATACAAATCCATGCACACCTCACACGAATCACATCCCCACGTAGTATTCACTTTCAAAAACCCCATGTGACAACACCTCATTTGCATTGCACATTTGCATTACTTCAACTATCAACATCTCCAGGGTTGTATGGGCCGCCCTTTCCAAATCATACCGATTTTCTCACCAATTGTATATACTTTCCAAAGATAACCTCCATGTGCATAGCATGGTCAAAAAGTGAGTTGTAAACTCAAACTTGGAAAGAAATGAAGGAATCATGCACCACCCAACACCTTTAAATACAAGTGTAAATATTGTGAGAAGCAACTTAGTAATTAGGAAGTAGTTTTCATATAGTAAGGAAAGAGAGTTTGAAGCTTTAGAGTTTTGTCGGTCGATTCTGCAAGTGGAGTTATGAGTTGTAGTTAGATGAAGGAACCAAACCTTGTGTGTGTCTGCAACTCAAGTTCAAATAGCATTGGAATAGTGTGCCCTTTACAGGATTTTTATAGAGCCTTATGTTTCAAGATTGTGATAAAATTTGAAATTTCTTTGTGCCTATTTGTAATTTTCTCATTGATTTAAGATAAAAAAACCTTGTTGTTGCATGTTGCACATGGATCCTTGCTTGTGTGAGTCCATTATTGATGTGTGAATATTTAGGTTGAATGGTATAGGATATTCATTCATTGGAACCACTAAGCGTGACTTCATCATGATGTGTTTGTAAGAAAGTATGGTGCATCAATGCATCTTTCATAATGTGCATAAAAACGTTCAAACACACACCACTCTTTTTAGCATAGACAAATTTAAAATATTGTTTTGTTAATATTGTATTGTATTTCCAAAACTAATAGAGATGCGATAAATGACAACATGGAAAGGGTGTCATCTTGGCATTCGTTAGTTAACTTATCTTTTAATTTGAAATGCACCACTCAATTTGCTCACACAAATTAAAAAATCAATAAACCATTCACAAGAATGGACAAAGACAAATGCACTTTTGGGTACATAATGCTCAATGAGATTTTCATAACAAACTACACAACACTTTATTCAATTTTCAAATGGCCCAAGCTTTCTCCTTGATTTAAGACATAATATTGAATCTAGTGAATTGAGGATAAGATTGATCATTGTTTCTTTATATAGATAGGATAAATCTCCAAATTAACTCTCTTCGGATTTATTTCGGTGATGTATGCATGATATAGATAGTGGTAAATGGAGGAAAGGACATATGATATGAGATGCATGTGGATGTCGTGGGATTTCATTATGTAAAGGAGCTTTTGTTAGCTAGATTTTATGCATAGCTAAAACCTAGGCAATCATGAGATAAATCTCCCTCATTTACCAATGAGGCTTAGTGTAAAATTTTTGTCAATTATGTTTTCTAATATCTATCTGTGAGTTTTACTTTAACTGCAAAGCTCATGAACCATAGCTAAACAATTTTTCAGCAAGTAAGCAGCTGTAAAGAAATATTTACAAAAGGGTGGAATAATTTAATCCAGGAAGAAAAAAAAAGATGTGCAACCCAACCAATAGTTCGAAGAGTTGGTCTTATGCACATAGATAAAACAAACAGATCTCACAATATAAAATTAAAGGAAAGGAAAGTTTCAAATCTAGATCTCTAATTAACACAAAGTTTATGCAAAGATCTACATAGAAGCAAGAAGTAAATGCACCGTTGACACAAATTTCTCTCGGAAATCCACCTCCTTTCAATTACTTAGCTTTCAGAAAATATATCAAGGGTTTTAACTCAAAGTCCTGGAACACAAGAATATTGCTTTACCAATTCTCATCCTTTAACCCATAAGTTCTTCCTCTATTTATAGTGTATAGAGGGAAATTACAAATAGGAAGCTTTTTTAATGAATTGCCACATGTTGAAGCTATGAAAAAGGGAAGCAACTAACAATATTCCTCCTAGAATTCCTCTTTGCATGACATGCATAATTTATAACTAAAAATAGAACCTTCTATTTTGCATGTCTGCCACCTATTTCCAAGTAATTGACTTCTTCCAGTAACTTGAAGTAACAACTTTTAAACCAATCACTTAAGTTTTACAATTTAATTGATTACTCAATTACTTTGGTGAAGAAAAAAAGATAAAGAAGAAGAAAGAGAGGAAATTAGAAGAAATTTGTTGCACCACTCCCAGTCTTGTTCTTCTTCCATACTCTGCATGTTGATCCATGTTGTATTGCACTTCTACTTCACTCACTCTAGCAATGAATGATCTAAATGAGATCGCTGCCTTGAATCTGAGATGCCTTTTTCTCCCATATGTTCTTGAATCCTTTCATTTTATTTTCATCAAACTGGATTTGGAAGTAGCTAACTATGATTTTTCTTGCGCAGTGTTGCCTCGACTGTCTTCCCTCTTATCCTTGAAGCTCTTGCAATTCTTCTCCAAAGTATATGCACCAAAGTGTAATGTTAGCCGTAAATAATTTAGATAAAACTTGTCATCTTTTATTTTTAATTGCATATGAGCAATTTTAAATTCTTGAAAGCACTCCGAGTGAATGCAAATACAAGTATATTCAATGAAGGCTTCAACTAGAAGATTGGGAGAACATGTACAAGATCCTGAAAGGAATTTTCCATGCAATGACTTCCACATGGGCTTCATTATAAACAAGAGGATGAGTTTTTGCGAAAGCCTTTGCGATTATGAGAGTTGGATCTAATTCTTCCTCTGATTCTGAAGATATATTAAATGTATCAGACATTGACTTTTTCTTTCTTCACCAATATGGGCATAAATGAAGTATTCCTGCAAATAATTTAGATAAGTATGCAGTTCAGTAGCATGAATATCGATTATAATGCTGTTGCCCTCTATTTTTAGACTTTGTTTGCATGCCAAGAAAGCTAAAAATATTATTTTATTCACTTGTTCACTCACATCAAACATGCGGGTGCTTAGAATAATAAAAAGAAAGCTTCTCCAACCCTAGGCGCCAAAATTGGATGTTTCCGACAATTAATTTTTAAAAAGTCAGCTTTTAGGCATTTAGTTATGCCAGAATGGGTCACACTTTTGGCAAGAGGAATTGCTAAAAATAGGAAGTCAAAGCAATGGGAATTTTCACCCTACAAGGAAGCTAAGAAATTCTGCTTTTCACTTAAGTGACTTGACTTTCATAATGGGAATTTTTACCCTGCAAGGCAGGCAAGAAATTCCGATTTTCACTTAAGTGACTTGACTTTCATAATGGGAATTTTTACCCTGCAAGGCAGGCAAGAAATTCCCGCTTTTCACTTAAGTGACTTGACTTTCATAATGGGAATTTTTACTGCAAGGCAGGCAAGAAATTCCCACCTGCCTACCACTGCCAAAATTCCCACTGTTAGCTTAGATCTATTATCCCAAAAAGTGCGACTTGCATGAAAGATAGTTCTTTTCCAAAAGTGCAGCTTGCATTATGACTTCTGCCTTTCAAATTGCATGAAAAATCGTCACTTAAGGCAACATGGAAATTTGATGCGAAAGGTAACTTTGAAAATTGCGACGGGCATGAAGACTACATTTATTTCCTTTGCCATTTTGGAAAGGGTCCAAGAAGATGTAGCGCAAAAACTTGCATGTGCCATAACTTTCATTCAGTGGCTCCGTTTTAAGTGTCATTTTCGCTAAAAGTGCATATTTTCTCGAGCTCTACACATTGATGATGATTTTTCTTATTTTCATAGAATCCATTTTTGCACACCTTTTGGACCAAGTAACTTCTTCTGATCTTCCGAAAGAATCTTGAGCTTTGATCACCTTTAGAAAAATTAGTAATTAAAAATACTGGATAGTTTTTCAAAACCCTAGGTCCGAGAAAGGTCAGCGGGCAGAAAACGAAAAGGCTACGGGAATTGCCGAAGAAAACAAACCAAAACACAGACAAAAAGAAATAAAACAAAACAAAAGAAGTTGTGGGTAATTGCTCGAAAAATTTCTCCAATTAGTTGATCTACAAAAATTCTTCCCCGGGTGAATGTTCTGTGGTAATAATGATGGGGTGAAGTGATTTATATAACCTAAATCCTCCAATTTTAGCTCAATCTATTTTTAAAATAACTTTATTTATTTAATAAATAAATAAATAAAACGCTTGTAGACAAGGTTTGGCGAAGGGATTGAGTGAGCTTTGGCATGTGGGTATTTGTTGAATTTGGCTTTTATGACTTTCTGGGGATACCTTAGAGCAATGCAAGCAACTACAGGAAAAACAAACACACAACCCATTACTTTGAAAAGAACGAATTTTTTTAAAAGGGGTAGTCCCAAATTTTAGGGTGAAATCTCGGGGACACCACTTTACAAAAGGATTAATATTTTAAAGACACATAGAGCCAACAAACCAAGTTCAAACCAAGTCCCTAGGATTTTGTATCATGATTTACCCATGGCATGTGGAGTGGGGAATTTGCATGTAGTCTTGGGGGTTGTGGATGACCCTGAGGTGAACTGGTGGGGCACTTAGCTTGTAGAGCCAACAACCTAGGTTCAAACCCAATCTCTTCAATTAAATTTTGCCAATGGGGTTTGGGTGGATCAGTTAAGACGGAGGGTTGTGTCCGAATCCACCCATGTTCAAACCCCATCGGGCACGATCCCTTCGAGGTGGTTTGTGCCATCCGATGTCCTATCTAAGGCTTATAATTCACCTATTCTTTGGAGATGCTATTCCATCCGATAGCGGCTCATGGAGGAGCTCATATGGAAATCATCTGAGCCTCATGGTTCACCTATTCATCGAGGATGCTTGTCCACTTGGTGTAGCTCATGGTGGAGTGCTAATGGAATTCATCGGGGCTTATGGTTTGCCTGTTCGTTGGGGATGCTAATTCATCCTAGTTGTGGCTCATGAAGGCGTTATAAAATCAGAATTCATCTGGTAACATGCACAACCTTGTAATGGGGAGTGGGACACCTCAAAAACTCGCCCAACAATAAAAAAAAATTTAAGACACAAAAATAATGCGCAAAACCAATGAAGGTAAATCACACGGTTTGGTTGGACTACTAACAAGGATTGGTGTTCAAAGGAACGCAGATGTGCATACCAAGAGATTCTATGTGTGAGTTTGATTCGGAGAAGCACATCAAAGGATTAGTTGGTCATTTTGGTGTTGATAAGATCTTTTATAATTATTGAAAGGTATTTTTGGCCATGCTTGGCTGCAAATGTATGAAAATATGTACAAAGATGTAAAATATCTCATTTGGCAAAAGAAAAGAGTCCAAATGCAAGGTTATATCAACCATTGCTAGTACCTAAGAAACCATGGCATCACTTGAGTGTATATTTCATTCTAGATTTTCCTAGACCATAGAATGGTCATGATTCTATCTCATTTTAGTAGATGAATTTCCTAAAATGGCTTATTTTATTCCTTATAACAATATTAAAGATGTTACCTATGTAGATAACTTAATTTCCAAGAAAATTGTAAGACTACATGGGTTTTCACACAACATTATGTTTGACAAAGACTCCAAATTTAAGGAATATTTTTGTGGAATATTGTGGAGGAAATTGAACTCCAAGTTAGTAGTTCATTGTGCATATCACACAAAAACAGATGGTTAGACAAAAGTGTTTAACACAAGTCTTGGAATCTTGTTGTGATGTTGGTGGAAGAGAACTCAAGATTGTGGAATTCTATCTTGGCATAAGCAAAGTTTGCATGTGATAACTTTATAATTCAAAGAAGTGGAAAAACACCATTGGAAATTGGTTATGGACAATGTCCAAGTAGTGTCACGAGTTGGGTAACATCACGAGAAAACAAAAGGGAAATTAAAAAAGTAGAAGATTTTGTGGAATATATACACAATGTACACAGCAAGTGTGCACGCGAAGTGCAGATTTGAAAAGACAATAACAAAAGTTTTAAGTGGGAGACATGGTGACATACTTGCAGAAGAAAATCTTCTCAAGAACATATGATAAGCTAAATTGGAAGAAAATTAGGCCATGCAGAGTGTTGCATAAGTTTGAGTCTAACACACATGAGATCGAGGGCAATATCTATAATCTATATAATGAGGAGGGCAACACACACGGGGGGCACCGATGGGCATAAAGACTAGAACTAGACTATATGCCCAAGAAGCCAAGGCCCCGATGAACTATAAGGGGCCTGACCTAAGAAATTTGGTCGAGTTCCAACAAGGAATAACACAATAATTATTCATTATTTGTTGATATAATGATTTAAATATATATAGAAAGATGAGATTCAATTAATGAGGAGTCACATTCCATCTCGTATCATCTCTCCTCCTAATGTTAGTGAGTTGTTTCAAATTTCAACAACTCACATAACCATAAAGTAATATTATCTCCTTTAAATTGAGTTTCTCAACTAGTCCAATGTTCGCAATAATAGCATATATTTCTAACATTTCCCCCTTAGTGCGAACATGGTAGAAAAACAATCACACCCCTCAACTATAGCTTGTTGCCTCTACCTGCTCGTGATCTCAATCCACATGTGATGTCACACAACTCACCAAAATTGTATTCTCATAGGTGGCTTTCATCAACGGATACAGCAACCACCTAGGTATGAACAAGGACCCACACATCCATTTATCCTCCACACTGTACAATGACAATTTTTCACAAGATTAACCAACAACAAAAATACCCAGAAGGTTATGTAGGACATTCAACAACCTAAACATCAAGATGGTTTTATCAAGAAAGACAAGAACCTAAAAAGGATGGTTTTACAGGACAACCAACAACCTTAAAACAAGTATCATGATCTTTGCAAGTACACTATGTTTTAGCTCTCCACTACATTTTTCCATCAAGTGATTACATCATAATTATTCTCACTTATTACATATAAAAACAAGAATGTACTTTTGTTCTTATTTTCAATAACACGCCATACCGAAAAAATGAACACACTGCAAACATACATGCCACAACATCATTGTGTGGCTCAAGTCGCTTGTGGATGGCGAGAGGTCACTTTTGACCTCCACCTCCAATAAGACATTGCCAACTCAAGTGGATTTTATCATGAGATTTAGATATACAATTCCCCCACAATTTTGACTCGGATGTTGGAATACACCAAAAATGCATCGTGAGGCAATTTTTATTTTATTTTTCAAACTTTTGACAACTCACAAATTTTCTCCGACTTGACTTTGATTAGACAAAACTTGAACAAATGACTCTTGATTTTTGATAAGGATGTCATACATTTTTTATTTCATCACCAACCGACACCTTAAGAAAATAAACAAAGACACAACTTAGTGTATGAACACGATAGATATTATTCAACAAATATCTATGTACTCGACTAAGGACAATAATTTCACTTAACTTTTAACCACTTATATAATATTACAAATATGATTAAGAATAAACAAAAAAATTTAATAGACGACGTATAAAAGACAAAACATAGTTTAAAAACCAACTTGATTTAAAGACCATTTAAAAAAACCTAAACCTATTAACTCACAATATAGATTTTAACTTAGACTTAAATCCCATTAATACTAAAAAAAAACTAATCACTTCAACATTTACCATTATTGACAAAATTATGAATATCTATTCCTATGGTGATCGGACAAACCATGGATAGAAGACCGGGGATGGAGCACGGTCAATCCTTTTCCTTCGCAAATTTACACACCGTTTTATGTAGATTCAAATGCAAATATTGATAGGTGGAGTCACATAAAACAACAAAGCGACTCCCATCCATATAGATATAGAAGGCGAGAATAAGGCCCCGACCTTCTATGGGGTTAAGAGGTCAAAGCAAGTGTAAAAGCAATGCCCCTCCCTTTCTCCCTATATATCTTATCCATGAAAGCCCTATATCTAATATGACATTTCAAATTGGAAATCATCAAGCAAAATTGGAATTGGTGGAATCAATGTATAGATAAGTTGTGAACCCCTCTATCTATATGGTGTGAAATGAAGATTACTTGTGTTCTATCATATATAGATAGGAGTGAAAAAATCTCTGAATAGGGGAATGCCAGATGGCTTTATAGATGAGCAATTCAGTTACTCAACCCCCAAACTAGCTACCCCGACTACACTATCAATCATGGATAAATTGCTAAGAAGATTTTCCCAGCCCTCTATATGGAAATGGGATGATCATAAATCTATGAATTGGCATTGTAGAGAAATGCCATGGGGTTGGTCAATGTTCTAATCATTTGCTCCTAAAATCTCTTGTTCAAGAATGGTGAAAGAATCAATGTATGTTGAAGCATCATTCAAAGTCTTTTGTTTCAAGGCCTTGGACAAGGAAGCGTCATTCGAAGGGTCACTAGTTTCAAGGCGAGAGGGCCCAATATCTCATTGTATATATATAGTTCGACGATCAATAATCTCATCTCATCTTTGAACCTAACAACGATCTAAAGGCCCAAATAGAGGTGAAGAAGGTGGAGCCGAATCTCAATAACTCACTACAATCTTGTATTCTATGGAGTGTAGATCTCGAGGAAGTTTTCATACTCATTCATTTCTCTACAAATTTCTTCACTTGAAGGAGAGAGGGGGCCCACCTCCCTCCTATTACATCTTATTTTATCTATATGGCTAGGGAAGAGATATATTCAACTTCCTTCTTTCACTTCAACTTCTTTCTTTTGCTTCAACTTCCTTCTTGGTTGGACTCCTTGTGAAATATGAGATAGTAGCCCATATATAGATAGGGAACTTCCTTGAAATATGAGATAACAACCCATATGTAGATAGGAAAATTCTTGTACCTTTGTTCCTCACTCTCCTAACATTTCTTCGTGTGAGGGATGTAACATAAAGTGACTAATGAAGTGATTCAACTTCCTTCTTGGTTGAACTCCCTTTGACATATGAGGTAGTACCTTATATATAAACAGGGAATTTCTTTGAAATATGAGATAGCATCCCATATATAGATAGGTAACTTCCTCGTGTTCGAGAAAGGGTAGGCAAAGGTTGGAAGAAAGATGGGGGATTGGTCGTTGAATCAATCATTATAATAAAGATAGGGAGTGGAGCTTCATCAATTCACTGGCTTGCAGCCATTGATGTAGAAAAAAATATTGCCTATCAACACAAAAGCATTTGCATTTGTTAATAACATGTAGCATTTGCATTTGTCAATAGTAATCAATACCTATAGATATATAGGGGCCCATCAACATAAATAGTAACTTATCGATAGGATAAGTAGAGCGAGAGCCCATAATCGTATCTAGGTTCGAGATGCATTCGACCAGAAAGAGCACCAACCAACCGAAACATAGAAATAGATATAGGGAAACCGACTAGAAGCATAGATATAGGGGTAGATATAAGGCAAGTGACACTGAAACATGGGTATTGCGCCTATAAATTATAAGGGGGTGGGGTCAAGATATATGTTTTGGGTTGGTTAGGGAGTTGCACTACTTGAGATATAGGGCCATACATTGGTATAGGGAGCCCATGGATAAGGCATACATCTTCGTTCCTCACTCTCTTGATTGTGTAATGTCCCCTTTTCCCAATCGAAAACCTTTGGCCTATTTTGTCAACCCGATGGCCAAAGGAAAAATATAAGGGTGACTTAAGTCATAATAAATTATTATAAAGTGCTATAAAAATAAAATAAAATTATTAAAGCACTTATAATTATTTATTTGGCTTAATTAAAAGATGCACTTATAAATTAAGTTGTAATATCTAGAAAAGTGCAAGGGGGGAGTCTAATATTAATTTTGTATCCTTCCTACGGAGTTTGGTGACTTGCCTAGAGAAGGAATATTAGCTACTTGGGTAGTATAAGGCCCATGATAAATTTGTATCCTCCCTAGGAGGAAAATACGACTTGGAGAGATGAGAGTTTTGGGACTTATGTTTAGAAATAATCACCAATTCTTTTGGGTCAATTTTCCCTTTAAAAGGAAAGGTCGATTTAGAGGAGAGATATCTCATAATCATTTTATCAATTCTGAATTTTATCTTAAGCTTGACACTTTTGTATAAAAATATTCTAAGTACGAAAACCTTTAGTTTATATCTCTTGTGGATGAAAACCCCAAAAGACCTCTTGTGGGACGAAAACCCCAAGAGATTGTGAGGGGATTTCACTCGAAATTTCCAACAGTTTAACTCGATTTTCCAATCAATTTCGGTAGTGTTTTGGTGATCTTTTTGGTAGCATATTGCAACAGTTGGATCGACCCAGTTTGGGCCCGTTTGAGCATGATTCTAAAGGTATTTGCTTCTGAAAAATATTGTCAAATATCTCTGAATTTTTATAAATAAAGGAGCTGCAATTGCATAATTTTCTAAGCAAGTTTGGAGGGTTTTTCAGGCAGTTTGTAATCAGATTTAGATCTGAATTTTCTGAATTATTTGGCTGCAAATAAATCTGATTTTTATCATATTCTGGGTTCTAAAATTACTAGCAATCATTTGGGATAGTATCATTTGTATGGAGATCCATTAAAAACCCTAGTCGCATTTGCTGTAATAAATTCAGTTTTGCCCTAGGTTGTTCGTTGAGGGTTTCAAAAACTGTTTTTTATCATTTGCCATACATTAAAAATCTGATTTAGGGTAAAGAATATTAACAGGATCTTACATGAATCAGCCACCTCGAAGGAATAATAAAACTTGCTTCCTCCCTCCTTATTTTACACAATTTTCGACCTATTTTGTCATACATTTTGTAAACTAGACATTAGAATCAGATCCCTCTAATTACTAATATTACACATAGGTGAAAACTAACTGAAATATCCATTAAAATGATGTTCACATAGACATTCAAAAACTCATTGAATTCAAATGGAAGTGTTGCTTCTCTATCCCTCCCCTCTGTCATGCTCTGCTCCTCCCCCTCCATTCTCACCATTTTCTCTGCATTTGCAACTTCCATCTCTTCACTCGCACCTTACATTTCGAACTCACAATCTCCGGAAATAGGAAAATCATGACTTCAAGATAAAAGAAACAAAGGTTTTTCGTGTCACTATCTTTGTGCACCTATTCGCATTTCTCTACTTGCAGTTTTATACGATCTGTTCTTTGTCTTGTTTGTTGTCATTTGGAAGGCCTTCTCTGTCAATCCTCAATGTTTCATTTTCGTACTCTGCAATTTCTATAAAACAAGAAAATCATGACTTCCAAGATAAAAGAAAAACAAAAGGGACTCATTTTTGTACTTACGACACCGTGAAGTAGGAAAATAAAAATTTCGATTTTGAGGGTAGTCTATCTCACTTACTAGACTTCTCATCACACCTACAACAAACCCATCTTTCTTACTCGATGATTCACCCCCGACATCTTTTTAATGCTTCAATTCTCATGCCCCGACGTTCACCCCCTCACCAATCTCTTTCGCGCTATCCATATCATCCCTCCCTTTCTCCCGCTTCACAATAACTCTACAAACCGGTGGAAATGGATGACCAAGAAAATGTTGAAGACAACAAAGCCAAGACAATAACGGAATTCTAAAAGTACACAGAATCGATGACAACATAAATAACATCATACGAGGGACTGATCAATAGAGTCAGAGTGGTGTCCCTGATTTCACCCTAAAATCGGGACTTTCCCTTAAAAAAATTCGTTCTTTTTAAAATAACGGGTCATTTTGTGTTTTTATTGCCTGAAGTTGTCTCCATTACATTAAGATATTCTCAGTGAATCATATGAGCCAATTTCGACGAATACCCGCATGCTAAAACTCATTTTATCCTCTCGCAAGTTTTGTCTGCGAGAATTTTATTTAATTATTTATTAAATAAATAAAGTTCCGTTTAAAATAAAGTGTGCTGCAGTTGAATCCTATTGAAGTTTTTCATGCCATTATTCCCGCATCTCAATAGGGTTTTCACCAGGAATGAATTCAAAGAAATTGTTTGCAACTTCTGGCAATGTTTTTCATTTTTATTTTTTTCCTTTTGCGTTGGTTTTCGGTTTTCTCCATGATCTGTCTGTTCATTAAAATCCCTTTGATCCATTCTTTAAACTATTTGGCATGTTTATGTGCTTGGAACATCGGAAGTCATCCATGGTCTCATACGATGAAAGAAATTAATCACGGACCACTAACTTATGACCAAAAAGGAAGAATTTAGGCAAAATAAGCTTCTCCCATGCAAGTCGCACTTTTTGGGATAATAGATCTAAGTTGCCGATGGGAATTTTGGAAGTGCCGGGCGTGTGGGATTTTTATTCCAGCCAAGCGAGTTACTTTTTCCCATCAAGTCAAATCACTTAAGCTACCAATGGGAATTTTAGAGGTGGCAGGCAGGTGGGAATTTTGTGCTTGCCTGGCAGGTTGATTTTTCCCATTATGAAAGATAAATCACTTAAAGTACCAATGGGAATTTTAGAACTACTTGCAAGTTGATTTTTCCCATCAAAGAAGTTTATTCACCCATGCAAGTCACATTTTTAAGAAAGAAGCTATTTTTCATGCAAGTCACACTTTTTGGAAGGAAGGATTTAAGTTGTCAGTGGGAATTTTGGTAGTGGCAGGCAGGTGGGATTTTTATGCCTGCCTAACAGGTGAAAATTCTCATTGTGAAAGTCAAATCACTTAAGTGAAGGATGGGATTTTTGGAGCTGCCTTGTAGAGTGAAAATTCCCATTGCTTTGACTTCTTATTTTTAGCACATCCTCTTACAAAAAAATGTGACCCACCTTGGCATTAATACATGCATTAAATGATATTTATTAATATTATTTCTAGCCAAGTTTGGCGCCATAAATAGAAGGAAAGTCAAGGCAATTGGATGAGCTAAAGAGAAGTCAAGGATGCATGCTAAAAATAAATAAAAGAAATTCATAAAAAGCAAGTAGAAGCATGCAAACTTGGGCGCCCAAATTAAGAGAAAGAGCATGGCTTATTATAAATTAATTGCCAAAAATAGGAGGGCAATTATTAAATATAGCATGCAGTTAACTTTATAAGCATGAGACGCCATAAGGAAGAAGTAATTATTTATTTTTGATGAAGCTTGCAGCCCGAAAGGATTTTGGCGCCAAAGGAAGGATGAATTTGCCTTAAAAAATATGTTCCACTACCGGGAAGCTTCCAATTTTGGCGCCTAGGGTTGGAGAAGCTTTATTTTTAATATTCCAAGTATTTGCATGTTGGTATAAGTGCCCAGGTGAATTAAATAATATTTTTCTTGCTTTGCATGCAAACAAAATCTCAAATTTTAGGGCACCAGGCTTTATATGCATATTTTGGTGATAAAAATTAAGTATTCATGCCATGGACTCCATATTTGTCTGAATTAATTGCAGGTATTCATCACAGGTGCTCATATTGGTGAAAAGAAGTCCAAATCAATGTCAGATACATTGAATATATCTTCCAAATCAGAAGAAATTGTCGGATCTGCACAAATTGATCTAATTACAAGGGATTCTGGTAGAATTAAAAGAAAAAGAGCTCAGACAAAGATTATTCCAGGCATGATGAAGCATGATGAAAGAGAAGGGTCAGCAAAATCATGCATTGCTTCCATATTTGCTGAAATCAATGATACAAACATAGGCCCTGAACCTATCACTAATTTAATTGACTGATCCAGTGGAAGATCATCTCTTATGCGGGAAATTAAAAGTAGTGGGATTATTCAAGCCTCAGTGTTTCCAATCATAGCTCAATTGCTTGAATTTGTTATGGAGTGTGCAAGGTCTTATCATCCTCTTTCCAAAACAATTTGAGATGCTTTGCAAGGAAAGACAATAATCAAGTTGGATGCACAATTCATTAATTATTGCCTTAAGATTCGGCACGACTAGTGGTGATTGCAATTAGCATGCAGGATGTTGGCAATAGATGGGAAAAGCACAAAGCAGATTGTGTGGGTATAATGAATAGCAGATACATGAAGAAGCCCAGATCACCATCAAAATTCCCGAGGACTCTTCCACGATCCAATCTTGTGCAGGAAGTTGATGATATCACCAAATTGCTTTGCAGGATAAATGGGGAAGCCAATACCAATAACTTCCACTCATGGATGTATGCCTTTGTGAGAACCATTGAGATCAACAGAGCTGATTCGATAATTAATTGGGCAGAGATCATCAGTGACAACATCAACGAGCAACTCCGAAGTGTGAGGCGGACATTCAACTTCAAAATGACTTCATACCTTGTATATGCAGCAGCCTCTTAGGGGATATTTTCCAAATTGGATAGACGAGGCATATTGTCAAAAGATCCTATTTATGAGTGCTTCCCACAGTTGACAGTTCTTGAATGCTACAAAGATTACAGGGTGGTCAACGATGGATTCTTCTACGGATTCATTTGCAAATTAAATAGTGATTTGAAGACCAACAAAGTGAGCAAAGAAGCTTGGGAAGCTGTCTCCCAGCATGGTTGTATCTTCATCTAGTTTGCGGACTTCACATATCTCAGGGTTAGTGGTTTTTCAGGAGAACCAGTTAAGTTGCCAAGGTACCCAAGTGATAAGTGGGTCATCATGGAGTTGTGTAGGCAGCTCGTAGAGTTGCATGACTTACAGTCAAAATGACACAAGTCTACAAGTAGCTTTCTAGTCACAGTGGGTCATTATAGTTGCTAGAGCATCCATAAAGCCAGAGGAATTGAAGCATAAATGTTTTCAGGTATGAGCATGAGTTCTTCCTAGCATGAATGAACTTTGACCCATATGGGATAGCAAAGAGGACAATCTCCCAAGAATATTCACATGTACCTTCATTGGAAGACTTTTGGATGAAGTGCAGGAGTGAATACGAAGTCAGAAAGGGAGATTTCAGCAGGTTATCAGTGCAACAAGTTTCTGACTATGGTTTAGCATGGATACCTGCAAATCTCGCAGATGATGGGCATGTGGTACTTGACACATACCATCAAATGGGAGGAGATAGAGTTATTCTTCAGGAAAGTGTAGGCGGTTGTCAGACGATTGAGGAAAGGTCTTCCACAGTTTTGGTTAACACCTCAAATTGGTTGTTAACAAAGGGGTATTGCATGGACGAGGCTTTGATGAACCAGATCACAAGGAATTTCATTGCAGGGGATTCCAACAAAAGAAAACATGAAGGTGAAAGTAGCAAGAGACCAGAGAAGCTCAAAGTATACAAGAAGTCTCAAGTATTGGAGAAGGTCAAGTCTACATCTATCATACCAGTACCACTTTCAAACGAAGCTTCTCCAGTAAGAACCCTGGATGCAGATGTTATCATTCCACCATTGAATCTAGCATCATTCGTATTTGCTCTCAGCCACCCAAATCTTCACCTCCCCCAGAGAAAGCGAAATCACGGATGGCGAGTTTGAAAAAGTATTGTCTTTAGATAATTCAAAGGATGGAAGTCACAACACGTGGTAAATTCAGATACAATAGAGTCTGAGCATGAGATGGTGGTACACTCAGTGACTTCTCATTCCCCGAGGAGCAATTTTTCATCCTAGTTGGCTTTACAAATAGTCCCAGAAGCTAGAGAAGAGATCAACCTAGAAGAACATGACTTGCAGCTACTCATGAGTTTAGGTGGAAAGGATAGAAGACCTAAAGTTGCCAAGGTAACTTCAAGGTTGATTATTGAAGAATCAGGGCAGAAGTTCACCGAGTTGTCAATTCCAGCCGAAGGAAAGCAGAAGGGAGAGCTCATGGTGGTAGATATATCAGTAACCAAAGTGCCACTAGGTCAGACCACCATGGAAGGATTGAAGCAAGATACACAGACATTAATAAACGCTTTATTCCTCAAGCTTGACAAAGAGAAGGCAGAGAAAGCCAAACTTCAAAAGCAGATTTCCCAGCTATGTGAGATCATTACTAAGGTTGCCAAACCTTCCTCTCAGCTAGTTTTAGCACATGAGCAGGTGAGTAATCATCTGATCGAAAAGGTGGAGGATGCAGGTAATCAAGTCAAAGTTATCAATGAGTGGAAAAGCCAAATCATTCACCAAGCTTCAAATCAGCTCAAGGAGGTACCAGCTAGTCTGGAAGTTATGGAAGGGCATTATCCCAGCAAGCAACTAATGACAAGCATAGTGGATGAGAATATAGTGGCTGAGAGTAACCTGGATATCTTGGTTAAGATAAATTCACTCCTAGGAGGATGTTTTGATTGTGGAGCAACTTGTGCCTGATGGATTGATTTAAAAGGGTAAGCAGTTGGAGTTTGCAATTTCTTTCGCATGGAGATTCTCAAGCTTATGCTGAAAAGAATGCAGTTGCTCGAGGATAAGATATTTTCATTGCCAAACAATGTAGTTGCTTTCACCGAGGAAGAAGTAGTTGGGGGTATTTCTTACTATATAAGAACCATTCCAAATGAGTTGCCTGCTTCTCTTAAAGGGTTACTTTTAATGGTTTAGAAGAGGATTGATAAAGTTGTCATGCCTTTCACATTGGATTCAATTAGCAAGTTGACGAGACTTCAATCAGACATTAAAGAGTTCAGGCCTAGTTTGGAGGAAGTGGAAGCAAGCATTGATACTTTGTCAGAGGATTGTTGCAGTTTAAGACCGAGAAAGAGGCTATTGTTAAAACAGATGGGAAAATGTTGAATTACATGTTCGACAAGTATATTCAATATCAGAACAAAAAGAAAGCGTAGGGTGTTACAGTTGGCAGATCTTTTTTCTTCTCTTCTTTCTTCTCTTATTTCTTATGTTCCCAGGATGAAATTGTAAGATTAAAGTTATTGGTTTAAAATCCATTACTTTAAGTTATTTGAAAAGGTTCTTTAAGATAAGTGGCAGATGTGCACAACTTTGACTTAATCTCCAGATGCATGTCACTTAGAGAGGAATTCTAGGAGAAAGATTGTCATTGTTTCCTTTACAACTTCCACATGTTCTAGTTCAGTTGTAGTTTCCTATTTGTAATTTCCCCTCCATACACTATAAATGGAGGAAGAACCTATGGGTTGAGGGGTCGAATTTGTAATCAGCATTCTTGTGTTCCAGACTTTGAGCTGAAACCCTTGATATCTTTTCTAAAAGCTAAGGAATTGAAAAGAGGTGGATTTAGGAGAACTTTGTATTATTGGTGCATTTACTTCATACTTACGTGTAGATCTTTGCATAAACTTTGTGTTATCTCAGATCTAGATTTGAAACTTTCCTTTCCTTTAATTTTGTATTTTGAGATTTGTTTGTTTTATCTATGTGCATGAGACCAACTCTATGAACTATTGGTTGGATTGCACATCTTCTTTTCTTTCTTCCCAGATTCAATTATTTCCCCCTTTTGCAAATATTTCTTTACTGATTGCATTTCCTAGCTATGGCTCATGAGCTTTGCAATTAAAGTAAAACCCATGAACAGTTACTCAGATCCATAATTGTTAGAAATTTTACGCGGAAGCCTCACCGATAAATGAGGGAGATTTATCTCATGACTGCCATGGTTTTCGGATTGTGTAGAAAATATAGCCAATACAAAGAATGGAAGTCATGAACCTGGGCTCTAAAGTTTGTGAACTCTCAAACCAAGTTGCAACAATCAAATCTGAAAATATTTAACTGAAGGAAAGAATCATGAGCAATGAAGGACAATGTTCTCAATCCTCCCAATGATACCCTACATACAAAGATCCTGCACCTCAAAAACAAGCAAGAAGAAATTAGATCACAATAGGATTCTTTTAAACAAAAAAATGAAACACATCCAATCATGGGCATAAGTTGTTACCCACAAAAATGGAACTCCCCCTATGGATGTTGTTGTGGAGGTTGTACAAGCTAAGCTCATGGAAGAACGCACCAGATGCGAGAGAGAGCTGAACCTCAAGGTGAGGGGGTTCCCCCTACCCCTTTCATCACCTGACCCCATGGTTGTTGGGAAATCATTTATTAGGGATAATTTGGGTATCCCTAGTATAGCTGTTGATCGAGCTTGGCTAGGCTACGAATCCACCCTTTTTCTCCTATTCAAATCAGCAAAGATTGACTCATGGCTCTAAGATCCAAAAATTTGTTAATTTCTCTTCCAAATAAGATTTTCCTCTATGAAGATCTAGAGAATTGATTATGGCGGTAGAAAGGTGGGAAAATGGGAAGTTATCAGGAATCTCAAAGCCGTTATCAGGGACACTTTCCCTCAAGGGTGGGAGTCTCACTGGTACTTCCAAATGACATGTCAAGTAAGGTACAAGTATTTTCATCAAAGTCTTTAGAATGGTAATGGTTCTTTCTGGTCTTCACCCGACCTAATGAATGATGCTCTTGGGTCGTCAGACATTCTTTTCATCACCGAGACTCACATGAGGCCCTGTGCGGCCTCTCCCTGGTATCATGGGTTGTTATTGGTACTCTACTTATAGATGGGAGACAAGGAGTTCAGGGGGTGTCAGGCATTCTAGAGGTGTGGCTTGTTTGTATAGAAATTCCCTTCGAAGTAGGATATCTTTGGTTGCCACAAATGAGTTTGCCAAGTTCGTGTGGGTCCATATTAGAAGGGTTCCCCATCCCAGTGATATCTACATTGCATTTTGTTACTTCCCTACTGCTTCCTCCTCATATGCTATCCACAATGGCCCTGACGGTGATCCTTTTATTGACTTGTATGCTAGTATTACTCAGTATTCAGTGGTTGGTGAAGTCATCCTTCTGGGTGACTTTAACACCCATACTAGAGCTCTCCAAGTTCCTCTCCACGAATGCTCAAAGGATGAGTTATGCACCTGAGCGCTTGATCTAAAGTCTATGGGGCTTCACAAGACATCAAATGATGATTCAAGGCCCTCCACAGCATATGTGTCGGAACCTTCTACAATTAGGTGAATCTCATGGGTTGTTGATCCTCAACGGGCTCGCCTGTTTCCCTGACTCTCACTTCTTCACTTGTCGGCCTCATGGTGGGGGTGCGAGTGTGGTGGATTATGTCCTTTCTAGCCAAAACCTCTTGTCACTCATCCGTCATTTCTTTATTTCCCCCACCTGCTGCGGACCATGCTCTTCTTTCTTTCTCTCCAAGTTGACATCCCCCTCCCATCACTATTCCCCTTCATGGCCTTCCTCATACCACTTTCCGGTTTTGACAAAGGGGCCCGATAACTTTTCCTCCCGAATCCATCAAGTATCTCCCATCCAAGTCCCAGTTCTTCTCTTTAGATTGTGTTGTTACCAAGTACACCTGTCTCTCTTCCATCATTTGGGAGGCTGCCCTCAAGTCTTTTCCTAGCTCCACCAGATCTACCTCCACTTCCCATCAACTTTTTATTACCAAATCTTGCCCCATGAACAAATGGTACGATGACGAGTGCAAGTCCTTTCACTGCCAGCTTCAACACACCTTCATCCATGCCCATCCCTCTTATCCCACCTTGAAAGCCTCCTACCGTTGTCTCCCTTCGTCGTAAGAAACACCTCTTTATTTCTCGGAGGAGATGAATCTTATGTGCTTCCCTCCGACACTCTCCCAAACATTTTTAGTGCACCATCCTTCCCTTGCCACTTATTCACATACAATAACATCAAAGAGGTGGTTAGAGTGATGAATAGTAGTAGGGAAATTGATGAGGAGGGCTTCCAAGCAGAATTTTTCAAGTATGGTTTTGGTGTACTAGGTAGCTACTTGGTTGATCTCTTCAACCACATTGTATGTTCTAGTCTCTTCGAGGCCATCATTGAGGAGGCTTCTCATCACTCTTTGAAAGTCTATTGTTAATTTGTAGAATTTCAGAAATCTTTTGACTATGTTCTGCGAGAGGCCCTATTTTAGAGGCTCGAGAGACATTAGCATATTTGAGGCCCTTCTCACTACCATCAAGCATTTATATGAGAATTTTTTTTTTTTGACTTTGCACGGTTCATGGTTATATGAAATTATTCTTGGTTGTCTCCACACGGCTCATGGTTATATGAAATTATTCTTGGTCATCTCCACATGGTTCATGGGGTAACAGATTTCATCAAGAGTACCAAGCGAAGTCAAACAAGGCTACCCCTATCCCCCACTCTATTTGGGATCTACATCGATGAGCTCAAGACCTTTCTCCTTGACAATACCTAGGACAGTGATGGGTGCCTCCTCCACCATCTTCTGATTTATATACTCTTGTTTGTTGATGACGTGGTCCTCAACAAGTCTTAGCTTTGTTTTGTGATCTTTGTGAGGTTGTGATGACAACCTTGGTAAATCCAAGGTTATGGTCTTCAATGGATTAAAGACCTCACACCTCCATTTATTCTTCAAAGGTGAGGAGATTGAGATCACTAGCACCTATATTTACTTGGCAAGTACAATTCTTTGGTCCTCAGTTCAGTTTGAGATGAGCCCTCTAGCCACGAGTCAATAAGGGTTGCGGTTCTTTAGCCCTCCTCGAGAGACAAGTGCTTTCAACAATACTTTCAATATATCACTTCCAAGATGTCCCTCATGGACTCCCTTATCAAACCCATTGTTCTCTACAGCTTTGTGGTTTATAGGCCCTCTTTACTTAAGATGAATTGGGCTTCTAAAGAGACAGTTGAGACACTTTTCCATCGCTTTTTATGCTGAAAACATACCGTCCCACAAAGACACATCATTATTGTTGAGTTTGGGGCTTGTCTTTTCATGTTGGAGACCATTTTTATCTAATCTCTTTCCTGCACCACTTCAAGGGCTTCGTTGACTCAACCGAGGGGTGTGACATGTACTGTAATTGGTATATTGTTCTTCTGAGATTATTGCTCATTCGATCATCCACCTTGTGGTCATTGTTTATATGTTGGGGTTTCTAATCTCTTGGAGTCCGTGGGTATTTAGATGGACCGTCTCCCTCCTTTTAGATATTCCTTGGACGCATCAGGTCACCTTCTACCTACCGACATGAGTTGAATGTGATGATCAAGGAGGAAATTTACAAGCAAGTTATCCACACCACTTAGGTGAACCCTCATGGTGGGTTACATCCAAAGATGACCTTTTATCTGAGCTTTTTTTGGATTTGAGTGACTATTTTTATGAGTGTTGCAAGGAATTGAGATTGGATTATGGTTTCAAAGAGATTAAACTCCCGCAAATTCAAATGAAGTGAGCAATTTTTCCGGACATTAGGTACAAAAATCACATTTGCATAAGTTTTTGCTTTGCTTAGAAAATGTTAGGAATATTATTAGTGCTCACATATTATAAAAATCAATAATGAGAAGAGAATATTATTATTGTGTTTAATTGTGTGTAATTTGATCCATTATCTTCATTCACACATGCTCGGTTTTACGATGTTAGCAGATGAATTCTTTATACACTCAGATCAGTGGTCTTTTGGTCCATGCACACTTACACCTTTTCCCCCTACCCACCGTGAAATTCACGACTTGAATCAATGCATTTATTGTTGGGAATTTCACACTTTTAACCTTTGAAATTTGTGAGTTTCTTCACAATCTGAAATCACAATTTCTTGAGTGTCTTCTCTAGGCAACTCTAGTTCGTGAATCGTTTCCAGCTCTAAGACTTTGGTTCATAAATCATTTCTTGTTCACGATTTTTTTCCCTTGGATTCGTGAATACTTTGCAAGTTGTGATTTCTTTAGTGTCTTCTCTAGGAAAATCTGGTTCGTGAATCGTTTCCAACTCTAGCAGGTATGGTTAGTAAATCATTTCTTGGTCACAATTTTTTTCCCTTAGATTCGTGAATCCCTCTTATTCACGAATACCTACATTACTGTAAACGTGGTGGGGGCCTCGAGAGTGGGGAGCGGGAGCGGTAGGGAGCAGAGCGGGAGCGGCAGGGAGTGGGAGCGGGAGCGAGAGCGGCGGTGGGAGCGGCCGGGGGCTGCAAAACGGTTGGGCACACTGTGCCATACACGGGAGTTTCGCAGCCCTCGACCGCTCCTACCCTCTTCCACATGCAAAAACGTATTTTTAATTTATTTTTTTATTTTTTCATGTTTTTAAAGCCCCACAACAATAAAAAATTAAAAATTCTTCTAATCTAAAACCTAAAAGCTAACTCTAAACAATAAAACAAAAGAACAACACAAAAACAAAACATAAAGCAAACAAACTCACATTGTGGCTCTCCAAAATTGCATTGTGCTTGTCTAGGGTTTGAGGAGCTATTGCTAAGCTTGTAGGAGTGTGAGGAGCTGCAAAGGAGGAGGATTTGTGAAGGATTTGTGGTTTACTAAGTGAAGGTAAGTTTTTTTTTAATTTCTAGCCTTGTTTCTCTATTTTTTTATTATTTAATCTTTCACACATTACATTTTTTTGCTTATGTTCATTTTTATTTTGCTCTTTCTATTTAATTTTTTTAATTTTCATTGTTCAATCACAATGCAATTGCATGCCATTGTTTTCTTTGCTTAATTTTTTTAACCTTGTAGGTATTTCTACAATGGCAACAACAAGTTCTGCTTCTTCTAGGCAATCTTTGGCCAAGGACTTTGACCCAAATTCACCGTTATGGAGGCACGTAACAATAGTTAAACAACTTGCAGGTGGTGGTTGTTTTGAATGGAAATGCAATGAGTGTGATGGACTATTCAAAGGCTCTTATAATAGGGTGAAAAGCCACTTGTGTACCATAACGGGTAATGGTATAAGAGTATGCAGGGGAGGAATAATGTTGGGGTGTCAAAAGTGAAAGTTTTCGCATATATCAAAGAGCAGAAGATGCAGAGGCAAAAGTGGCTATGAGAGAAGGTCATCCATTAGCCAAAAGAAGAGGTTCATCTCGTTCAACGAGGCCTCCAGTTGCTCCATCACCTAGTGGATCCCCAATTGTGGCCATACCACATCCATTTGTGACTCCTATCTCCATGGATGAGGATGTTTCCCTTGCACGAAAGAAAAGTAAGACAAAAGGGCCATTGGAAAAGGCCTTTCAGAATGAGAGCAGGGAGATTGCAGATGAACACATTGCAAGGTGTGTATATGCTAATGGGCTTTCTTTTAATGTTGTGAGATCACCTTATTGGCATGAGATGGTGAAAGCCATCAATGAGGCACCAAAAGGGTATAAACCACCAGGATATGAGAAGATCCGCACCACCCTTTTGGATAGACAAAAAAATATGTGGAAACCTCCTTGCAACCAATTAGGGACTCATGGACCAAAACTGGTGTGTCCATTGTTTCTGATGGATGGAAAGATGCAAGAAACCACCCTTTAATCAATGTGATTGTAGTATGCCCTAAGGGGGAAATGTTTTTGAAAGAGGTTGATTGTGAGGGGCAAGTGAAGGATGCCCAATTCATAGCCAACATTCTCTTTGAATCTATTGAGGCGGTGGGGCACGAAAATGTTGTCTAAGTCATAACGGACAACGCTAAAAATTGTGAACTGCGGGGATGCTAGTTGAGGCACGGTATGGGCATATTTTTGGACACCTTGTTCCGTGCATTCATTTAATTCAATGCTACTAAAGAAAATGGCAAACAAAATAGAGTGGATCCGGTAAGTGTATGCGGAAGTGAAGAGATCTAAATGTTTGTCACCAACCACCACATGTCACAGGCATTTTAGATCATTCTCGCAGTTGGAGCTACTGAAGGTAAGGAAAAGCTTTCTTTTTTCTTTTTAATTTAAATTTTAATATAAGTTTTTTAGTATTCTTTTAGCTTTCAATTTTATAATTTTTTTTTTAATTTTTGTTCCTAACTCTTATTAGGTTGCTGAGACTCAGTTTGCATCACACACAATCATCTTGAGACGACTAGTGAAGGTGCGAGAGGCACTCATGAGGATGGTAACATCCAATATTTGGTCTGTATGGAGGCAATCAAACACTCAACGGGCTCAAAAAGTGAAGAACCTGATCTTAGAGGACCCTTGGTGGGATAGAGTGGATTATCTGTTGAGTTTTACGGAGCCCGTTATGAGCATGATCTGGTTTACTGACACAGATCAGCCATGTCTAGGAGAGATATATGACGGCATCAACTCAATGATTGAGAAGATAAAAGCCTTCATAAATGCAAAAGAACAAGATCCCAGGAAATATTTTTCAAAAAAGTGAAGTCAATCCTCATTGAGCGGTGGAACAAAATGACCACCCCATTACATCTACTAGCTTTTGCATTGACTCCTAGATTTTATAGCACAGAGATCCTTTCCTTGCCAGGGAGGGTAGCACCATACAGGGATGCGGAAGTCAGTGAGGGATATATGGCGGCATTGGCTAGGCTCTTCCCTGATCCTGAGGCCCAAGACTAGGTTATGGTAGAGTTTGGCAATTTCATAGTAGAAACGGGTCATAGCCTTCTCGCTCTTCGGAGCAAATACAAGATGGATGCTCATATGTGGTGGTACCTCCATGGTACTTCATCGGTTTACTTGCAACCTCTTGCAATCAAGGTCTTGGCACAGGTAAGTTTTTAATTTTTTTATTCTCTTTTCTTTTAGTTTTTTAAAATTTAAGTTTGAGTGTTTAAATTTGAAGTTGAACTTTGCATTGACTTTGAAGTTTGGGTTGCCTTAATAGGTTGCAAGTTCATCTTCCTCTGAGTGCAACTGGAGTACGTATAGTTTCATCCACTCACAGAAACACAACAGGTTGGGGGCTAAAAGGGTTGAAGATTTGGTATACATACATTCCAACTTACACCTTTTATCCCATAAGCAGCCGGAGTACAAGGAAGGGTCAACAAGACATTGGGACATTGATCCAGAGATAGTTGACTTGGATGCTTTTATTTCCCACCATGGAGCATATGATGATGAGGGGAGTTATGTGGCACCACGAGACCTACATGCACAAGGGGGTGCAACTGGCAGTGGCCCTAGTGTGAGTGGTTCGAGCCCATGTGGTTCTAATGAACCACATAATGATGATGATGATGTAGCTGATCTTGATCCTCTTGATGAAGAGGAATATGATGAATAATAAATATTGACAATGAAAGATAGTTTGAACTTTGAATATTGATCTATGATTGAATTTAATATATCATGAGATTCATGACATTCACATTGTGTTCGATTTAAGTATTTTAATTTAACTTTTAAGCTTTTAAGTTTCTAAGTTTTATCGGTATCCTAGCTTGTTTTTTGTGGTTATTCACTTATTTAGCTTATAACTTGTCTTTTATCTTGTCTTTCATATGCATAATATGTGGTTAATAATTAAATTCCTATTTAGAAGGTTGAAATTTATATATTTTTTAATTTTTATATAGTTTTTGTCTTTGTCGTATTCGGGGTCAAAAAAATTTCCGTTTTCTGCGTGATCGGATACCCCTTTGCGCCGCTCCCATATCCAAAAGCGTTTCAGCTACTTACGTGAATACTTTGCAAGTTGTAATTTCCTTGGTGGTTTCTTCATAGTCTGAAATTACAATTTCTTTAGCGTCTTCTCCAGTGCAACTGCGGTTCGTGAATCGTTTCCAACTCTAGCACCTCGGTTCGTAAATCATTTCTTGATCATGATTTTTCCCTTGGATTTGTGGATACCTCCGATTCGTGAATACTTTGCAAATTTTGATTTCCTTGATGGTTTCCAAGGACACGTAGGCCATAAACATGTAGGAGTCCATTTAACGAGTCATGAAATTTTACCTGCCGCATAAGGGTTCTTTGAATCATGGCTCGAAAAAATGTGGCTCGGTTCCTCTCTATCATGGCTCAATACTCACGAATAGTGGCTCAAATACAGTTCTTGAAACCTAGGGTTCGTGGCTATCTATGTAGGTCTCATGGCACCGGTTCATTTTTAGCTCGATTCATGGCTCGCAAAGCATAAGGTTCATGGATTACAATGCGTGTTCGTGGCTCTAACTATGCCCTTGATAATAGTTCTCATAGCTCATTCTTTTGACTTGCCATCACACAAACGAACAATATTTGATCATCGTTTCCCCCTCGACTCCCTTTCCCTTGCAGTAGCTTTGTGCATAAGCCTTCTTCTATCTATATGACTCGTCTAAGGATTTTGGGGGGATCTTCTAACTGTCCTCTCTCCTTGACGTCATTACAGACTATGTTCCCGCTTTCCTCCTCAATGTCTTCTCCCTCCACCTTTGTAGTACAGATTACTCCCATTATCGGCAAAAAGGAACAGGGACAGTAGGAAGATGGCTTACCCAACGTTATTGCAGAATTAATTAACAGGTTGGAAACCTTGGAATCTTCTAACAGAGCTCTCCGGACTAAATTTTTCAAGCTCACGTCACAGATGGAGAAGGTTGAGGCTGAAAATATCTCTTTACAGAGACAACTTGCTGACACCTGCACATACACCAGACCGACTGCAGCCAATGATCAACTGCAAGCTGAAATCTCAGACCTTAAACACAAACAAGAGGAAATCTCGAATCAACATGAAAATCTCAAAAACAAGCGGACACATGGGCCCAAATCATGAAGGGGAAAGACAAGAACACCCCCATGGCAGTAGTGAAAGAGGTTGTGTAAGCTAAACTGGTGGAGGAGAGAACTAGACGGTCCCAAAGAGCTTAACCTCAAGGTGTGAGGGCTTCCCAGCACCCCCTCCTTCGGATCCTTTGGCCATTGCATCAGCCTTTATCACATGAAGTTTGGGGCTGCCTGATGTGCAACTTGATAGAGCTTGGCTTGGTTTGGATTCCACCCTCTTTCTCCGCTTCAAATCAGCAGATGACAGGCTCAGGGAACTCAGAGCCAAGCGTAGGATATTCTCTCCCAATAAGGTTTTCCTCGATGAAGACCTCACCAGAGAAGAGGTGGCCAAACTCAAGAAATCTTGGGATATTGTTATGCAGCTAGGAAAGCAGGTAAATGGGTAGTAATTCGTAACCTCAGGCATGTCATTTGAGACTCTCCTCCTCCCGGGTTGGGCACCCGTGTCCAATCCCAAATGAAGGTTATGTTGGGAGAAACATAGGAATAAATGCATCTTTATTACATGTTGGAACGGGAACGGGACCTATTGGTCTTCTCCGGGTGTTCTTTATGATGCTCTAGGTTCTTCAGACCTCTTTGTCACCGAGACTCATGTGAGCCCTGTTCGTCCTCTCCCAAACATCAAAGGGTACTATTAGCTCTCGGTTGGCAGACAAGAGACTCGGAGTTATGGCCTAAGAGGTTCTCACGGGTTGAGTTTCTTGCCAGTCGAGGATACACTTCGGAGTAGGATTTTCGAGGCCACGAGAGGATGAGTTTTCCCACTTTCTCTGGATCGGGATCTGGATTCGGCAGACTTTGTCTCACCTCGGAGATATCTTCACTACAATTTGTTATTTTCCCCACCTTCCTCTTCTTTTTCCATTCATAATGGCCCAGAGGGGGACCCTTTTTTCGACCTCTATACAAGCATCTCTCAGAGTATTCAGCATGTGGGGAGGTCATCATTTTGGGAGACTTTAATGCCCGTACCAGAAACCTCCAGGTTCCCCTACATGACAGGACCGATGATGTTCTCTGTACTTCTAAGGTGGATTATGTTTTTAGCTTTTAGAAAGACTTAGAGGATATGGCAAGAGCTTTGACATCATATGGCAGACACTTCCTACAGCTGGTGGAATCTCATGATTTGCTGATCCTGAATGGCATTTGCATTTTCGACTCTCGCTTCTTCACATGCGAGACCTCATGGTGGGGAGCCAACATGATGGACTACATCATGATTACTTCCAATTTTATCCCCTATATTCACCATTTGTGTGTATCCCCCATCCCTCTTGTTGACCATACGACCCTTTCCTTCTCCCTACAAGTTACCCCACCTCAATCCCTGACCCCATCCCACACCCCTTCCCATACCATCTGGAAGTTCGATAAAGGTGATCCCGTTGATTTCTCTCTTCACTTTCATGACTTCTCCCTTCTTTTCCCCATTTTGCATCCCTCCCCTCCGACTTGATGTTTGACACTCTTTCCTCCGCCATTTGCGAGGTTGTTTTGTGTTCCTTCCCCCATGTCACTCCCACCCTCCCTTATAGGCGGACTTGTCCCATGAACCAGTGGTATGATGAAGACTGAAAAACCATTCACCATCAGCTTCGCTTCTCTTTCACACATGCTCTTCCCTCCTTCACCTCTATCAAATCCAATTACTGTCGTCTTCTTCGTCACAAGAAACGCACCTTTATCTCTCGCCATCGCTTGGAGCTCCGTGCATCCCTTATTCACTCTCCTAAACATTTTTGGTGTACCATTCTTCCCCTGTCATTCCTCCTTACCCCAGACCTGCATCCCAACTCCATGTTTACTCATACCTCCACCCTTTATGACATCCCCGGCCAGCCCCAGATCCAAGTTACATTTCCTCCCTCCACTTGTCATATTTTTACCTACACGAATGTGAAGAAAGCCATTTCTGCCATGAATAGCAACAGAGTTGCAGATGAGGAGGGCCTACAGGCAGAATTCTTCAAGCACGGTTTGGACACTCTAAACAACTATCTTGTGGACCTCTTTAATCAGGTGGTTTGTACGGGGTTTCCGAAGTCGTGGTCCCACCATATCATTCACCCTATCCACAAGTCGGGCCTCACTTCCGACCCGAACAACTATAGGACAATCATGGTGGGCCACACGTTCTCTAAGCTTTATGCCACGGTTCTCCACATGCAACTTTCTCAGTTTCTGGAGTAGTACCATTACAGAGCCAGGGGGCAAGCGGGGTTTCGACCTGCTTACCAGACCATCGATCATATCCTCACCCTTCGTACCATTATTGAGGAGGCACGCCACCACTCCTCCAAGGTTTTTCTGTTGCTTCATGGATTTTCAGAAAGCCTTTGACTCGGTGCCACGGGAAGCTCTTTTCTGTAGGCTTAGAGACATCGGTATTTCCGAAACTCTTCTTGTCGCCATTATGCGTCTGTACGAGGAGGTTTTGGGCCGCCTTCACACTGTTGTCGGTTTCTCGGATTTTATCAAGAGCACCATTGGGGTTAAACAGGGCTGCCCCCTCTCACCTACTTTGTTTGGTATTTACATTGATGAATTGGAGGAATTTCTCAAGGATCATATTCAGGAGGGGATGGTTGCCTTCTTCACCAAGTGTTGATCTACATTCTCCTTTTCGCGGATGATGTTGTCCTCCTTGCCTCTTCCGCGGAGGGACTCCAGAGACAGTTGGATGCCTTAGCCCTCTTTTGTGACCATAAACAGTTGACAATTAACCTTGGTAAAACCAAGGTCATGATCTTCAATGGGCTGAAGACTTTGACTTCCACTTCTTCTATAGAGGGGAAGAGATTGAAATCACCAATTCCTACACTTACCTAGGAGTTTTATTCATCGGGCCCCGCTTCAGTCTTCGTCTTGCCCTTTAGCCCCGTGTCAACAATGGGTATGGTTTTTGGCAATCTTGGAGAGACAGTGTTTCCACCACCACTTCCAAGACATATTGTCGAAGATGTCTCTCTTGGATTCTCTTGTGAGACCCACAGTTCTCTATGGCTCTGAAGTTTGGGGGCCATCCTTGCTTGAATCTGACTAGGCCACTGTTGAACGTGTCCAGATTCTCATGCTCAGATGCATCATCAGGTGCAAAGAGATAGTTCCACACAATATCCTCCTGGCTGAGTTCGGGGCTCATCCCTTTAGACTGGAGACTATCTTTAGCCTTGTTTCACTTTTGCATCGCATTCGGGGACTTTCAACTTCTTCCATAGGTAGGGATAGGTATCTCTACCTTTCGTACCATTCCTCTGAAGCTATTGCTCTTTCTAAACACAATGGCCACTTTTGTTGCTAGTACGCCGGAGTCTCTCATCTTCTTGGTTCGTTCAGGATTCAGTTGGACCGCCTCCCGCCATATAGATACTCCATGGATGCTCCTGCCCATCTCCTACCGAGTAAACAAGATTTGCACAGAATTATCAAAGACGACATAAACAGGTAGTTCATTTAGCACACTTGATCAACCCTCCAGGGGGGTTACACCCCAAGATGGCCTTCTATGTTGCACATTTCCTTGAGGTCAATGATGGACTTATTAGCCGGCCCACGTATATATCCCGACACTGGTTGCAAGCACTCGCATACCCCTTGGCCAGTTCAGAGTGGGTTCTCATAGACTTCGGGTTGAGGACCACTGGTTGGACCACTCGGAAAGGATTTGCCAGCTTTGTTCTCTCCAGGAGGTCGAGACGGAGGAACACTTCATTTTCAGGTGCCCCATCTACTACGAGATCAGAGGGAGATTCCATTTCCTTTTCTGAGAGCATCCATCTTTTGCAGCATTCTTTAGGTATCATGATCAGTGGTGTCTTGCCCTCTATCTACAGGAGGCTCTCAGACTTCGGAATGAGTCCCTTCAGCCCCCTCCCGGCAGGTTGCTACTCAACAGATCACATCTTTCTTTACGGTGCTCTCACCCGAGAGGGGCACCAAGAGGCACCTCAACATCAGTATGGACTCTCAAACCAAATCTGTTAGGACCCGGGATGCTACCTCCTAATCCAAGGGCTTTCATGTTCACACTCGGTTAATGCCCCCATGTACCACGGTCAGCTAGGAGAGTACAGAGGACTCATCTCGGCCCGTCCTTCTCCCGACACCAACATTCCAGACTCTCCTCGGGTTTAGCTACAGGACACAAGCATATCGCCACTACTTCCACTCGGCCTCGGCTGCTAGGTGACAACGTCAGAGTTGGGGCTTTTCTTCAGCTCCACCCTTCTGCACTCTTGTTTCCGTTGTAGCCCTTTCTTCTCATTCTTCTTTCTTTCTCTTCTCTCTCTTTTCTTGTTGTTGGACCCTTTTTGGTCTTCCTGTTGGCTCTCTTGGCATTGTATTGTACAGTCCCATTGACCTACTTTTGTGGTCATTTGTTGGACATTAATATTATTATCTTATCTATCTTATCCAAATTATCATTTGGTATCGTAGCAGTGTGTCCGATCCTCTGTGTAATGGAAGCTTAATTAATTTTTAGGGGCATACATGTTTCTATTCACCCCTATCTATGATAGCTCTGTGAATAGTTTGTCTTTTTAGGAAGATTGATTTGTGAGACTGGTTTATATAACTGTAACTCGTGTGTTTTGTGAGGAGATATATTGTTTTGGTGCTTATCAATTCACATACAAATATTTGGGCCTGCTCAGTCCTATTACCATGCATAGGTGATCTCAATCAACATTGTGGATTGTCAAGCGGCAGTGGTCAAAACTACTCACTTTTTTGAGATTCAAGATTGGTTTGGTGACAAGCCTGTCAATGTCATGTTGATTCAGTTGTGCAAAGAATAGAGAGTATAGACTGTAGGCATCTTCTAGATCCATGACAATCATTAGTTCTATCCTAGGACGTAACAGATCATAATAAAGTGTTAAGAGCACGTCATTTCAGTGAATGAAATCTGCATTAACTGATTGGTATCCATGCATCAACTATAATCTCTCTTCAAATCCTGTGGATGTCACCAATTCAGCAAAGGTCTGTTATTTTACAAAATTTGAGTTTTATGTTGCTACGTGTGAAGTCTATTGACATCTCGCTCTCATCATCAGAAGCTGTCAAATGTGCATTGCAACTATTTTGTGTTTTCTATCAGACGTTTCAGTCAGATCTAAGAGATCCTTATAAAAGAATCATATTCTTTCCCACCTACATGCAGGCTAGATTCTCATGTGTTCCTGCTTTGCACTCAACAGACGTGTTACACCATTTTTTGTCAATATCTTGCCAAAGAAAACCTGTGCAGATCAGAAAGGATAGCATTTTATTCGAATAGTGAGATTGAATCTCCATCATTCACGACTTCAACCAGTCCTAGGCGAGCTGTGAGGTCAACTTCCATGTGCGCCAATATTAAGAGCAATACTATATCATTATTTGTGTAAGTCGATATGTTTTGTGGTCTTTATTAAATTTCATTTAAATGAGTCTTCATTGTTAATTAAGTTTGTGGCAAAATATAGTCTTTTGTCATTATATTTGTTTCAGCTTGCTTTCATTCAGTTTTAGAGTCACTAGAGTATAGAATGTAAATTGATGTATCTACTTAAAAAGGAGAAATCAAGAAGTCATCTCTCTCAAAGACTCATCATTTAAGGAAAAATATTGTCTTTTGTCATTATATTTGTTTCAGTTTGCTTTCTTTTACGTTTTAGAGTCACTAGAGTATAGAGTGTAAATTGATGTATGTAGTTAAAGGAGAAATCAAGAAGTTGTCTCTCTCAAAGACTCGTCATTTAAGTGTCTTATGTCCATCTATTGTGTATTGAAAGTCATTGTCAATCAAATAGGTGATTTTAGGATATTCGTCTATTGTCTTGTATCGTTAAAAGTTGTATTGTCAAGAGTCAAAGTCAAAAGTACAAAAAAAAAATGCCATATGGACGCATTTTCGGTGTTACTTGACATCCATTGTATGGGGGAGAAGACATAAAATACTACATTTCTAATGAAAATTTTGAAGGTTGCAATGAAATAAAATGTGCTTGGCAGGGACTTCGCCCTCGACCCCCCTCCTGTACCGTGAAAGGGAGCGCGCCTAAGGCGCGCCCTTGACCCCGTTAGGCTGCCGCCCCAAACCCCTACTTTGGAATTTAGAACCAAAGTGAAGATTTGTGGAGAATATGCATCGAAAAAGGTGATGTAAAATTGAGCCCCATGTTCCGATCCTCGAGTAAGCAGTGACACAATGGAGGACGAAGGCACATGAGGATGGAGGTCAATCAATGAACTCTCGTTAGTCACCAATGATGGGGCAGCATAGAGATGTGGTGGCATTTTTGTGGTGTGAGTTTTCTTTCAGTATTTGATTTCCATTGTGCTTCTTTTTCAAAGTTCCAGTTTTAGTTGTGTGCAGTATGATTTCAGAGTTCCTGATTTACGTGAATAAGTGGAAAGTTCACATTGAGGGGGAACATGGTCTCAATGTTCCATTTCCTTTTCTTCATTTTTCATATTTGTATTCAGTGAGTAATTTCCTACATAATTCCCTGATGTGAAAATATAGTGGAAAAGATGAAAGCACAAGGAAAAGCAACATCATGATATTTGGGTTGTTGGTTGTCCTATAAAACCATTTGTATGGTTTGGGTTGTTGGTTGTCCTGTAAAACCATCTATATGTTTTGGGTTGTTGGTTGTCTGTAAAACCATCCTTGCAGATTGTTGGTTATCCTTGGAAAACCATCCTTGTTGAGGTTGTTGGTTGTCCTGAAAAACCATCCATATCATGAGCACGCACTGCAAAGAAGCGAATGAAGTGTGATTTTTTTTCTCCTATGTTAAATCTTAGAGGGGAATGTTATGAATATTATGAGTGCTCACATATTATAGAAATTAATAATAGAAAAGAATATTATTATTGTGTTTAATTATGTGTAATCGATCCAAATTATCCGAAATTTCCAATTTCATAGGTATCTACCAATAATGTGGTGTCTTCATGTTTATGGTCATTGCTATTTCTTGGTGAAGGTTGCTATCATCATTGCCTATTTGGACTTGTCAATTGCAAAACTCTCTAAATTTGCAAAATTGAGTATTATTTGACAAATCCCGATCCTTTACTCTTTTCTATCAAATTTATTATTCCAACTATTTTCGGGACTTTTTATGTTCTAGATTAGACCCTTACTTTCTATAATAAGGTTTGGTTTTATGTTTATTTGAATTAATCCTAAATGTAGGCTTAGATGTGGTTAGTTTAGTGCATTTGTATAAGTAAAACCACTTTACACACTTGCATTTTGGGGAACCCGAGTTACATCAAATAATCTTCCTCAAGTTTTCCCATTTAGTGGACCCAACTTACATAGAATACCCATCCTTGGGGTTCCCATTTTGGTGAGCCCGGCTTACATCGAATACCCATAGAGTTTCCATTTTGGTGAAATCATACTCATGTCTTACACTCATCCTTTGGGAATTATTTTTGGTTAACTGTATTGTTTGGTCACACAATCCTTAGGGTTCCCTTTTGGTAAATCCCACTCAACTAATCTTGAAAAGTGGATTTCCATTTTATATCAGCCCTAATTTTGTTGTTAAATTCTACGGAATAACTCTTCTCTTGTTGATTTCCCTAGGGTTTGTTTTACCTATTTAAATTCGCCCCAACTCTCTTGTGTGTAAAATATTGGTTCTACATTGTTCCTTTACATGTTATATATTTTATGCCATCCAAGTTGGTTTGATTCAAGACTTCAACCCAATGAAATGCTAGGTTAAATTACAATTTGATTGACCTTGTAGAAACTCTCTTGATTCTTCCCTGTGGTTTGCATGAAAAAAATGGTTTCTCTCAATGAGACCAAAACTCACACCGAAATCATTCCAACCTTTCTTAAGACCCATATAGAAAACATTACTTCAAATGATCTTCATGAATGTATTCAAAGTCAAAAGTAGTCATGGGAAATAGGTTTCTCTCAACCTATCCGATCTTAGAAAACATAGTTGGACTCATCTTACGGAAATGACCGATATATTGAATGCAATAAAGAATATTCAATATACAACTTCATTGAAAAATCCAATACATCATGGTATTGAAAATTCCAATACATCATGGTAATAAGTTGGCTCGATCTAAACAAAACCTCGACTAGATTCCTCAAAAATGAAAGCCAATAAAAACTATTGAACTATAAATGCTAGAATCTACAATCACATGTAGTAAAGAAACATTAACTGAAAAATACTCAAATTTGTTCCAAATGGTTCACCACCTTTGTTTGTGTTGGGCACCTCCTTCTTCCTCTTATAGCTCCAACACTATAAACGATGATCACACTAGGAAATTCACCAATCACATGTAGTAGAGAAACATTAACTGAAAAATACTCAAATTTGTTCCAAATGGTTCACCACCTTTGTTTGTGTTGGGCACCTCCTCCTTCCTCTTATAGCTCCGACACTATGCACGATGATCACACTAGGACATTCACCATCGACTCATTTACTCACCTTTCTTTAATTTTCTTTCCTCTTCATCGTCGCGTACACTTTATTCTCCTCTCTGGGGAGAGGACCCGGTTGTGGTGCAGGGTCCATTAGTGGAGATAGTAGGTGAAAAGACATTCACCTTTTTAATAACATATTTTGAATGATATGTGAAGTTAATATTACCCAACTGTATTGTATTGTATCATTATTATTTAAACATGGAAGCATGAAATGTTGAATAAGACAGTTTTTAAATTGGTCAATATTATCTTATTCATTGATAGAACTAAAAATATATATTAATTTATATACAAGTGTACAAAAACAAAGTCTATACAGTCAACTATTCATTAAGTAATATTTTCATTGTATGTACATCATATCTATTACAGTCACTTCAACAAGTCATTTCTCAAGACTTTCCAAACCAGATCTCAAATATAATGCACTATTTTTGATGTAAGAGTCTTCAATCCCAAGTAAACACCTGCATAACAATAAATGAAATTATGGTCAGGCTCACCTTTCACAGTGTTTAAAAACTCAGTACCATATGAACAATAAATTGTGTAACCAGCTGCATAAAATAATAAAAATGACCAACTAAAATATTATCCATTGGATTAAATCCCAATAAATCTCAACCATTTGATTGAACTATCATAGTGAATCCATGTCAACTAACATCAACCAATCAGAATTTAGGATGATAGAATAAAAGCTGAAGGATGGATTACAATTCCATTTGTTCATGCAGTTTTCATCTCTCAAAGTTGAAGAAGTGAGGAGCAGTGCAGTTCAGGTAAGACACTTATGAATTACAAACTATTTCATAATTCAAGCCCTCTATTTATTTTTTCAGTGTTTGCATATTGCAGCAGAGTTGTATATGCCAATTGCATTTGCTTTAAAGTTTCTGAAGTCTTTTCAACAAATCTAATTTGTGCATATCCTGCCATCATGGCATTCTATGAGACCACGTTTCTTTGAGGAATTCTATCAAACAGTGCACCTACGTTTCCAACAAAAGCATTTTCTGCATATCCTACAGTCATTTTAAGAAACTACAGTTAAGGAAACTCCAACCTGAACCCTTGGCTTATTTCTGTCCATTCAGAATTCTCTCATAAGTGGAGCATACCTACAATACAAGGCGTAATTGAAAACTCAGTTAACTTATATATCTTCTCCATCTGGTTGACCTATTTGTGAAAAAGACCATGGCTACACAAACATAAGGTTAGATTATCTAGGTGGCTTATTTATGAAAACAATGATCATTACACAAACATGAGATCAGGCCATGAGGTCAAAACTGGAGGAGTCATGGCAGAAGTGTCCCCATGCTAGGAAGGTCCGTTATGCACTCAAACCACTTGTGTACCTAGACATTGTGCACTGTGAAATAAACAAAAATGACATTTACCTTTACCCTTACATAAACAGTAAACGTATTCAACACATTAACAGAATGCCAGTCCAGAAAATCATATTGTATTCATTTTTCTTAATGTCTTGAATACTTTTATTGTTGAAGTAAGGGTGTCAAATGTAAACTGACAAATGTAAACTGATCGGGTTGGGGACCAGTTTGTTGTTCCCGGCGAAACAGTGGGACTGCCTAATCAGGATACCCATATCTTCTGTACGTTGCAAAATCATATGCCATGACAGTGCGTGCAAACAACAAATACACTTCTTTGGGAACATATATTCTTCTTCTCTAGTGTATAGTCATCACTGCTATATAGGCATAAGTTTAATTGTATACATAAAAAGATGGAAAGTATTCTAATTACATGTGCAAAATTTATATTGAAAACATAACTTTAAATACAACACTACTGGAATATACAACTCTGTCGGAATATGACCACAACAGCGTTCTATAGTCCAGCAGTGTTGTATATTGCATTTCTGAATTCACTGTATTGTTCATTTTTTCCAGATATCTCATTCTCCAGTTGAAAAGTATTTTTTCCAATCATCACTGTGATATTAGCATAAGTTTTATTGTATACATAGAAATTTGGAAAGTATTATGATCATATGTGAAAATTTTATATTGAAAACATAACTTTAAAAACTACATAGGAAGAGTCCGACGAATACAGTAGTTTGTCAAGCTTTCATTAGAAATATGGAAGGAAAATTTTTAGTTCTATCAATGAATAAGATAATATTGACCAATTTAAAAACTGTCTTATTCAACATTTCATGCTTCCATGTTTACATAATAATAATACAATACAATACAGTCAATGTCTTTCACCCACTATCTCCATTATTGGACCCTGCACCACAACCGGTGCCTATCCCCTAGCAATGCTCACCCACCAGCCGTTAATGTTTTCATTATAAATTTTCCCTTCCATATTTCTAACGACAACTTAGCTTTAACAACTAGGGGAGAGGACCCGGTTGTGGTGCACCCTATCTTTGCACAGTCACCGCGCCACGTCACTGCCACCTGGGCGAGTAAAAACACTATAGATATAGGTATGTACTCTATAGATATAGGTAAAAGAGTAAATAAATGAATAGAAGGATTGTCAAACTCTATAGATATAGGTATGTACCATAATATCTGTTGCATTCATCATACAGAGTGGTAAAATTGTTATCTTCTTTGCAAAATATACATGTCTAACCATTTAAACAACTAGATGAAACCAATCCTTTGCTGAATTGTCGTTAGAAATATGGAAGGGAAAATTTATAGAGTTTAAAGCTAAGTTGTTACCAATCGTTAGAAATATGGAAGGGAAAATTTATAGAGTAAAAACACCACCAATGGATGCAGCACCAAATTCTTGACCTCCAACATTGCACCGCCACCTCACTGCCACCTCTGCGCCACGTGGACGATCCGCGTTTGTGGAGATGTCAAAAAAGTTGGTTTTTTTGCATGGGACCAAGTGTTGTCCACTCGCCGCGCCAGTTGTTGTCCGGGCTACCGCCATGCATTGAATGCTCACCCACCAGCCGTTAATGTTTTCATTATAAATTTTCCCTTCCATATTTCTAACGAACAATATAGTGAATTCTGAAATGCAATATACAACATTGTTGAACTATACAACATTGTGCTCATTTAGTCAAATATACACTGTCTATCCAAGCACTTTCTGTATTCAACATATTCCATACAAGTTTCATTGTCATAATGAAAACTACAAGTCAATTAATTCCTAAAAATGAAACAAAATCATTCATATTCTAGCATATTCCAGCATTCATTTTTGGTATATTTATAGTTTCTTTTCCAACAATCATCTTTCATGTTGTGAATCAGGTATTTCATTTACACCATGAGAAAAGGTGCTATTGCTAGAAGATCAAGGAGGCCAAAAGTGAGAGGTGTACAATTATCACATAATTTAAGTGATGAAGAGGATAATTCAGCACCAACTGGTAATGAACCAGAATGTAGAAACCCACCCACTGTCTCAGTTCAAAGAACATCTGCAACAAAGAAGCTTAGTGTCATCCGAGGTTGGACAAAAGAAGATATGGAAAAGGCGATAGATGATGTTGAGTTTAATGGGTTCTCAGTTAGAGCAGCAGCAAAGAAGTATTCCATTCCACCCACATCATTACACTATTGGCTAAATGGTCTCACCCACACAAAGAGGAGGGGTCCTCCAACAGTTCTAACTGAAGAAGAAGAAGAGGAAATTGTTGAATGGTGCAAAGAAATGGCTGATATGGGTCATGGCTTGGAGTTAATGCAGCTAAAGGCAAATGTTGCTCAGATTTGTGAAACAAGACAAAACCCCTTCAGAGATGGGTTTCCTGGTAAATCATGGTGGGCTGGATTCAGAAAACGTCATCCAGACCTTGCAATCTGAACCGCTGAGGGACTTGACAGGGATAGAGCTTTAAACTTGCGCCCTGCAATAGTAACCAAATTTTATGATAATTTGGCCAAAAGCTATGGAACCTATTCATACGGCGCTCATAAAATCTGGAATTGTGATGAGACTGGTTTGCAGGCTGGAAGAAATTGTGGAGTTCATGTAATTGCAAAGAGGGGCAGTCGTAATGTCCCAAAGGTAATACCAAAGAGCAGGGAGTGGATCACTATATTGTGTTGTGTCAATGCAAAGTAGGTATGTCAATCCGTGATTTTATTTGTTCAAGGGAAAGAGAATGTTAAAGAATTATATTAAAAATTGTGAACCTAGAGCATGCATGGCTGCACATCCAAATGCATGGATGACAAAGGAATTGTTTTTAAATTGGCTATGTCATTTTACACATTCAGTACTAGAAGGTGTTTCTCCAAATAATAGACACCTATTAATATTTGATGGCCATGGCAACCATGTAGCATTACAAACTGTGGAGGAGGCAAACAAATTGGGCATTGATTTGATAACACTACCAGCACATACTAGTCATAAGTTGCAACCTCTTGACGTGAGTGTGTTCAGCCCTTTCAAGACATATTTTAGAGCTGAGAGGTCCAAATGGATGGCAGAGAACAAATGTGCAGATGTGAAAAGGAATGACATTGTTGAGCTTGCAAGTAGAGCCTTAAAAAAGGCACTAACACCATCTAACATAATTACAGGTTTCAAAAGAACTGGTATTTGGCCATTGAATTATGATGCTCTCGTAAATGACATGGCACGGCCAATGCATTTGACATGCAAGGTGAGGAAGATGTTGATGTTGTCACAAACATTTTGAGCCTATCTCAAGGAATAAATCCAGAATTAAATAATAGTGAAGAGGTGGTACCTGAAACTCAATTCATGCAAAATGTTGACTCAAGAGATGATATGGAAGAAAGCTGCAACACATGGAGTGGAGCTAAACGGTGCTCTTGGAAACCCAAGTAACATCATCAACAATAAGGAGGGGTCTTCAGATTTTGTAAGTAACAATGATTTGTCCTTGCCAAGTCAAGTTAACCCGCCACAATGGTTAGAGGATGCCATGAAAAACTTGGGTTACAAGCTACCATCCAACACAGAAGATCAAAGCTTAAATCTGCCTTCCTTTCCTGAAGGACTAGAACAAGAAGCAATAATTCATTACTATGCAGATGTTGGAGATGAGGATGAACAAGACGAAGTCGAATTTCAAGAGGATGCTCAAGAAAATGAAATTAACTTAGAAGTTATGCAACATGAACCTCAACACCCTGAAGAGACTGAAAACCAAGATGGACGCGGTACGTTACTTTCCCATTTTCTACGACTTCCAAGGGAGATCATAAACAAATCAGATGGTTCTATTAGACTGAGTAGGCATTCACAGATTTTGACTGCACCTGAGTACATGGAGCTATTGGTTGATGCGGAAAGAAAAAAGGAGGAACAAGCAAAACTAAAGTTACGGAAAAAAGAAGTGGCACAAGAAAAAAAGGTTGCTAGACTTGCAGAAAGAAAAAAAAAAGATTGCAGGAGAAGCTTGAAAGAGAAAGGGAGAAGCAGGCTAAGGAGCAACAGAAAGAGATTGAGAAGGCACACAAGCAACAAAGGAAAGAGCAAGAGAAGAGGGAGAGGGAACTTGCAAATCAATTAAGGGAATACGAAAAGAGGATGCGTGTAAGTTCTGCAACTGATCATGAAAATCGAAGGATTTTTCAAGATATGTTAAATATTCAAATTCCAGGTTATGCTCAAATTGGAACACCTCCATCACTTATGAATAACTCTTGTACAGTTCCATCTTGGTATGTATCACCTCATTTACTTTGTACAAGTTCAAGCAGTCCTAGTAGTTCATTTGCAATGCCACCATGGATGCAAGCTTCAGCAGGGCAACCAACTCCTCTGTCAACAACAGGTGCAAATCCCTTTTCAAGCGGACAACCAAATCCTTTTTCAGCAGGGGGACCAGATCCTTTATCAGTTGGGCAACCAAATGCTCTGTCAAAAGGGATTCTAAATCCCTTTTCAGTTGGCCAATCGAACACTGTATCGGCAGGAAAAGAAAATCCAAAAGCAGTATAGAAAGAGGGCAATATTACTTATACTAACTAAGATATTGAACATGTGCCCGTAAACAATGCTTATTACCCCATATGATGATGGTAGTAATTTTGTTGGTGATACAATTTTGCTAGATGTATTCACCGAAGCCTTCCTATGTAGTCTCTAAAGTTATATAGTGCAATATAAATTTTGCGTATGTAATCAGAATACTTTCCAGCCATCCATGTATACAATTAAACTTATGTTAATATATCAGTATGATGATGGTCTATATTTTACACCCTATTTGGCGGTGTAATCAGAATACTCATATTAATTTTGCGTATGTAATCAGAATACTTTCCAGGCGTCCATGTATACAATTGAACTTATGTTAATATATCAATATGATGATGCTCTATATTTTACACCCTATTTGGCGGTGTAATCAGAATACTCATATTAATTTTGCGTATGTAATCAGAATACTTTCCATCGTTCTATGTATACAATTAAACTTATGTTAATATATCAGTATGATTATGCTCACTATTTTAATAGTGCAGTGTTTAAAAACATTAAGGATCATTGCCTGAGTGAGAACCCTCTCATCTCTGCCTTTTCTTCTCATCTTCATAGCAGGCCGAGCCAATGCCGAGGACGAAGTCGGTCAGGAGTGGAGAAAACGCACGCACCCACCGGTCTGCAAGATCCCAAGAAATGGTCGCTCGAGCTCTGCAACCGAACACGCCAAAAACCAGACTGAACGAGCTCCGTCTCCATTTCCCATGAAATCCCATGGCGCGATTTGGCGGTGACTATCTCCATAAACCTACCCACGCACATTAACGGCTGGTGGGTGAGCATTCAATGCATGGCGGTAGCCCGGACAACAACTGGCACGGTGAATGGCGTGGTGTTTTTACTCGACCAGGTGGCAGTGACGTGGTGCAGTGACTGTGCAAAGATAGGGTGCACCACAACCGGTGCAATGCGTTACAACAATGCAGCCCGTGGGAGCAACATGTATATATGAACCATGGAAGACACTTCAAACATTTAGACTCAAGATCGAGAGAACGCTAATACAGAAGTGAGCAATTACAATAGAAAACAATGTAAATGGCAGTAACAGAGAGTGGTAATGCCTATAATTAGACCTAGAAATTGCTTAAAGGGGTAATTAGACCTGTAAATCTGTCTATAATTAGACCTAGAAATTGCTTAAAGGGGTACTTGGGTATTAGAAAATAGATTACTTTAAGTCCAATGATGAGGTAATGCTGCTAAGTTTTTTAGAAAACAATTGGGTACTGATACAAAAAGAAAACAATTGGATACACTAAGAGGTGAAGCAGAAATTACTAGATATCTTCATTAAAGTTCCTCTTGTTTCTATATAAACACTAAAAAAATTGGGTACTGATATGTTTCTAACTCGCACTAAACAAGATACTGTTTATTCAGTTCCTCTTGTTTCAAAATATACAAACACTAAAAAAACAATTTCTAGATATCTTCATTGAAGTTGTAGTAAAAGTTCATTTTGCTGAAACTCTGAGATGAAGGAAATTTGGAAGCCGAATGTCTGTAATGCAGAAGAAATCAATCTTTTGACACAAAATAATAGAAATCAATGCGGTGAGGTCAAGAATTTGGTCCTGCATCCATTTGGAAGCCGAATGTCTGTAATGCAGAAGAAATCAATCTTTTGACACAAAATAATAATCAACTTTTTTATAAAAAAGTTATTGTCTTATACGTATGAAGTAAATTGTAGCAAGATCAAAACATGAAAAAAATCGCCACCCAAATTCCTTTCCCCACTCAAGCATGCAAATCACATAGCCTTTGAATCTCCCCCATGCATTCAGATCCCAAAACATATAATTTTTGCCACCTACAGCACCAAATTTTTGCTACCCAAAACAAAAAACAAATTACATTTGTTGCTGCAAACACTGAAAATAAACACTATAAAATTCCATAGAAAGAAAGACATTTGTTAAGTCCAATGATGAGGTAATGCTGCTAAGTACTTTAATGTTGATATGTGAAGTTAATACAACCCAACTGTTTTCTATTGTATCATTATTAATTAAACATGGAAGCATGAAATGTTGAATAAGACAGTTTTTAAATTGGTCAATATTCTCTTATTCATTGATAGAACTAAAATTATATATTAATTTATATACAAGTGTACAAAAACCAAGTCTATACAGAGAACTATTCATTAAGTAATATTTTCATTGTATGCACATCATATCTATTACAATCACTTCAACAAGTCATTTCTCAAGACTTTCCAAAAAAATTACTACCATCATCATATGGGGTAATAAGCATTGTTTACGGGCACATGTTCAATATCTTAGTTAGTATTGGGTACTGATACAAAAAGAAAACAATTGGATACACTAAGAGGTGAAGCAGAAATTACTATTGCACTATATAACTTTAGAGACTACATAGGAAGACTTCGGTGAATACATCTAGCAAAATTGTATCACCAACAAAATTACTACCATCATCATATGGGGTAATAAGCATTGTTTACGGGCACATGTTCAATATCTTAGTTAGTATTGGGTACTGATACAAAAAGAAAACAATTGGATACACTAAGAGGTGAAGCAGAAATTACTATTGCACTATATAACTTTAGAGACTACATAGGAAGACTTCGGTGAATACATCTAGCAAAATTGTATCACCAACAAAATTACTACCATCATCATATGGGGTAATAAGCATTGTTTACGGGCACATGTTCAATATCTTAGTTAGTATAAAGGACTACAACAAATGGAAGACCAAACTTTTCCAATCTGAACGCCTAAGGGGCTACAACAACTCTTAATTCTGATCCTATAAACACCAACAAAAATCCATAACAGGACTCGTATAACACTGAAACCTATAGTTAAGAAACCAACCCTCACAGACCTCAAGACTATACCTTTTTACAAGCTTTCTGAAGAAATCAGGCACCCTGGACATCCATACCATGCCCAACACTATCCATTCACAACCCACAAAAGAAAAACCAGAGAGAATTGGTTATTTCACTTCAATCAGCCTAATTGACCCCTCCAAATACTTCATCAACCACAATTCGATAACAAAACACTGTAGCAAGATCAAAACATTAAAATCGCCACCCAAATTCCTTTCCCCACTCAAGCATGCAAATCACGTAGCCTAAGAATCTCCCCCATGCATTCAGATCCCAAAACATATAATTTTTGCCACCTAAAACATATAATTTTTGCTACCCAAAACAGAAAACAAATTACATTTGTTGCTGCAAACACTGAAAATTGTCACTTTACTGTCCAGATTTCACAACACACAGTACCAGAACTAAACACACAGTACCAGAACTAGTATTGTATCTTTTTCGCTGTCCCCCAACACCACGCAACTAGTATTGCATAAACGCATTAAAAGTTACAGTAATCCCATTAACAGCAATAAGCAACTGAACATGAGCTCGCATGGCACCCATAAACACGAGACTGGCGCTCATAAACGCATTAACGCATTAAAAGTTACAGTAATCCCATTAACAGTAATAAGCAACTGAACATGAGCTCGCATGGCACCCATAAACCCGAGACTGGCGCTCATAAACAAGACAAATACACCAACGATTTTAAGCTTGGATTTGTAAAATAAGACGGGTGAAAAAACAAATTTCTTTTGCTGAATGGCAAACAACAAACTTTCCATAGTAGTACAGTGTTTAAAAACACTAAGGATCATTGCCTGAGTGAGAACCCTCTCACCTCTGCCTTTTCTTCTCATCTTCGTAGCAGGACGAGCCAATGCCGAGGACGAAGTCGGTCAGGAGTGGAGAAAACGCACGCACCCACCGGTCTGCAAGATCCCACGAAATGGTCGCTCGAGCTCTGCAACCGAACACGCCAAAAACCAGACTGAACGAGCTCCCTCTCCATTTCCCATGAAATGCCATGGCCCGATTTGGCGGTGACTATCTCCATAAACCTACCCGCGCTCATTAACGGCTGGTGGGTGAGCATTCAATGCATGGCGGTAGCCCGGACAACAACTGGCGCGGCGAGTGGACAACACTTGGTCCCATGCAATTAAACCAACTTTTTTGATATCTCCACAAACGCGGATCGTCCACGTGGCGCTGAGGTGGCAGTGAGGTGGCGGTGCAATGCTGGAGGTCAAGAATTTGGTCCTGCATCCATTGGTGGTGTTTTTACTCGTCCAGGTGGCAGTGACGTGGCGCGGTGACTGTGCAAAGATAGGGTGCACCACAACCGGGTCCTCTCCCCTACTCGCAATGCATGTTTTTCTTTACATAGGACAAGACGAATATTATGTGTTGACTCGTCTTTCTTCTTCAAAGGACTCGAAAGTATATCTATGTTCATCCTCCTTCATGCATACAATTTTATCTCTCCCATAATAAATTTTCCACCCAAACCGCAATGGTTTTGAAAACATACATGGCATGCGTCTGTAGGCAAGACATCACATAACCTTGTTTGTGTCCCTTCCAATCTGCTTCTCAACTTGGCATTGTTCCCCCACATGCATAAACACTACCATGGATTTTCATCCACAAGTAGGAGTTTTGTGTTATCTTCACTCAACTTTTAACCATCAATTACTTATATTTGCATTGTTGAACCTCTCTCTTCCCCTTGATAAACCTTTCCTACGGGATAAATTTTCCTTTTCCTTTAAAGCAAATTGGTAATGCTTCCTCAACCATATGCAACTTCACCATGTTTGTCCCATCTTGGATGTTTAAGCGTGTTCCACTCATGTACAATGCTACTTCTCTTGATTTGTCTTACTATGATCCGCCTTACTGAATTGTGGTCTTGTAAAACCCCTTCACGTAATCCTCGACACTTATCTCCTTCTACCTAAAGTTATAGAGCCTACTCAACAAATCTAATTTGGTAATATGTGGGTAAATAATTGGCTTTCAAATTGGTAGCCATTCTTCCCTAATAAGGAATCTTATCTTTACTCATTCTATTCCTCTCAAACTACACTTCTTTCCAAGATAAAGTTGCATGTCATGTGACCTTTATGTCTGTACTACACATTACTTTCTCTTGATTCATCTCACTATAACTAGCTTGAATTGTGATCTTGTACAACCCCTTAGTTTATTCTCAGTAACACGTAGCTCCTTCTACCTCAAATTATGGAGCCTATTCAACAAATTTAATTGATAATCTATGGGTGGGAATTTGCCTATCAAATTGGCAATCATTCTTTCCCAAAGAGGAATCTTAGCTTCTCCCTTTCGTTCAACTTAAGTTACACTTTCTAACAACATAAAGTTGTATGTTCTTGGAGCTTTGACTACATATCTTCACATTCCTCATATTGGATATTTCATTAAATTCAAAATATTCTTCTATCCAATGAGCCAATCTCTCAAATATTTTGGATTTAGCATCCCCGAGAAGCTTAAAATCTCATCCTAGTCCATCATCCAATATTTTTGTTAGCTTTAATAAGTCTCACTTTCCCTTCCTCTACATGCTCTTACTCCCAACACTCCCTTTTATGTGTCACATTCTCTTGAGATGATTCCCCTTCTCCCATCCTCTTCAAAAATATTAATCTTGTCTACATCACTCTCTATATCTCATTGACCTCAGATAGTCTCCTTGCCATATTAGTAGAAAATGAACCCACACAACTCACCATTCTTCTTGGAGACATCTCAACCTGAATTTATTGCTATAATTTCTTGTTTGTAATATTGTGTAGGAATTACTCAACTCAAATGCACAACAAGATTGGCAATCTCAACAGCTTTCATATGCTCCAATACAACACGTTCTCAAGCTACACTTCCAACATAAAGTTGCATGTTCTTTGAGCTTTATCGCACTACCTTCATAATCCACATATTGGATACTTCATTAAATTCAACATATTCTTCTATCCCAATGAGCCAATCTCTCAAATTTTATAGATTTAGAGACCCTAAGAAGCTTAAAATTTCATTTTGGTCCCTTTTCCAATATTTAAGATAGCTTTAGTAAATCTCATGTCTCCTTCCTCTATTGCTCTTGTTGAACATTTGATTAAGTCCCTAAGAAGCCTAAAATCTCATCTTGGTCCCTCTTCCAATATTTGAGATAGCTTTAGTAAATCTCACCTTTCCTTCCTCAATTGCTCTTTCCGTTCAATTAAGTCTCTACTCCCAACCCTTCTTCTTTTATGTTGCATCATCCCTTGGGATGATTCCACTTCTCCCATCCTCTTTAACAAATGTTAATCTTATCCGCATCACCCTCAATATCCTAGTGACCTCATCTATTCTCCTTGCGATATTGGTAACAAATAAACCCACAAAACTTGTCATTCTTCTTAGAGATATCTCAACCCAAACTTGTTGCTATAATTTCTTGGTCGTAATCTTGAGTAAGCATTACTCGACTCAAATGCACAATAAGACTCTTGTTTTGAATAGAGCCTCGTATGCTCCAATATAAGACTCTTGTTCTCAATAGAGCCTTTTGTCCTCAATCTTCAATTTGATAAACAAGACCCCTTCACTAACTTGTAGGACATAGTCTACTCTAATACCATATGATGTAGCCACGATTATGGGGTCCAATGAAGGACTGCCTTAGACTATGCAATCCATGAATTTGCACACACATTGTAATGCACAACATATAGCAATAACTTTCAAGTGTATTATTTCGAAAAGAAATTACAACCAATGCAGACATACACTCCTACGTTGTTAAAAATTATTGGTGAACACGAATACTCCCGCATTGGGACAATATCATTTTGCATAGAGATAGAAAATAACACTAATAACACAAATAAAAATGATAATGATGTATTTGATTTATCTTTTATAGACTCGTTACAACTTATCCATCTAAATCTTGATCTTGCACCTAACAACAATATATATAATTCTTAGCAAATAGATTCAATGATGACTCATTGGAGTACAATTATAATATAGGTTATTTAATTATGCATGTGCCTATATTACCCAAACTCTATCTATTAATTCTGCATAGTTCTTTATTTTACATAGCTCATATTTGCTCTTTATTGTAAATGAATTCATGTGTTTATCTTTCACTGGATTGATGATCAATTCCCTTTGATATTTGATTCTATTTTATTAAAATTTTCCTTCACTTATCTTCCGATACTTCGTATGTGACTTTTGTCTTAGCTCTTTCAAAAAAATTCTTAAAGTTATTTTTGACATTCTCTTCTTCCATCAATGTATCGTATGCACAACTTTGTTCTTTGCCTTTATGAGTAATTTGCATCTTAGAGGTTATTATTACTTGTTTTTCATTATCGCTACAATTTATTTTACTTTTTTAATTACTTGTTTTATGTCTCACCCCTTATTTAGGATTGTTTTTACCATCCTCAAAACCCATGTTAACTACCAAGTGGTGACAACACAATTATGGGGTTATGCCCATATACACACATAGAGTTTATGCAAATTGTAAGAAATTATGGATACCTATGGAGCCCCCAAGCACCATACCTATGGGTGGGTGAGCTCTTTTCAATGCTCATAAAGATTATTTGCCCTTGACCCTTTTTCAACCACCAACATTTATGATTTTGGATTTTGTGTTTGATGGAGATTTGGAATGTAAGTTGCTACATGTGGAGATTTGACTTGCTTGTATTTAAATTTATTTTTCATTTATTAGTTTGTAAGTGCAAGTTGAAGGTATTTGGGTGACATGGATTCTTAGGTGGAGGGGTGACACATGTCACCATCTTATTGGATGTTGGTTTGGAGACTCTTCTCATATAATATCCACCAGCTTAGAAGGTTGTGGGGTTCTTTTTGTTATATTTGGTTTGGAGTTTATTTTGGAGAGAAGGAACTTTGGATTGTGGAGAACTTGGATTTTGGTTTGGATGACTTATGCTTGAGTTTGGAAGCTTGGACTCTTATTTCTCTCTTCCGAGGTAGGCTGCATACCCTTTGAATTTTGTTATTACTTTTGAAAAGAAGTTTGATTCTTGTTAAATTTTTGGTGTTAGAATGGTCTTGTTGTTTTGTGGTTATGTTGTTGTTTTCTTCTTGTTTTTCTCCATCCACCCCTCTAGGAAGTGGATTTTAGAGTTGTAAGGGGAAGAGGGAAGAATCCCTCTTACTTTCCCACAAGGCTTGAGGAAAGTAAAACCTACAAAGGATCGCAACCGGGACATTGCAATAGAAAGTTCGGTCGAGATGTCTCCAAGAATTTTAACGGCAATGTGCGTAAGTGGCTACCAATATGGAAAGGAGACTAGATGAGATCACTAAGATATTGAGAATGATGCAAACAAGATTAGCAATTGTTGAGGAGGATAGAAGAAAAAAATTCATCCAAAGCAGACAATGTGAATGACACATAAGAAAAGCTTGGGAGTAGAAGACATGACCTAGTTGCGAAGCATATAGAGGGAGGAAAAGATAGGCTTATTAAATTTATTTCAATAGATTTGAAGAGGAACTTCAATGAGATTCTAAGCTTCAAAGTGACATTGAATCCAAAAAAAATTATAGATAAGGTCACCGAGATGGAAGAATATTTAGAATTTGACAAAGTAGTTGATATACAAAACGTGATGGTAGCACAAACAAAGCTCAAAGGGACCCCAGAACACAAAGGGAAAAGATAATATTTCTTGTTGGAAAAGAATGGTTGCTAATTTGAAATCCAAATTCCTATGCACATATTACCAATTAAATTTATTGAAAAGGCTCCATAATTTGAAATAGGAGTTAAGTGTCTAGGTCTAAATGGAGGGGTTTTACAAAATCACAATTTGGGCTAGTCATAGTGAGACAAATCAAGAGAAAGTAGCATTGTATATGAATGGGCTGTAAATAAACATCCAAGATGACAAGCATGGTAATATTGCATACAAAGTGCAAGATGCATACTAATTTGAATCAAGGGAAAAATAAAATGTGTCCCGTAGACAAGATGTATCAGCAGAAGGCTCAACAATGGTAGAGATGGGTCATTCCATGAACATAATCGAATTAGAATGAGAAAGGCCCTAGTACAACAAGAAAGAGGAGGATCTGCTTGGTGAAGAGGAAGTGATAACTACATAAGAGGTTAAGAAAGATCATTAAAAAAATAGGCTTCAAGTGCAAGGAAGTTGGTCGACATACCTATAAATTCCCTCACGCACATTAGGATGGTGGAAGAGAAGTTAAGGTAGCGTGCAAGTCCTTTAAGTAGATGCAAAATCCATGAAAGGACCTAAGCATGTGGAGGAACTAAAGCAAGGAAATAATTTTATTAAAGTGACGAGAGCTTTGAGGGTCATGAGAAAATAATGTGGGAGACGACACAATTACAGACCAAGTGCAAGACAAGAGGCAAGAGTTGTAACATTGTGATTGATAGTGAGAACACGAGATAACTTGGTGTCCACAAAATGGTGGTTAAGTTGAATTTGGTGTGGACGCCACCCCCAAAGCCTTATAGGGTGTCTTGGTTATTGGATGGCCAAGATAGTATTGTGAGGGAACAATAGGAAGTTGAGATACACATTAGTAGGTACACGAAAAGGTTTGTGCATCATCTTGCCTATGGACACATGTCATCCATTATTGTGGATAACATGGTAGTTTGGTCAAGGAATGTATAATGGGAGAGTTAATATTGTGTGCATGAAGAAAGATGCATAGAGATATACTCTTGAGTCCTCAAGGAGAGAGATGATGATTCATCACATAATATTCAACATTCTAGGTAAAGAAAAGTACATGTTAAAATAGGAGAGAAGTGTGCACGGGGATGAAGAGGAAAGAGAATTAAAGGTGAGTAAGAGAGTGGACCGTGGATGCCATAGTGTGATCGCCATGTGTAGTGTCAAAGCAAAGTAAAAAGAGAAGGTGGCCAACGCAAACAAAGGAAGACGATGAAGGTTAGTGGGCATTGGAGAAAGGATGTAGTGAAAGAGGATTTAACAAAGGACGATTTATGACCCTTCTAGTGACTAAAAGGCAAGAAAGTGTCTCGTATGGCACGAAGACAAGCCAAAGCCTCACTCTTAGGAAAAAGGGTGATTTTCCCACATAGAACAAGTGAATGAGCACTATGCTCACATAAACTTGCATCGTGCTTGCACAATTTCTTACCCAAAGCGTATAATGCAAGAGCATCCAGATCACGAGCAATCTTACATAAACAACAATATGTAAAGTAACAATAAGCAATTTTACACAACCCTTGCTTGCATGCAACCTGGGTGCTCTAAATTCTTGCACCTTTGTGCAACCCGAGATTATAGCTCAATTGTTTGACAATTTTGTGGAGTTGTATGCAAAATGTTTGAAGTTATGGGAAATAGATGGTGAAGTTGGCGGACATGCGAAGTGTGGACCCCGCATCACTTAACAATTTGGCATAGCCATGAGTGTTTCGTGGAACCTTGCACACCTTGAGGTGTTTTGTAACTTTTGTACAACCATACGTTAGGGAATCTTGTGCAGCTTTGCAATTCACTTAATTGAAGGCATGCGCCTTGGGTGAAGTTTATGTGACTTTGAGGATTACTAGGTGCACTTGTGTTTCTATAGAATCCCAACAAAACATATGCAATGGGATTTACGATGCTTTTGATCGTCACATCCATTTCAATGCCATAGTTCCTACAAACTTATGCAATGCTTAATCAATTCTTACACGGTCAAGGAGAACCTAGTCTCTGCATCCTACAAGAAAAAAATTAGATGTCAATCACTCCTACGAGGCAATTCATTCATTCTTGACACACATCACCTCTAAGTGGCATTGCACCCAACACGACAATTTGTTGATGTATCTCATAGTCAAGTAGTATAACTAAAAGAACCGGAAGGATCATGATGTGGTGGTTATCCGAAAATTGGAAGAAGTATTGAATCAACTACAATAACAATTTTTCTAGTGCGTTTATATCAAGAATGAACACCATTATTCAAACAAAGACTTGGGAACAAAGAGAGGATGTTGGCAAGAATGACCTAATAAAGAGCTTGTTAAGAAGCAAGAGGGAGCCAGGGCCAAGAAAAATAAGGGCTCACACAGAGATCTATAGTAGCCGAAGTTTGAATGGAAGTGTGCACATCCATTTTGTGTTGGGTATGATACAAAAATTAGTGGAAGTCTATAAGCGGACTACGGGAGTATAAGTGTGCATAAGTTCAATTTTCTTGTTGAATTAATGCAATTAAAACTTGTTGATATTGGTTACATACGAGCATGTTTGTGTGAATTCGTGAGTTATGTGGTCTAAGGTTGTCCTTATTAGATCCCTTAATCATGACTTCATGGGATCCCTTTTCTTGGTATTGGCTTGAAACATAAGTTTATTTCTAAGTGTCAGACGTGACCGCACGGGAATAGGTTGTTCAGAAGCATACCCTTAGAAGTCAAATATATACTAAAATTTGTTGCTCATGTGCTCAATGTCTAATAGTTGGTGTTAGAATTGGTATTGCTTTTGATATAACCTTAGTTTTTACACTTTGTGTTATAATAGGAGTGTATATGTAAAGTAATTAGGTCAACTTCATACACAAGTTTGAGACAAAGATGTGAAGTAAATGGTATTGTTTTTACATCATATGACCCATTTTTAGGAACTCATGAAACCAAACTAGGATGGTATTGGGACCCACTTTTGACTAGATAGCACTTAGCATATACCATCAAGGGGGAATCTAAACAGCAGTTCCGACGTATCCCATAATAATCATGGAAGTAAGTGCAAGGCATTTCTTATGAAGTCCAAGGTTATATTTGAATTTCTCTATACATATATTTATACTTGAGTTATTTTCTATCATAGCCTAGTGTGCCTTCTATATATGTATCCTCATAATAGAATAAATAGATGATGGTTTATTATAAGACTCGATCATTGGGAATTTCACTATCATATGACACTATGGGAGGAGTCCTCTTCGTTATTACAACCTTGAAAACGGCAATAAATCCATCAAGTAGGTGATTGTTGGGTTCTGATGATTGTTACTCATCATTTATCAAACAAATATTGTTTTGTTGATCATGAGACAAGACGTGGAAGGAGATTTGTATAAAAATTTCAAGGGTTGGTAAGATGAACCACAAAGTTCTTACATACGTTGTTGATACCTTCAACATGAATGTGATCATTTTCAATCAGATCCTAAATCTTATGTTTCAAGGCAATACATGTGTTGGAAGAGTGTCTAGAGACAAGGTGATAATCGTAGTATGCATTTGCATCATAGTTGTTAGGTGAGGGTTTGATGGATCCAAGTCTCGAATAGGAGATAGAGCAATCGGAGTTGCATTCAAGTAATCATCAGTAGCATTTTCGTGGACTTTCACTTTAACCTTATAAATTGTTTGCATTGTTCTTCATTAGAAAACTATTTTTTTGTTTGTTGTTTACATTGTTCTACATTAGAAAACTATTTTCAATTAGATCCTAAATCTTATGTTTCAAGGCAATACATGTTTTGGAAGAATGTCTAGAGACAAGGTGATAATAGTAGTATGCATTTGCATCATAGTTGTTAGGTGAGGGTTTGATGGATCCAAGTCTCGAATAGGAGATAGAGCAATCAAGATGCATTCAAGCAATCATCAGTAGCATTTTCTATGGACTTTCACTTTAACCTTATAAACTGTTTGCATTGTTCTTCATTAGAAAACTATTTTATTGTTTATTGGTTGTTCTACAGCATTGATCACACTTTTGGCATCACAATTAGGTTAAAAATCATTATTGCCTATTTTGGCCTTGAAATTAGCCCAAGTTTGACCTCCACTTGACATAGGGGCATTGACCTCATATTTGAGGATGTTGGCTTCTAAAATCTTGACATCCACATTTTTAGTTGTGTGAAAAAATTCATCCAATGATTGGTACATGTTGAATATTAGTTTATCTTTGATAGGTGCTAACAAGCTTTCAACAAATAGTGTTATGAGTTCAATTTCAAGAAAATTGTGTGTTATCTTTGTGACCGTATTCTTATATAAAATACATACTAATATAGGTTCATTAGCACCTTTCCTAAGTTGGCCACTCTTTGTAAAAATGGCCTTCATGTTAATTTTCACCTTAAAAAGTGCAATGAAATCATCTATTAGTGAGATAAAGGTATTTATGGATCCTAGAGTAACACAAAGTTTTCAAACCTCTATGAAATAAGTTGGTTAAAAATTGATTGTCATGTGCAAACTCCAAGTAAAAGTGTAAAACAACCTACAAAGGGGAGATGGATCTCCCTTTTCATTATATAGTTTGAATTTTGGCACTATGAAACCCATGGGAAGGGGTAAGTACATCATAAGCCAAAAAGTTGACTAATATTTCGCTCAAAGTGACCTAGTTGCATGGCTTTTGAGACGCTTGGGATATTTCTTTAATTTTATTTTGCAATTCATGCACAATGTTCATCATTTTCGTCATCTAAGGTGGGAGAGTAGTAGTAGTAGTGAAATACGTTGGAATAGATGCATTAGGTAAGGAAGAAAATTGTGAAGCATTAGGAACAATGGAAGTATTCTAGGAAGCTAGAGAAGGAGTAATAATATGAGAATCAACAATTGGAGGTATGAAGGTGAGAGAAACATGAACATCATGGGAAGCACGAGATGGAATGGTATTAACTGACATTGGAGAGATGACCACAATAGGTATATGAGATAAGACATCTAAGGCATGGAACGTGTTTCAATAGGTATTTGATTGTTACTAGCATTTAAGTATCCATGGTTCTACCTATAGGTATGGTTTTAAATAGTATGCCCATTGGTATGTTCTTGACCTTGAGTTGTAGATTGAACATCCTTTATTACACTCAATATATTGGTCATTTCCTTAAGATGCATCAAGAGATGTTGTCTAAGAATGGAAAGATCAAGAGAATCCTCTTTTCCTTTACTACTTTGATTTTCAATAGATAGAATATGTATTTGATCACAACTAACATTTAATTATCCATAGTTCTACCTATAGGTGGTTTTGAGTCTATTAGTATGTTCTGACCTTGAGTCAGATGAATATCCTTTATTACAACTCAATATATTGGTCATTTCCTTAAGATGTGTCGAGAGATGTTATCTAAGATTCAATAGGTCAAGAGAATCCTTTTTTCCTTTACTACTTTGAATTTCAATAGATACGAGAGAACCATTCAAAATATTGTACCCTATTGGGGTCTCAAGAGGTTGGAATGATTTCTGGGTGGGCTTGGGTCTCACTAAGTGTAGTTATTTTATTTTTCATGTAAGCCCTAGGAAGAATCAAGGGAATTTCTACAAAAGCAACTAGATTGGAATTTAACCTAGCACTTCATGTAGTTGGAGTCTTAGATCTAATCAACTTGGATTGCATAAAATAATTAACAAGGAAAGATGCACATTCAATGCTACAAACAATAGAGCTAGGGCTAAAATAATTAAATAAGTAAACCAAATCCCTACAACAATCAACAAGAGTTATAAGCATCGTTACCACAAGACGGGTATTGGTACATAGGATGGATACTTGAGATTGCAAAAATAATAAATTAAATTGTACATATATATATATATATGTGTGTGTGTGTGTGTGTGTGTGTGTGTGTGTGTGTGTGTGTGTGTGTGTGTGTGTGTGTGTGTGTGTGTGTGTGTGTGTTGTCTCCTAACACTAGATACATCTCTAAATTTACACACACACACACATGTGTGTGTGTGTGTGTGTGTGTGTGTGTGTGCGTGCGTGTGTGTGCGTGCGTGCGTGTGTGTGTGTGCGTGCGTGCGTGTGCGTGTGTGCGTGTGTGTGCGTGCGCGTGCGTGCGTGCGCGTGTGCGTGCGTGCGTGCGTGCGCGTGCGTGCGCGCGTGCGTGCGTGCGTGTGTGCGTGTGTGCGTGTGTGTGTGTGTGTGTGCGTGTGTGTGCGTGCGTGCGTGCGTGTGTGTGTGTGTGTGTGTGTGTGTGTGTGTTGTCTCCTAACACTAGATACATCTCTAAAATTACACACACACACATGTGTGTGCGCGTGCGTGTGCGTGTGTGCGTGCGTGCGTGCGTGCGTGTGTGCAGTGCGCAGTGCGTGCAAGCGTGCGTGGCGTGTGCGCTGTGTGTGTGTGCGTGCGTGTGTGTGCGCGTGTGTGTGTGCGCGCGTGTGTGTGCGTGTGTGTGTGCGTGTGTGTGCGCGTGTGTGTGTGTGTGTGTGTGTGTGTGTGTGTGTGTGTGTGTGTGTGTGTGTGTGTGTGTGTGTGTGTGTGTGTGTGTGTGTGTGTGTGTAAATTTTAGAGATGTATCTAGTGTTAGGAGACAAGTTTCAAGGAAGTGGGAAACTAAATTGGGATTCTCGTTTCACCACAACATGCTTAGTTCATTGACTTCTCATTTCTTAGTAAAACCCTACTTTCAATCTCTATCTCTCTAATAATTTAATATTATATATATATATATATATATATATATATATATATATATATATATATCCATTTATTTAAGAGTAAGTCATATAACCAACTACACAAATTAAACCACTTGAAATGTGATGAACTATTTTGATGGGAGTATGGCATTATACTCATAAGGCACTAGTGTGCTCGTATAATCCAAGAAAAAAATGCTCTAGAAATAATTAAGATTTAGAAGTCTATAACATAATTGCTAGGACTATCATGTTGTTGTAAAGTTTCCTCAAGACTAGTGGGTATCACTCTCATGCTATTGTAAATTAAAGCTTCCTTGAGACTATTGAGGATCAATAAATGTTCAAATAGTCCCTAACAATAGTGGTTGATCCTAGATTGACACAAAGCCAATGATAGTGGGTATCACTATCATGTTGTTGTAAATTAAAGCTTCCTTGAGACTATTGAGGATCAATAAATGTTTAAATAGTCCCTAACAATAGTGGTTGATTTTAGATTGGCACAAAAGCCATCAGACCCTAGAAACATAGTTTCATTGTTTGATTACACTCGTGGTTAGGCTAAGGTTGGGCTATAGGGATTAGGAAATTAAAACTTCTTATTCATCCAACAAGAGAATAATTATGAATCAATCAATCAAACAAGAGAGCAACAAGGAGTATTTCTTGTATGATTTAATGTATAGGTTGAGTATGCGCCAGAGCTTAAGGTTTCTTTGAAAAGATAGTGGAAATCCAACTAGAATTAAGAGGAAAGTCTATCCCTAGTTTGGAATAAAAGCACATCACACCCTAGAAGTATAGTTTCTTTGTTGGATCTTACTTATGGATAAGTGAAGGTTGATCCATGGGGATCAGAAACTAAAACATCTTCATCTAAATACGTAACAACTAGGAATTAGTTAGTAGCAAGGTTCAATTTGAGTATGTCTTGTATGGTGACAAAATGAGGGGGCAAACAGAAAATGATGGTTCTCTTAAGGGGTGATTAATAATCGTAGGTCCCTACATGGACGATTTAATAACCATCGGGAAGTTATGTAACCACTAGTTACCTTAGGGGTGGCTAAGTTGTATGAGCAGAGTAATCGAAAATGACGCACTTCTTTAGTTTTGTGATTAATGCAAGTCCTTTAGTTCACAAAAAGACACTTACAAAGAATAATAAATAGGAGGCATGGATTCAATTGCAAGCATGAGTGTGAGAGACAGAGTTGGTGTTCAATTAGTTGGAGGAGAAAGAAAGGTGTAAAGACTAAGCTAAGTGAGCAAACAGCAGGGAATTTGCTATAATTGATCTATTGTACTCTTTTAAAATTGTCTTTGGTCATAAGAAAATCATGGAACCTGAGCTATTGCCACTTCCACACTGGTTACCCCTACTTTGGAGTTTCTAGGTAAAAATATCTTGTGTCCGTAATAGCATATTTTGACTCGCAAATTCCATTTGCAACTACACTTAAGAGTTACAAATCGAATCTAACCAAAGTGATTTAAGGAAAAACTTGAATGTGCTGGTAGATTTCTAATGTATGGATGGACTTACATGTGAGTAACTATAGAACATTGAGAAGCAACTAACATAAGTTGTTTCAACATTAGGATTGGAGATCCTCTTAACGGTTTTTGATGGTTAGTGCTTGTTTCCTTACAAGAGAGATGTCTGCAAGGATGGTTTAGGAAACGTGCCAGCTAATGAGTTGTTTACCCGTAAGTCTGCCTAGGATTACATTGTGTTTCATCGCCTCTTCTATTGCTAGAGCTAGAACTGATCACGTTTTTTTACCTTGCTCAATCGAGGGTGCCTCTAAGTGGTGGTTTGCAAATATAAAACAATTGCTTTCAAAATATGGTCTTCACATTCAAAGGTTATACACTTATAGTTCTATTCAAATATATTCACAAGAGTCTCATCAGATTTAATCCTAGAGATAATCATATAGCCTTATAGGCATGTTCCTCAAGCTATGTGAAATTTGTCTCATAAAAAATTTGAGGCTGGCTTCTTTAGTGTCAACTAAGTCTATTTTACCAAAGTAGGAACCATTAACCCAAGACCTCCCTGTTGACTACTAGTCTATGCATAAAAAGGTTCTAAAGCCTTGGTCAATAAAATACCAAAGTCCATCTTAGAGACCTCCTCTTAAAAAAGAAACAATCACCACAACATAAAAGTCGATTAAAACTTGGAAGGTTAAAAAATGAACAGGAGATGCAAAGGTAACAAAATGGTGATGGTCACAAGTTACAAAAGCTCTCAACTTGATTCAAGCAAATTTTGAAAGTAAATTGGTTTAGAAGAGAGTGAGAGAGGTAAGTGATTATCATCCAAAATGGGTGTTGGGACAAGATCATCAATCGATATTGTGGTACTAAAGCAATCGTGATTTTTCCTAAATGTGGTCTTTCTCAACCAACAAGAACCGGAAGAATTGCTGAATTTGATATTGTGGGTTACCATCACTACTGCCATGTCAACTTGGTTGGGAAAACTTATGCATACAGAAAATTTGAAACTTATATATGTGGAGTTGAATAAGTGTATTTTACATAATAGCAAATTCTTTATCCTATTTTATTTTCAATCTTTCCAACAATTATAGCTATTGAAAATGCAACAAGTGCTTATGATATCATATTTTAGTTTTCTACAAGAGATGGTAATAGATGTTGCAGATATATCTAAAGAGAAAAACGCCAATGTGCATTCTTACATACATGTTATAAGTAATATTGAGCATAGACCAAAGCACCGATTGTGATTCAAAAGGAGGTAAAAAAACATAAAATTTTCCTTAAGGTGAAACATTCAGAGTCATATAATATATTGCAATCAAGAAATGCTTCGCAATCAAACTAGGAAATAATGCCAATAAAATAGACTAAGCTAAATAAGGATCCAACTCAAACATCAACAAAGTTGTCCATAAATATTGTTGGCTAGATTTTCTCGCATAGCATAAAACTTAGGCAAATCATGAGATAAATCTCCCTCATTTACCTTGGTGAGGCTCCTGTGTCGATTTGTCAATTAAAGTATGCTAATATCTATATGGGGTTTTACTTTAACTACTCAATTCATGAACCATAATCTCAGCAGGTTAAAGCAAGTAAGCAATGCTCAAAGAAAGGAAATATTTACAGAAGAAGGAAGTTATGTAATCACAAAGAAGAATCGGGGAAGATGTGCATCCCAATCAATAGATAGAAAAGTTGATTGCATGCACATAGAAGAAACCAATAGATATAAACACAGAATTCTAAGAAAAGGTAGCTCTAGATCTAGATATGAAATAACACAAAGTCTATTAAAAGATCTAAGATAAAAAGCAAGAAACACAATACACCGTGACACAAAGTTCTCTAAAAATCTGCTCCTGTATATTCCTTTGCTTCAAGTGGCTCTCAAGGGTTTCAGCACAAAGTCTGGAACACAAGGTTGTTGCTTACAAATTTTGATCATTAACCCGGAGGTTCTTCTTCTACTTATAGAATGTAGAAGGGAAAGTACAAATCGGAAGCTTTTAGTTGAACTGACACATGTGGAAGTGGGAAAGGAAACAACTGGCAATCTCCCTCCTGGAATTCCTCTTTGCATGACATGCATGATTTGCAACTGAAGATAGAACCTTCTATTTTGCACATCTGCCACCTATCTCCAAGTAGTTGACTTCTTCAAGTAATGGCTTTTAAACCAATCACTTAAGTTGTATAATTTAATTGATCGCTCAATTACTTTGTCGGAGGAAAGAAGAAAGAAGAGGTAAAACTACAGTCTTGTCCTTTTTCATGTCCGCATGCAGCTGATTCTTTTGCCTTTGATTCTCACCAAACTAGACCTGGGAGCAGCTAGATCTGGAAACAAGTTGGATCTGAAAACAAGCTGGAACTGGAAGCAGCTAGAATTTTGCCTTCGCATTGTCTTCTCTTTTACCCTTGAAGCTTTTGCAGTTCTTTTCTTGTACATGCATCGGCAAGGTTCAGTAGAATAACTCATCATCTTTATTTTTAATTGCATATGAGAAATTAAAATTCCGAAAGCACTCTAGGGTGAATGCAAATTCAATGAAGGCTTCAACCTGAAGATGAGAGCACATGCACAAGATCTTGGAAGGAATTTTCCATGCACTGACTTCTTCATGGGCTGCATTCGAAACAAGAGGATGAAGCCTTTGTCTAGAAGCTTTTTATGAACTATGAGATCTCGGATCTACATATGGATTTGCATCTGCATCTACATCTGCATCTGGATATGGATCTGCACCTTCATAACAAACACTGGCAATTGGGCTGTGGATGGAAAAATTGCAGCTCGAATAATTCCACCTTGCTTTTAATCCACACGCATGAGTGAAGTCTTTCCCGCACGCATGAGTGAAATCTTTCTGCTCTGGATCTCGTCTATCAATGGTCAAAGAAGAGGTTTCGAGCCTAGATCCGTGTCTCCAATATCTGCAAATTTAGAAGTGATGCATGACTCCGTTGTGCTTTCTTTTTCATCTTTCTTCGCCATAGCTTTGTCTATCTTTGTCTGAACAATTCTTTTTCTTCTTATTTGACTGAAATTCTTCAAAACTAGTGCAGATCTGGATAATCCTTCAGATTCGGAGGAAATATTCAATGTATTGGACATTGATATAAGTTCATTTTCTTTATAAAAGCACCTATATCTAACTCCTGCAATTAATTCAGACAAAGATGGCAACCGGAGCATGCACAATGAATTTTAATCACAAAAATCTGCATAATTCAAGCCTGCTGCCCCAAAATTTGACATTTTATTTGCATGCAAAGCAAGCATGAATTTTACCAACATCACCTGAGCACCTGTATCACTTCTACAAACAATTATGCAGACACAAATCAGCCTTCTTCAAAGCATGCGCCAAAACTAGAAGCTTTTAGCATCAAATCCACCTTCCTCTGAGCAAAATCCTTCTCCAAATGGGGCACACTTTTCCTCTGGGCTGCACTTCTTCACCTGTGAATTAATTAATTCACCCTTATGGCAGCCCATGCTTATATAACCCTCATAATTCTATAATTAATAATTGCCCTTCCTATTCCTGGCAATTAATTAATTAAAAATCATGTTCTTCTCTTTAACTGGTGTGCTAAAATTGCATGTTTAAGGACAACCATCCAATTAATTAAATTAATTCAATTTAATCATCCACTCTTCACTTCACTTAAGCTTCACAGTGTGCTTTGACCATAGCCACTGAAAATAGGAATTAATTTAATCATTTAATACTTCAAAAAGCATTAAATATATCCCAAATGGGGCGCACTTTTTAGCATGAAGGGGCTGCCTTTAAATAAATAATATTTATTTAATTTTAGCCAATCTATTTCCATCTTCTTTATTCCCCTTTACCTTGTTGACTTTCTTCCATGCTTGGGTGCCAAATTTGGGTGAATAAATATTAATAAATATTTATTTAATACATTATTATTCACTCAAGGTGGGTCGCACTTTTTGGCTAAAGAGAATTCTATTTTTAAAAACACATGACATTGGGAATTTTTACCCTACAAGGCAGCCCCGAAAATCCCATGATCCACTTAAGTGATTTGACTTTCATAATGGGATTATTTACCCTGCAACGCAGGCAATAAAATCCCATGATTCACTTAAGTCACTTTTCTTTTGTTCCACCATGGGAATTTTTACCCTGCAAGGCAGCAATAAAATTCCCGCTCGCCGCCTCTAATTTTCTCACGCACTTAAGTGAATTTTCTATCATGGGAAAAAGTACCCTGCTAGGCAGGTACAAAATTTCCACCTGCCTGCTGCTTCTAATTTTCCCATTGTCCACTTTAATTCTTTGTTTTCCAAAAATGCGGCCAGCCCAGAAGAGGCTTTTTGGTGCACGACTTCGTCTTTTCCCAGTGAACCAGACCTCCGATGGCGACTTCCTTCGGGCATAACGTGCATATATGTTCTCTAGCTACCTGTGCCAAGAATCGTGCCAAACCGCAAAGGAATAGACCTAGAGAAATTTCACAGAAAACGAAACAGAAAACACAAAAACACAAAAAATTGCCAAAAGTCACAAATAAAGCCCAAAACTTATTTTTAGTTAAAACCCTTCTGGTATATAGGAATAATGATATGTTCGATCACAACAGGGTTAAATCAGAGCGCAAATTGCCTCAAACGGGATCAAAATAATTAAATACAAATTTCCCACAAACAAATCCCGACAACAGAATATAACAATTTTGGGCATCTGGGTATTTGGCGAAAATGACTAATATGGCTCTTTGGGAATATCTTGACGCAATACAAAAACTTTCAGGCAATAAAAACACAAAATGACCCATTATTTTAAAAGTACAAAAAAATTTCGGATAGGGTAGTCACAGATTTCAGGATGAAATCTGGGGACACCAAATATGATATGGGAGGAGAAGTCTATATAAACCGCAGATAGATACAAGACCGACATGAAATCAAGAACAAACAAAAGTCATGCAAAGATATCCTGGACTAGCCGAAAGTTGAGTTGGGTGGACCCCACCATGGAAATCTTAATGCTTAGAGGCCCTATTAATGATGATGGGGCCCACTTCCCCGACAATGTTCCTCGTATTCATTTTCTAACAAATAAACATTGCATAAAAATATTATATGTATTCTAAGAAACAGCCTTCCCAGTACAAAACCATACTAATCTTGTTTCTTGCAAATATCACCAAAGAAAAACATGAACCACACAAAAAGGCGAAGACCAAAATAGCAAATGAGGAAAGTGGTTGCATAAACATACAAACTAGCAATCGTACGTGAAGTGTACGATGGAAACGCCGAAAGCTATCGTGCGAGGAAGTCAAAGTGGAGGGAGAGAACAATGCGAGAGGAAAATGGGCGAAGAAGGGGTATGAGGGCGGAGACGTGTAAAGGTGGGGAAATCTAAATTGGGGAAGCAATCTGAAACTTTACACAAGACTAACTAAACACAAGGTTGTTAAGCATTTGTAGGCGAAAACGTATGTTGTGCTAGATGAGAATGCACTGTGTACTTCCTCTAGCACTTTGCAAGCATGCTTTTAGTTGTAAGCTCGAGTAATTGTATGGGACGAGCAGATATATGTCAATTTTTTTATTGTTGGGAGAAGGAATAAGTAAGAATTATGGTGGGAGCTGAATGTGGGTGTCATAGAGCACCCTTGCTTTCCAATTAGTGGGAATTATGTTAGCAACCTTTACCCATTCGAAGCCAACCCTACGACAACCTACCAGGAGGAGAAGCGCAACCCAAGAGCGACATTTGGAGGGCTTAATGCCTTTGGTCGTAATTGTCATCGGATGGAAGACAATAGCGAATGAATTAATGTTCGTAGAGCAATTGACACATCGAGCTTGGATTGAGTAGCTCAACATATTTTTGTATCGTGTTGCTATCGTCCTTTTAATTCGTCAAACCATAAACAACACTTCCAACTCTTCACCATTGTATTTGGTTGAAGCGCATTTTGTATTAGGTTGAAATGCCTTATAGTTTGAGGATGCCACCAGGTAAGCGCCGCCACATTTCCCTATGGCCGTCGAAGCAATTTTTTATTCGTAATTTATCTGTGGATTTATTGCAACGTATCCAGTATGTCCCAGTTCGAAACCTGCATTTTTTGAATCGTTTTCACTCCGCCCAGTAATTACTTTGCAACAAATAAAATGAACAATAATTTATTCTGATGATGGGATCTTATATACGAATAATTTCATGATAGAGCTATTAAATAAGATATTACACTTTCTAGACACATTTTTTTAAACACCAACAAACAACTGACAAACGAGCCACCACATGGATTAAAAGAAAGGATGAATTTGCACCACCACATGGATTGGAGGCAAGAATGAGATTTGATTGCCACCTTGTTAACTAAAAATCAATGACCGCTTTAAATTATTTGTTACTTTCACTTAAACTTTAGCTACCATAAGTTATTTTCAAATTAAAGTTAGCTACATATAATTGAAAACATATAATGAGACGTTGATAATAATATTCTCTGATAACATATTATTATTAAAATAATTTTTATGTTGATAGTTGTGTTCTAAATTAAAATGATATTGAGTCAATTTAGACATTCTATAGCATCCAATTAATTATGGGTCTTGATTTTTAAGGTCATTGAAGGATTTGATCTCGATTGCTAAAACGGTCAATGTATGTTAGTTACATCGGGAAGCACACATTGCATGGTCCAACTTGACGGCTACTTTTACCTCACAAGTGTTCCGCAATTTTTTGATTGACCGTAATGAATGTGTTGAGCAACATTCCCCAGTTGCCAAGGTTCTTAGATATCAAACATTTCAAGAATAGGTAGCACATGCCTGTATCATTCATTAACTAAAGACTTAAGGGAAGTTATGATTTATGGAACAAGACCTCCAGAAGGTCAGGGACAAGTGAAAATACATTAGATTCGGTCTTCTCGTGATGTAGACGCATTGACATATAAGAATTTACAAAATATGTAAAGGTGCCCATTGTCATGAAGATCGCCCTCAAAATTCCGTCCCAGTTTGAAATGTTTGGAAACTCTGACCTAAAAACATGTCGGTGATTCAATGCACATCAAAGGTTGGTGCTTCATTTTTGAGAGCCATCATAGCTTAACTACTCAAATAAATTTTCGGTTGCCGACGAGGCGAAACATGACATTCTAAGGAAACTTGTAGATTTTTCATAACAAGGTAGATTTCTCATAACCAGCCTTCATTCCTTTTTCAAGTTGGTAAAGTTGTTGGTCAAACAAGGTAGATTTCTCATAACAATCATCAATACACCTCGTAACATCCTCTGACTGCAGACCATGGTTTCAACTATATACAAAAGCCATGACATAGAAGTATGCCTCCAAGAATTTCCATTTGTGAGGGACATCTAAGGGTTGCCTTTGGGTATGGACAACATGGATTCAAGTTTCCTTAGAATGTCATGTTTCGCCTCGTCGGCAACCGAAAATTTATTTGAGTAGTTAAGTTATGATGGCTCTCAAAAGTGGAGCACCAACCTTTGATGTGCATTGTATCACCGACATGTTTTTAGGTCAGAGTTTCCAAACATTTCAAACTGGGACGAAATTTTGAGGGTGATCTTCATGACAATGGGCACCTTTACATATTTTGCATATTATTATATGTCAATGCGTCTACATCACGAGAAGACCGAATCTGATGTATTGTCACTTGCCCCTGACCTTCTGGAGGTCTCGTTCCATAAATCGTAACTTCCCTTAAGTCTTTAGTTAATGAATGATACAGGGATGTGCTACCTATTCTTGAAATGTTTGATACCTAAGAACCTTGGCAACTGGGGAATGTTGCTCAACACATTCATTACGGTCAATCAAAAAATCGTGGAACACTTGTGAGGTAAAAGTAGCGGTCAGGTTGGACCATGCAGTGTGTGCTTCCCGATGTAACTAACATACATTGACCATTTTAGCAATCGAGATCAAATCCTTCAATGACCTTAAAAATCGAGACCCATAATTAATTGGATGCTATAGAATGTGTCTAAATTGCCTCAATATTATTTTAATTTAGAACACAACTATCAACATAAAAATTATTTTAATAATAATATGTTATTGTAGAATATTATTATCAACGTCTCATTATATGTTTTCAATTATATGTAGCTAACTTTAATTTGAAAATAGCTTATGGTAGCTAAAGTTTAAGTGAAAGTAACAAATAATTTTAAAGCGGTCATTGATTTTTAGTTAACAAGGTGGCAATCAAATCTCATTCTTGCCTCCAATCCATGTGGTGGTGCAAATTCATCCTTTCTTTTAATCCATGTGGTGGCTCGTTTGTCAGTTGTTTGTTGGTGTTTTAAAAAAATGTGTCTAAAAGTGTAATATCTTATTTAATAGCTCTATCATGAAATTATTCGTATATAAGATCCCATCATCAGAATAAATTATTGTTCATTTTATTTGTTGCAAAGTAATTATTGGACGGAGTGAAAACAATTCAGAAAATGTAGGTTTCGAACTGGGACATACTGGATATGTTGCAATAAATCCACAGATAAATTACGAATAAAAAATTGCTTCGACGGCCATAGGGAAAGGCGGCGGCGCTTACCTGGTGGCATCCTCAAACTATAAGGCATTTCAACCAAATACAAAATGCAGTTCAACCAAATACAATGGTGAAGAGTTAGAAGTGTTGTTTATGGTTTGACGAATTAAAAGGACGGTAGCAACACGATACAAAAAAATGTTGAGCTACTCAATCCAAGCTCCATGTTTCAATTGCTCTAGGAGCATTAATTCATGCACTATTGTCTACCATCCGATGACAATTACGACCAAAGGCGTTAAGCCCTCCAAATGTTTCTCTTGGGGTGCGTTTCTTCCTGGTAGGTTACTGCAGGGATGGCTTTGAATGGGTAAAGGTTGCTAACGTAATTCCCGCTAATTGGAAAGCAGGGGCACTCTATGACACCCACATTCAACTCCCACCATAATTCTTACTTATTCCTTCTCCCAACAATTTACAAAATGACATATATCAGCTCGTCCCATACAATTACTCAAGCTTACAACTAAAAGCACGCTTGCAAAGTGCTAGAGGAAGTACACAGTGCATTCTCGTCTAGCACAACATACCTTTTCGCCTACAAATGCTTAACAACCTTGTGTTCAGTTAGTCTTGTGTAAAGTTTCAGATTGCTTCCCCAATTTAGATTTCCCCACCTTTACATGTCTCCGCCCTCATATCCCTTCTTCGCCCATTTTCCTCTCGCATTGTTCTCTCCCTCCACTTTGACTTCCTCGCACGATAGCTTTCGGCGTTTCCATCGTACACTTCACGTACGATTGCTTGTATTATTATGCGGAAGGTGTTGGTAAAGTGGATTGCAAGTGGGCTATTTTGACATTGGTTAGAATGTGTGATAATTATGACCCAACTTAGATTGATGTTGATAGTCCGGAAACATGTTCTTTGTGTATGTATGTGCTAATTCTTACTATTTTATACAATATACACCATGGAATCTCATCATGTTCGTAGATTCTTATTTGAATCTATGTATGCTTTATTAGTTCCTCCTGGCACCCACAACATCAACCATCCTTTTTGTGTTGTACACTATTGTAATTATCTTTGTATTGCTCTTCCATAGAAATTTCAATACTTGTCCATATAGAGATGTCCAACGAATCAAAGTATGTGCGATGAATATAAAATGTGGCATGATTTCAATGACATGGATCCTTGTCCAACAAGAATTAGAATATAATAAAAATCCATTCTACAATGCATCAACGAACATAAGGTTTCGAATGATCTTTCCATTTATTGTTGAGTTTCTAACTATCAATCGATGTCTGACATGTAAGTCTCCCATGGTAGCAATGTTTAGTGATATTTTTAAAAACACGGGTTCTCTTCTTATTCATTTGAGTTAACATATTTTTTGAATTTTTTATTTTCTATGTATTGATAATTTCTTTTGGGAAGCTATCACAATCAGATTAATTGAATTTTTGTCCTGATGTTTTATTTAAATATTTGTTTGGCGGGCATAGGTGATCTCATGGGATTTCCTTTTCTGTTGTATAGATCTTGCTTCGTAGTGGAATAATGAACGAGGTATGCTCTAAGATAAATTGAGAGGAGCTTACCTCTTGCGGTATGGAACCATAGCTTCGTCCTCACTACAAATTAATGGATCTCGCATCATAATGGAATAATAAATGAGGTATGTAGGCATTAGGTAAAAATTCTGTCAATAGATGTCAACTGCAAGTGTAGGGTAACGGGTTGTTTATTATCCAGAGAATGTTTAGGGTGGATTACCAATCAAAAAGGTCTTTCTAAATCTTTCACCACATGTGAACATGATAAATTTCATGTGGTTACGAGTTCATGTGGACGATTAGTCCAAATACGGGAGAATACTCGTCGAGTTTTGTAAAGCTATCCAATATTTTTAATTACTAATCTGTCTACAGGTGATCAAAGTTCATGATTCTTTCAGACGATTGCAAGAAGTCGTTTGGTCAAAAAAGGTGCAAAAAATGATTTTATGAAAAAAGAAAAAAATTGCTATCAATGCGTAGAGCTCGAGAAAATATACATTTTTAAAGAAAACGACATCTGAAACAGGGCCACGGAATGAAAGGTATGGCACGTGCAAGTTTTTTGCTCCTACATCTTCCTAGACGGTCCAAAAAGGTGCAAAAATAGATTTTATGAAAATAAAAGAAATATTGCCATCAATGCGTAAAGCTCGAGAAAATATACACTTTTAGAGAAAACGGCACCTGAAACGGAGCCACGGAATGAAAGTTATGGCACGTGCACGTTTTTGCTGCTACATCTTCTCGGACCCTTTCCAAAAATGGCAATTTTTTTCCTTCTAAAAATTTCACCAACACTCTGGAAATGGTAAGAAATTGCCAAAAACGGAAACATTCCCACGCGCCAAAACGAGAAGAGTTTTTCCACGCGCCACCCACAAATTTCCATGCAGGAAACGATGTGAACTGCGGCAAACGATGCGAGTTGTTTCACGCGTGTTTTTCAACAGACGCGTGGACGGCTGAGATCAAATTGGTCGACAATACGGAAAATGGAGCTGACGGTTTGGAGTGATGCACGTCGGTACGGCGTGTCAGAGCCCCTCAGGTTTTCTAACTTAGTTCACGCCTTTCGGCGTAAATATAAATTAAAAATACCCATTTTTACAATAGCATACAATTTCATCACGATTTTATTCCACTCTGTCAATTAGGCTGCAGGTGGAGCAGATAATACGTTCACCGGCTTCGCCATTGCCCCCTGCAGAGCATTGGCAGTAATCTGTTGCAACTGAGATCTGTTCTCTGCGTCCACCCTTCTCTCACCTGATCTGAAATCAAGGGATTCATCGTTGTATATCTCCCACCACTTGCTCACCAATTTCTTGATATCTTCTCTCTCCATATTTTCCTCTTTTCCAGTGAACCTCCACGGTTTCGAACCCTGCACATCCATCAATAGATAAATCAATCAATTGCTGAGAAAACAAACCCTGTTATGTTGCATCAATAAAACGGGCAGAATAAAAATCTTACAGCTGCACAATAATGCACGACTTTGACTTCGTCCAGATCCACATTCTCGGGATGACGCCATAACATGGCCAGGACCAGATTGTACATCTTCTGGAAATACATGTTCAAAAAATCCTGCAAAGGAAAACAGCGTACTTTACAGTTCAATTCAAGTAAGGGTAAGTATTGAAAATCAGTTTGTAACAGTGAACAAAAATAGCCAAAATTACCTGCTCTGCGAAGGGTGTTGGAGTTGTGGACATGAGGGTTTCAATCATGCTGTCGAAGGTCAATTTGCTCGGCTCAAACACAAACATCCCGGCATTGAAATTCAGAGCAGGACGCTGCGTCTCCAATTCAGCAGGCCAACAGACCTTCTCGGGGCACTACCCAATTTTCTATTGCGGCCGAGTGTGACTCCGTGTTTTCTCACAGAAACAGTCCATCACAGCATAGAAATACCCGTCTGGCATGTCAAACAGGTGATCAATGTTGTCAAAGACCTGTATGTCTGCATCCAGATACACCATTTTGCGGTACTCCTCAAACTGCACATCGAAGCCAAAGGAGGAAAAATCTCAATTGCTATCTATAATTTCATAGTCAATGGAAAGAAATTAGAAAAGAGAAGAATGTTAAGAGTACCTCCCAAATGCGCAATTTGGAGTAGTTGAGAACATAGTAAGCCATGGCAAACTGGACTTGGTTATCGGGTGGATGTATGGGCTCGATCTCTCGAACAATACAACCACAGTTACGCAGTTGCAATCTGTGGTGTTCAGGAACATCGGGTAAGATCGCCACCACCAGGGGATACAAACTCTTTACCTTCCTCAGTCCCTTGGCGAGACCCACAACGCCTTTAACATAATCTCCGGATCCGGCGAGGAAAGTAATGTAAGCTCTCCTGGAATAGCCACCACTAAGTGCAGCCATCTTTGCGCTAAACATCTCTGAAAAAAACTGTTTAGCCATGATCACTATCAAGGTTAGGGTTAAGAAGAATTTCAAAGTATGGAGATTCAGCTAACAGAAGTTCTAAGGTCGTAAGTATTGCAGAATGAAGCAGTTGATTTCAAATGTTTGGGAAGGCTCTCAATTTTATGGGCGAAATGTAGACGGCGGAAAAGCGATAACAGCAGGAGATCAAAAATACCAATATTTCAATGGATTTAAGGATCAGCGAATAACGAGCCGACAGCAATGTATAAACGTGTCAGTTCCTTACTCGACCGACATTGAAGTGTGTAAGCGGCCCTGCTGGCAGCAGAAAACCCGTGACTATTAGTCAGGGCAAAATTCCTAGAAACACGCCAACGACATTTGGAGATAATGTGTGGTCCCACAAGATATCCAAACTGAAATTTTACCTGTCGGATCAAAGTTCAAACGACTCGTTTACGTACTCAATAAACGCGTGGACGGCTGAGATCAATTTGGTCGACGATACGGAAAATGGAGCGGACGGTTTGAAGCGATGCACGTCAGTACGGCGTGTCAGAGCCCCTCGGGCTTTCTAACTTAGTTCACGCCTATCGGCGTAATAAAATGAAAAAATTTATAACCTTGTAAATCAGAATACTATGAAAATCTAAATTCACTGGAGATCCATGAGCAGATGCAATAAGCGAAAGTGCAAAAAATAAAACTGCAAGAGAAAGGCTAAACGACCAGTTGCCAAAAACACTTTCGGATTCTAACAAATACATAATGATAGTCCTCAATTTCTAAACTTCAGCATAAACTAGAAAGGCACCTAATTTAGCGCATTGTGTGTCAATGGCTCTTGTGGCTATCAAATGCTTGTCGCCTATATACACGTTTGAGTATATACATTATTTTCACAACTATTATAAAAAAAATTTAAATCGGGTATCAGCCAAGTATTTCAACTCCAATTCATTTTAATGTATTTATTAATCATTTTCCTTGGCAACCATGGTCAGAAGAAATATTAAATTCCTAGAGCTCTAAATGGACAACATACAACAATTCAAAAATAATTTAATGCAATTGAAATAAGAGGCAAAATGTCCAAGTCTTCTATGCATACAAATTGAGGTAGGTTTTTGGAAAAATGGATATTTAACATAGGCATGATTGCAACTTAATTGACTAGCCATAACCGCCTTTTGAAAATTAATGAAGTTCAACAGGACACATTACTATTAGATAACAAATAAAGAAGACAGGTATACCGTCAAAAGAAATTTCGAACTGCAAAAGAAAATGAAAAATTCATAATAAAGAAAACAATAAACAAAGAAATTTTTCAGATATATATTAGAGATTTTAAGCTTCCGCAATGCATAATAACAACTGTCGAAGAAAGAGTTTTTGGAAAAAAACTGTGTATAAAGAATTTTATGATCAATGTTTCAGGTGACATTATTGTTGAAGAAAGATTTTCTGGAAAAAATTGGGTACAAAGATTTTGATAATCAGCATTCTGGGCCACACTTCATCACGATCAAATACATGTAGTTATTGTAATAGCGAAGGTGATAAACATATAAACATGTCAAATGCATGTCCAGTATTATTTGTCAAGCATATAGAAGTTGCATAGCCTTCTGCCAAGATTTCATATGCCGTTTTTTCCAAGTTATCACTACATCCGTTCATTGAAAGTTCAAATTAAAGACTATCAATTTCCCGAATGTACAGATCAGCTACCATCTAAGAAACAGACATCCCTAGTAACCTTCAAGGTGTATAGTATTAAGAAGTCAGGGTAGCCTTTTCCTCGAAGTTTCCATGTGCGTGTCTTAAAAATAAGAAAAAAATTGTCCCCAAAGAAGTTTTACAAAACAACAAAAATCAATTATGTGCTTAAACTATTTACATATGTAACACCTCATTATTACTATAATTTCCATAGAAATAGTTTAATAAACCTCATGCCCCGATTCCTCAGGGAAGGAACTCTAAAACAACTGAATCCCATAGTTCACCAGTAAACTTCATGCAGAACTCCAAGTGAAAAACAACAATAAAAATGAACCCCCACCAAGTTTGCATGTGGTTTAGCTTCCGGAGGAAGCTTCCAGTTTTCGAGGTCTGAAATTCCATTAATGCATTTAATTCACTCCTTGCCACGTAGTGGCCTCTGAATTACCCACAATGCCTTTCCCAGTCTACCCCCATAGTTGGCGGTGGAGATAACTCGGGCGGTACCAGATTTTTTTGAACAAACCAAAATCAAAACTTGCCTTTTGCATGGTCGGCTAAATCGACCTACTTAATCATTGGTTATTCTTTCTCCTCGCATGTGGTCAAGGGACCTAATAAACATCGGGGTATATTTCAATATAATCATAACGAGTTAAAATCTCAAATGCATGCTAAAACATTTAACCATGCTCCGTTATATTGTGATAAGACTTCAACTTATCCTTCGTGAACTCGCCATGGTGAGGTCAAAGGGACCTTTGTTAAAAAACAACATGACCTTATCATCAAACAATTGAATGCCAATAAACCATGGTCCTAGACCATTTCAGTTATATCTAACTACCTTTACTTGCTTAACCATAGTAATGGCTTTGTGACCATCCATTAAACACTACTACAGATGCCCAAAATCTTTAATAATTCCTAAGGGAAGATTTTCATACCGTAGTAACATCATTTTGACATAGTGTTGCCTTTCTACTAAGTTGTTATCAACAACAAACAAGTTTATATTTATTCTAAACAAAAGATGACCAAGTTAAACATTTAATGGTCGTTCAATGAAACAGGTCACAAAATGATCATATCTCAAATAACTGATCATCATTTACAGCAAGAAGGCGATGTGTATCGCAGCAATCATGCGATAAACTAATGCAACAGTCAACACTCCATCACAGTATAGGCAAGTGCAAAATAATTCATATCATAGATACCACACCAAATAGTTCAACAGTGCACCGCATCATCACACGGCAAGATAAGTACATACAAGCGTCAAGCAGAGCAAGAATTTGTCGTAAATGTTGCATACATCATGTGTGCCGAACTACAATCTCTGCTGCGGGGTTGCACATGCAACTACAAGTAAGTGTGCATATCCTTTCCAGGTTATGCACACGCACGTGTGGCTGCATACACAGCTTCGCAACAGTGTTTATTCTTCGGCTCATGGGACCCACTCCTCATTTACAACCTATTCCGTTCAACAAAGCTGACTGAAATTGTGGGGTGTGACAACATATCCCATATACCTTCCATGAAACGATTTTAAACTTAAAAAGTAATTGTTGATTATTTTAGAGAGTTTTACACAGTTGCCATGTGTGTGTCTTAAAAATAAGAAAAGCTTATGTCCTCAAAGAAGTTTTGCAAAACGCTACATCTCAATTATGTGCTTAAACTATTTACACATCCCATGTACCTTCCAAGAGACAATTTTAAATTAAAAATGTAATAGTTAGTTATTTTAGAGAATTCTACACCACTGGTATGAGTCACCATTACCACTTTTAAATTTTCTTGATAATAGGATTGCTCGTGTTACCTTGGCAGTTACATTTGGATTGCCGTCTCTATCACCTCCCATCCAAGAATCAAATCTGATAGGAGTGCAAGTTAATGGAAGAGGCTTAACAGCGTGCTGGAAAATGATGTAAACATAACATTAGTTCCAAAAGACAGTTTTTACATATCCATATCCGAAAACCAGAAGTATAGAAAATCCTCTGCTAGAGCCACAATCTAATTCTTTAATAAATGATAGATCCAACATTTTTTAAAGCAGCACTAACTCGACACAGATAGTGAGGCACAACTTTCCAAAGGGACTGTTCCACAATATTCAAAGCTGCAAATAGGTCCGATGATTAATATTCACAAGGGAATAAATTATAATCGACTCCATAAGACTCTTGTTCTGAATCCCGATACTCACCAACTCCTGCTTCATCTTAAAGTGCAGGTTTGCAACGCCTCAAATCATCAGTCTGCCATAAGGAAGTAATCTCTCCAATCTGCACAGTAATCCCATTAAGCATACAAAGAATATAGGACGTAACATAGACAAATGGATCAAGAAATTCAAATGGCTACCAAATCATCAATCACCATTTCTGTCTTCACGGCCCAGGTCTGGTCAATCACCATTCCAAAAGGCACTGCACAACGAAAAGGTGGTCATAAAGCCACACTCTAATTCTTTAATAAATAACAGATCCAACCTTTTTCAAAGCAGCACTAACTCAACACAGATAGTGAGACACAACTCTCCAAAGGGGCCGTTCCACAATATTCAAACCTGCAAATAGGTCAGATGATCAATATTCACAAGGGAACAAATTATAATTGAGTCCTTAAGACTTTACTTTTGAATCCTGATACTCACCAACTCATGCTTCATCTGTAGGTGTAGGCATGTGGTGCTTCATTTGTAGGTGTAGGCTTGCAGTGCCTTAACTCGTCAATCTGCCATAAGGAAGTAATCTCTACAATCTGTACAGTAATCCCAAATTCCATTAAGCATACAAAGAACATCGAAGATTCAGATAACATAAACAAATAGATCAAGAAATTCAAACGGCTACCAAATCTTCAATCAACATTTCCTTGTCTTTGTGGCCCAGGTCTGGTCGATCATCATTCCAAAAGGCGCTGCACAATGAAAAGGTGGTCATAAATCCCAAACAGCCTTCCTCTGTATAGGAAATGTTCATAAACATCAAAAGTAGAGTATGTACTACTTCCAAAAAAATCCAAACCAAAATTACTACAAGAGATCTAGGTGTGGTAGAAAAATAAACTTCCTAGTCTAATTAGTTATCATTTTTGGGCATTTTCTTGAGCAATGAAATAATCAGGGGTGTGGAAAGTTGCCACAAATAAACTGAGATGGACAAAACAGGTGGATTGGGAAGAATAATTCAAGTGCATATGGAAAAAACTGAGATTCCCACGAATTCAGTAACAGGACAAAAGCACATAAAAAAGACCAGATAAGCTATCCCACTACTTCATCTAGTTGATACTTGAAAGAATTGAGCTTTAAAAAACAAGGAAGAATAAATTCATAAGCAGTGAATTGCAATGGAATTCCCTTGAGTTTGGTGGTCTATGGTCTTGAGCGAGAAAAGGATGGGTGTTCAAGTTTGCAGGTTCACATAGCAGCAATGGCACCATGTTGCATTTTATCATTACTGCCCAAGTAAAGCACTGAATGATTGGTATGCAACATAATAATCATATATTGTCCACCTTTCCTTTTGCACTGTCGGTGAATAGAAGAACATGGTTCTAAAAAAGGAAACTCGTTCCTAAAGAGTACAAAAAGGTAAGCCAATTTTACAAGTCAATCATATAGATGCTAAGCCCTAAAATGATGATTTTGTGAAGATTGTGAATTTCACCTCACTTGCATGGGCAAGTTGCTATTGTACACAGATGACCTCATCTTGAGTACAAAAACATCCAATGGATTGATGGAACACTCGAGGGGCCCGGAATTCTTTTTAAAGTAGCAGAGATGCAAGTAAACATCATAAAATGGGATACTCTTGAAAGGAAATGGACTCTCCCTTAGAAGAAAGATGAAGGAAATAGGTATTTCTTTGGAGGAGAGTCCCTAGAAATAGTTACATAATGCATGTCTTAATTTGGATTTCTACAGCAAGCTCCATTGGAGTCATGCACAACGAAGAGAATACAAAGAGGTTGGAAAGTGCTGTACCCAATACAGAATAAGTTTGGGAATGCAAAATTGTGGGAATAAAAGACAATTAGGGTCATGTTTGGGTTACTGCATCTGTAGTGCTCTACCAATGTGATGTTTGAATTAGCTTTAAACATCTGGATTGAAGTGGAGAAAGATAGAGAGAATCAGAAGTGTCTAATTACAAGCATTTTTAGAATCACGACATAATCCCCCAACAGCAAAAACAGGTACCTTTCCACTGGAGGCAGCAGCGATTATTTTTCTACTGGGCTACCTAAAAAAGCTTAAGAAATGGCGACTAAACAGTGAACTAAAGTGGTGGTCGGAGAAGTAAGTAGGAAAAAGGGAACTTGTCTGAAGCAAAACAAGTGGATGAGAACATGGGGCATTAGCTTACATGAATGCCCAAACACAAATCAGGAAATCAAAAAGTATGTAAGAGAAAAAAATAGGCTATTTCTGTGGATTAAGAAAGTTGGCAAAATTTGAGAATAATACCTCACGAAATTCAATTCTGTATGTCAGCATCACAGAAAGTTCACAAAGGGGCAGAGATTAAGGGAAAGTCAAAGATGTTAATAACCAGTTGAGAACTAGTTCACACCAGCTCAACTATATGACCAGTTGATGGGCAACGCCCAAGGAAGAATGGAAAGGGGGATGTGTTTGTTTAGTGCCTCAAGTTAGTAACATCCAAGCTAATTATAGCTGCATCTTGAGGGATGAGTGGTGGCATACCTTCGTTAAAGGGAGAACTTTAGCAAAGAGAGGGAATTCCGATCAAATTTAGGAACAAAAGATCTATATCCTCGAAAAAGAAGCAGCAATGGCTTCTGTTTAGACCAGCTGTTCTTGTATAATTCTTGTGTACCCTCTCATCCTTCGCAACTTATATCAGGACACCATTAATTTTTAGTGGTCCCATAGACTATTTTAGTCTCATAGACTTAACTAAAACTATTATCATCTTATCTTGGTACTTAGTACTTACAAGACTCATAGACTATTTCTTTTTAGTGGCTCCAAAGAATATTTTAGTCTCATAGACTTAACTAAAACCATTATCATCTTATCTTATCTCAGTACTTAGTACTTACTAAGACTCATGGACTATTGCTTTTAAGTGGTCCGATAGATTACTTTAGTCTCTGTTGGCTAGATTTTATGCACAACTGAAAACCTAGGTAGTCATGAGATAAATCTCCCTCATTTACCGGTGAGGCTCCGTGTAAGATTTTGTCAATTGTATTTCCTAATATCTATTTGTTGGTATTACTTTAACTATGTAGCTCATGAACCATAGCTAGACAATTTTGCAGCAAGTAAGCAGTTGTAAGCAATATGTGCAGGAAAGAGAAATAATTAAATGCGAGAAGAAAGGAAAGGAAATGTGCAACCTAACCAATAGTTGATAGAGTTGATTACATGCACATAGAAGAAACAAATAGATCTTAAAATGCAAAATTTGAAGCAAGGGAAATTTTCAGATCTAGATCTAAGACAACACAAAGTTTATGCATAGATCTAAAAATAAATAAGAGACGAATGCACCGTTGACACAAAGTTCTCCGGAAATCTCTTCTCTATTCCTCTACTTGCAAAAAGCTATCAGGGGTTTCAGCTCAAAGTTTGGAACACAAGAATGTTGATTACAAATTCCGATATCCTAACCCGTAGGTTCTTCCTCTATTTATAGTGTATAAAGGGCAATTACAAATAGGAAGCTTTAAATGAATTCCCGCATGCAAAAGCTATGAAAAGGGAAGCAGCTGGCAATCTTCCTCCTGGAATTCCTCTTTGCATGACATGCATGATTTATAACTAAAAAATAGAACCTTTTATTTTGCATATCTACCACCTATTTCCAAGTAATTGAATTCTTCAAGTAAAGGCTTTTAAACCAATCACTTAAGTTTTATAATTTAATTGATTGCTCAATTACTTTGTCGGAGAAAATAAAAGAAAGAGGAAAAGAAATAAGATGAAAGCTGCAACCCTCCCGGTCTTGTTATTTTGCATGTGGTTGACTCTTTTGCCTTTGATTCTCACCAAATTGGATCTGGAAGCTATGCATGACTGTGATTTGCTTGCGGGTATTGCCTTTGACCTGTCTTCCCTTCTATCCTTGAAGCTTTTGCAATTCTTCTTCAGTACATGCACCAGTGCAATGTTTGCCATAAATAATTCAAACAAAACTCATCATTTTTATTTTTTAATTGCATATGAGCAATTTTAAATTCTGGAAAGCACTCTAGGTGAATGCAAATACAAGTAAATTCAATGAAGGCTTCAATTGGAAGATTGGGAGCACATGCACAAGATCTGGAAGGAATTTTCCATGCACTGACTTCTACACAGGCTGCGTTAGAAACAAGAGGATGAATTTTTGTCGGAAGCCTTTGCAATTATGAGATCTGGATCTATCAATTAAATCGGTGATAGGTTCAGGGCCTATGTCTGTATCATTGACTTTAGCAAATCTGGAAGCTATGCATGATTCTGTTGATCTTTCTCTTTCATCATGCTTCAACATGGCTAGAACAATCTTTGTCTGAGCTCTTTTTCTTTTAATTTTGTCGGAATCCCTTGCAATTGGATCCATTTGTGCAGATCTGGCAACTTCTTCAGATTCGGAAGATATATTCAATGTACCTGACATTGATTTGAGCACCTGTGATGAATACCTGCAATTTTATTCAAACAAAGATGGAGTCCATGGCACGAATACTTGATTTTTATCACCAAAATCTGCATATAAACCCTGTTGCCCTAAAATTTGAGGTTTTGTTTGCATGCAAAACAAGCAAAAATATTATTTAATTCACCAGGCACATATACCAACATGCAGATGCTCAGAATGACCAAAATTAGGCTATTCCAACCCTAGGCGCCAAAACTAGAAGCTTCCCGGCAGTGGAAAATAAACTTTAATGCAAAATCCTCCTTTTGGCGCCAAAACCTGTCTGGGCTGCAATCCTCATAAAAAAGAATTAATTGTCTCTCCCTTATGGCATCCCATGCTTATATAACCTCCAACATGCTATTTTTAATAATTGCCTCTTCCTATTTCTGGCAATTTAATTAATTAATAGCCATGTTTATTCATCCAATTTGGGCGCCCAAGTACATTCTTTGGTTGTTTTTAAATAATTTATTTTATTTATTTTTAGCATGCATCCTTGACTTCTTCTTAGCTCTTCCACTTGCATTGACTTTTCTTCTATTTATGGCACAAAATTGGGTGAATAAACCATTAATAAATATTATTAAATGCATTGTTATTCACCCAAGATGTGTCGCACTTTTTGGCAAGAAGAATTGCTAAAAATAAGAAGTCAACTTGATGGGAATTTCCACCCTACACTGCAGCTCCAAAAATCCCCTCTTCCACTTAAGTTATTTGACTTTCATAATGGGAATTTTTACCTGCAAGGTAGGTAAGAAATTCCGCACTCTCGCTACTACCAAAATTCCCACTGGCAAATTAAAACATCTCCCAAAAAGTGCGACTTGTATTAAAAATAGCTTCCTTTGATAAAGTGCGACTTGCATGGGTGAATAAACCTCTTTGGTGGGAAAAGTTAGCCTGCTAGGCAGGCAGAAAATTCCATCGGTGCTTTAAGTGATTTTTCTTTATTTTATAATGGGAATTTTTACCCTACAAGGCAGGTAAGAAATTCCCGCCTACTATCGCCTCTAATATTCCCATTGCAGCTTAAGTGACTTTGACTTCATGGGAAAAAGTACCTTGCAAGGCAGGTAAAAAATTCCCGCTTGCCCACCACCAATAGTATTCTCATTGCAGCTTAAACCCATTCATTCCAAAAAGTGTGACTTGCCTAGGAGAGGCTTTTTGTGCTTGACTTCATCTTTTTTGGTCAAAAGTTTGCTTTCTGAGGCTGATTCCTTCTGGTGCAGTGGCCATAAATGATCTCAAATGCTCCAGGCAATTAAACAGACTATACAAGACAAAGAACGGACCCAGGGGAATTAAACAGAAAGACCACGGGAAAACCGAGAAAACGCAAAAGAAATAAATAAAAACGAAAAACGTTGCCAGAAGTCACAGACAAAGCTTTGAATTCATTCCTGGTGAAAATCCTATTGAAATGTGTGGATACTGGCATGCAAAACTTCAACAGGATTCAACCAGAGCACAATTTACTTCAAACGGGGCTTTATTTATTTAATAAATAATTAAATAAAAATTTCCCGCAGACAAAACTTGGCAGAGGGATAAAATGAGTTTCAACATCTAGGTATTTGTCAAAATTGGCTCATATGGTTCACTAGGAATATCTTAACATAATACAAACATCTTTTGGCAATAAAAACACAAAAAGACCCATTATTTTAAAAGAAAAAAAAAATTAAAAGGGTAATCCCAGATTTGAGGGGTGAAATTTGGGGACACCGATCTCATAGACTTACCTAAAGTATTCTCATCTTATCTTGGTACTTAGTACTTACTAAGACATATTCCAATCAAAACAACCATCTACTCATAGATGCAAGATAATTGAGAAGTAAAATCTTCTAATATCAAAGCCAAGTATGCCCTAACTATATAGCACAAATGGGATATATGGCTTGAATGTCTTGGGATTTACTAAGACTTGGGACAGAAGGCTGAATTGAAAGCACATTGAGTTCCTAGAGATAGGAAAGACAGTCAAAGGCCAAAAATAGAAATGTGAAGAATTAGTTGAAGGCGAAAGAAACAATGGAGAAAAGGATTAAACAAATGAATACAAAAATATCACATATGGAAGAACAAGCAGGCGCCCAAAATAAGCAACATGAAGCAATCTTGAACAAGTGGCATTCAAAGGGAGTCCTGTTTTAAATGGATGTGCAGCTCAGCTAAAGTGAGAGTGGAAAAATCTTCAGTGGAGTTTGACTTTCACTTCTGCCCCTGCCCTAGAGATAAACCTGCTCCATAATCCACTACCTATACTTCAACTAAAGAGAGAGAATATATGTAGAGCTTAGTTTTGATATGGCACATATTTGATAGCACATATTGTCGGCATTGCACATAATATAATAAGACAACAACATCAATAAAGGAATGTTTAACCTTTATATTGTGTGATAAACTTAATGGGGTTATTTAATTGTGTTGTAAGGCTAGTTGACAGCTTGAGGACCATTGTGTCTATCCATCACACCTATCCCTTTCACTTTCTATATATATACAACTTGTATAAAATTGATCCTAGCTCTCCATCTCGTGTGTATTGCCAATTCGAATTAATCAATAAGAGTCAGGTCGGAAACCCTATACAACATGATTATATCAATCAATGAAGACAATTCACTCTATCTATTCTATTATGCTCTTATGTGACATGATGATGAATTAGCATGAATTCTTATAGGTGGTTCTATTCTTGTCAATTTTGTTGGATGTCCTTTTTTGTTCTGTATTGCATAACTATGACAAATGTGTTTCATTGTAAACATGCAAGCATTTGATAAACACACACATGCATACGTACATGCATGCATAATTCTTATGAAAAAGGCCTAAACTCGTAACTAACATTCTCTCTTTAAATCCATGAAAGGGCTTGGTTTAAGATGCAATTATAAAGTTGTCGATTAAGTTGACCGTATATTGCTTCTTGGCAAAATTGATATGTTGTGTATTGTATTTTCAATTTTGCTTCCTCATTAAATGGACGAAGGGCTTAATGCTTAGCATCACCTGAAGATACCTAAAAATAACTCAGAGAGAATCTAACGGTCATTGCCTACCATGGTTGTAAAACTTGCAGAAGTGGCAAGTTAGAAAGTTTGGTGAGTACTCACAAAATTTAGCATTGAAAAAATCACAATTTTTTTTTATTATGGGCAAATAGTTTTTTGAAAGGGACTATACCCTTATACAAAAGTGCTCAACAACAAGATTTTATCCCAGAAAAGCCCAACAACAGAAAATAATCTGTCGAGGAAAGAACCAACAAAAGCAAACCAGCTGCTACAAAAACAACAAATAAACAACAACATAACAGCAACACAGCTGCCTAGCAACTGCGTATTAGACCATTTGCCTAAATGTAGCAATGAAAGCACCCAAAAGACAGAATCAAACCTTGTCCGACATGGTGGGGGATTTAGATTTGGCATTTCCCTTCTTTTTCCTATCCACCACAGTCCATTCCTGATTTCCCACATCCACTACAGTCGGAAGAAAACTGCAATGGGTTTGATGGGGATGTGACCCATAGGAAGGGGGGTCGAAATATCCTTAATCACTGAATCAGCAACCTGTAAAGAATAGTCTGGAGGCTTCTCTGTATTGGTCTGTGAATCAACCATGATGGGTGAGTTAACTTGCAGAGGGGCACTAGATTCCTTAGCCGGATCTGAGTCAATTGTAAGATGTTCAGGTAGAGAATCCTTCCACCAGGCTGTTTTGGTCTTACGTTTGGAGTGTTCACAATCATCTGTAACATGACCAGTTTGGAAGCAACGCCGACATCTGAAGGCAAGTCTCTCATAGTCTATCCTCTGCACCCAGAGCCTGGCACCAATCTGTAGATTGATTTCTGCTGGTAAGAGTTTGGAGGTATCGAGATTAACCAGGATTCGAGCATAAGTAGTATGTGCTTGAATGGAGGTCTTATCATCAACTGCCACACATGAGCCAAGAGTATCACCTATAGCAATGAGACAAGATCTATTCCAAAGCTGCAGTGGGAGTCCTGGTAAACGAACCCAAATCGGGTAGGTATCAAAAGACTCCTTTAACGGGTCGAAAGACGGATACCATGGTTTGGACATAAGCCCGTGTTCCCCCCAAACCCAATGTTGGCTAAAAATTAAATCCCTATCTTCAGGGGTTTCAAAGACAGCAATGAAGTAAGCTTTAGCACAAGGATAAAGCTCAATCTTACCTTGTATTTTTTCTCTCCATCTCTGGGTTATCCAGTCATGAAGCTGAGAAAGCTTAGGCCAAAATTTGTGAAATCTACATATGAGACCCAGGTGGGAGAGATTTTCCTCCTCCTTAAGAACCTTTAGAAGTAGATCCTCCTCGATTTTCAGCGTCGGGACCTCTTGGGAGGGTTTCAAGAGCTCATTTCTGGCATTCTCCTTCTATTTGGAGACCGCTGAAGCATAAGATCTGGACCTATTGTCACTGTTTTGTTTGTCCTAGTTCTGGCTGACCCCTGTTTCTCTCCCTCCATCACCAGAGCCACACATAGTCCCTTGCAACCTGCAGTTGCTAGTGTTGAGTTTTAAAGGAGATGATGATTCTTTGTCTGAACCATCTTTACCACCCCATGAGAGAGCACCCCTGTTTTGTGACCAAGCAGAGAAACTCCATCTCGGTTTTGCTGAAAAGGGGAGTCTTGGTTAGCATTGAAAGCCATGTCAATCCATGAGGTTGGTGCTTTATTCTCCTCTTCATTTTTGTAGCCACCGCCCTCAGAAACCTCTGGTTTCCCAAAGCCGCCGCCAATGATAGGGACATCATCACGAATTTTAGAGCAGGGCGAATCCCTAGCAGCCTTCGTGCCTCCTCCATCCCTATTTGCAGACCGGCGTGGATCAGCAAACCCAGGCTGGCAGACCTGTGTGAAGCCCGCGTAGAAACCATGGAGCTAGGGCACTCGAGCGTGGGCGGGAAGCGAGAAGGGAATTTTAAGAAAATTTATCAAAGAAATCACAATTACTCGCCACACCCAAAGAAAACTTTTTTTTTTCAAAACATATTTTATTTAAAACTTAATTCTTTTTCAAAAAAATCCCTTTCTATGGATTTAAAGGATTTTATTTTTCTTGTCATTACTCTCTAAATTCATTTATTATGATTTTATATAGCATTTTGTATGTTGTATAAGTTCATTTTGTATAATTTGGTAGATTTTTGCCAAGAGATGGGCCCAAATTTTGGGCACTGAGCTTAAATCCGATACCCAAGTTGTAAGACTATGTTGCCTGTATTATCAGCAAAGGCTGATGGAGTGGTGTCATTGGCCAATGCGGTGAAATCAAACAAAATGGAAAGGAAGCCAAAATGAAACATAATGCTATTCATGCCATTACAAACATTGTCATATTGTATGAGGTGAAGCCTATTAAGAGATGAATGATTGTGTGTGAACTAGTTCTCAACTGGGTATTTTCTAAACTAAGAGGAATTCAAAAAAGTTAATACCCAGTTGAGAACTAGTTCACACCAGCTCAAATATTGTATGAGGTGAAACCTATTAAGAATTGGGAAATAGTATGCCTAGCAGATTCTCGGGGTGGCGTTTCCAGAGACCTACCATGACCAATGGCTCTTAGACCCATAGTTACCACGTCCGGAAACTGGATCCGTTCAGCGAGGGCCAAAAATCAAATCGAATTCTTGAAAAAGTTTAGAAAACTCCTATTTAAAACTTAATTCTTTTTCAAAAAAAATTCCTTACTATGGATTTAAAGGATTTTATTTTTCATGTCATCACTCTCTAAATTCATTTATTATGCTTTTATATAGCATTTTGTATGTTGTATAAGTTTATTTTGTATATTTGGCGAGTTTTGCCAAGCCTCGAGACCTGGGCCCAAAATTTGGGCAGTGAACTTAAATCCATCCAAGTTGTAAGACTATTTTTCCTACATTATCGGCAAAGGTGATGGGGGTCATTGGCCAAATGGAGTGAAATCAAACAAACAGAAAGGAAGACAAAATGAAACATAGTGGTATTCCTACCTTACAAACATTGTCATATTGTATGAGGTGAAGCCTATTAAGAGATGAATGGTGTGTGAACTAGTTCTCAACTAGGTATTTTCTAAACTAAGAGGAAGTCAAAGATGTTAATACCTAGTTGAGAACTAGTTCACACCAACTCAAATATTGTATGAGGTGATGTCTATTAAGAATTGGGAAATTGTATGCCTGCTGATTCTCATGTTGGCGTTTCAGAGCGCTACCATGACCAATGGCTCTTAGACCCATAGTTACCAAGTCTTGGAAATCCAGATCTGTTCATGAGGGCCAAAATCAAAAAATAAAGAATTCTTGAAAAAGTTTAGAAAACTCTTAATGAAATACATACATATTATATAAGGACATAATTTATAAATATGTGAAAATTGATAAATACAAAGGAAAAACAAATAATGTAATATAAAATGATCACATATTTAATATATAATAATATATTATGTTGTTGAGTGTATTTTTTGAATTTTCGCAATAAAACTAATGAAAAAAATTAACAAATGGGCGAACCCTAACTAAACTTATCTAGGATGGCTGAAAAATTCAGGTCCCGACAGATTTCGTGTTGATCCATCTGAACTTGATAATTATGCTTATATCACATATCCATTGATCTAAGGTTATGCTTATTTGTTTAACCTTTCACATCATTACCTTGATCATAGACCCACATAAGAATTTTGTGTGGACCTACCAAACCTTCTACTTGCAGGTAGCCTAAAAAGTTGTAATTTATATTTAATCTTGAGCTAGAGAAGTTGCACAAAACTAAAATGCGAGGCATAGAAGGAATTCTTTGTTAAGTAGTATGAGGACACAATGAAACAAGAGGAAGAGCAAGAGAAAGAATGAACAACGTCAACGAAGTTTATGAATTTTGAGTTACAATCATATAAGAAATGACTTGCCACTATTGAGAGGAGTCCTTTGAAGACAATTGATCTTTGAAGATCCGAAAGAATAGTGGAGAGAAAACATAGATGGTTATCAAGGATGAGGTTGATGAGGAAATTATTGACCCCAATGGCCTTGGAGCTTGAGAGTAGGGATGGCAATGATTGTCGATAGTCCAATGTCTAGCATGTAATGAATAAGGACAATTTGCTTGTGATTTTCTAAACAAACCCGAAGGGAAACTGTCATTGATGTGCTATTGGTATCTTTGTTGGTGTGGACCACAGAGACCACGATGATAACAATTGTACCAAATAGTGGGCCAAGAATGATATGAACATGTTCAAACTAGAATGTCATGTAAGTAACAAATTCAATTGTAGAAAAGATGCAATAACCAAATCTAATGGCTATGGGCGCTATACCATATTGGTGCAAATCATATGACCAATGACCTATGTAGATCTATAGGGCATTTCCAAAAAAAAAGCTGCGGGAAATGTTGTTTAGTCGGTTTTCCGGCCGGCGACTTTTCAACAATTGATCCACCTCGCCGGCTCGGCGAGGTCGCTGTGCTGGGGTTGTGGCGAATGCCCTGAAGTCGGCCGAACCACTCGATCGGGTGTCACAAAGGAGAGACTCGTGGATGTAGGAGATAAGATCTAGCAAGACATGATGGGAGAGTCTCGGGTAGAAGCATCAAGTCTATTTTTGAAGGTGGGGCACTTGTTTGTAGTCAAAGTGGTAAGTAGATAACAAACATTCCTATCCTCATGAATGTAAAGGACCTATTAAGCACCATCTCGTAATTGCATGTGAGCATTGGAACGAAGACCAACCCTATGGAGATGGATGTTCTAAAGGAAGAGGATTATGTTTGAACCTTATCGCAATAATGATAAAGATTGTCGATGCCATTTCGGTGACCATAGGCATAGGTTGGATAATGTTATCTTTATACTGTCTTAAAAGTGAATGAATTTCATATTGGAATCTAGTTAGAGGAAGTTGAATAAATCAAACTTGTGGTCACCAATATTCCAAATACCAATTACCATCAGTTCGGGATAGGACCTTAACGATCCTTGCTGCCCAACATATCTATAGTTAGGGTGATGTATGTCACTATGGATTTTGTGGTCATCCCATCGTTGAAATCAACATTTGACCCTCTCTTTAGATGAGTGTGTATGAAGAAGGCCAAAACGGACTTGAATATGAAGAAAGACATCTTATCCTTGGGGTAGAAAGGATGAAAAATGAGTAAACTAAAATTTGCAGAGAATAAGTTAGGAAGCCACTTTGACTCTAGATATGACAATTAAGATAGGAAGAGGGTAACATACGTAATATATATTACATACCCCTTCATCTAGCTTATGACATTTTGTTAGGATCCATCTAGGCCTTCTTCTTGAACTATGTCCTTTAACCAACTCATTCTTCAATATTCATGTTGTTGATGTAAGGCAATGGTTCTTGGTCAATTTTACATTAACTAGAAGGTATATATGCTTGTTGGCTTCCCTATATAAAGTGTCCAAACCTTATTGGCTGAAATGCCAACAAGTCACTAGTTTCCTTTAGGATATTTTCCAATTTCCAACTTGGATTCATCATTCAACCCTCTCTTCACCTTGTTGATAATTATTTGAGAATCCCGTTTCACTTCTAGGCATCTAACTTATAAGTTTAGCGCCGATTTTAGGCCCTCCACCAGTGTTGTATCCTTAGCTTGATTATTGGTTCTTCAGGACCAAAATACAAAGAAACTTCTACAAATGCCCCTTTATCATCCCGCAAAAAACATCCTACTCCAACCCTACCGGGTTGTTCTTAAGCTCAACCAAATTGTAATTTGTATATGCTTAGGGTTGATAGGATTGCTCCGCATCTCTTCTTTTTCCTTTCTTAGGGTTGACCCTTTAATGAGTACATTTTGTAGGTCATATTATAAAGTCATTAAAGAAATATTAATTTTTCTAGTGGTCACATAGGTGTCATAATGAATAATATTTAGTTGACTTTAGTAAAGTGTCATTATGACACTAATTATCTTAGTCTACATAAACAAGGCGCTTGTATAGTTATGGTTGTTGAAGTACATTATAACTTCATTTCTTTTTTATATGTAGCATTTAATCACGAATACAAGCATCGAGCAAGCATTTAATCATGAGTACATGCATTAAAAAAGCATATAATCATGAATACCAACATTGAGCAATTCTATTTGTATTTTCAATCTAGCACTTTTAACAATCTTGTAAAATGGAAAACGTAAGGTAGAAACCAAGGTGGATGATTGGAGAAAAAATGGTGAAGATGGAGAGATTTTGGTAGGGGATGGAGAAATGCGGGTTGTTGGTAGTTTTTGGCAGACAACAATGGAGAATCTTGTCAGCTTTGCGGGTTTTGAGCTTGTAGTGACACAACTCGAACAATGGGTTTGCAGGGCTCGGTGGGTTGGAAAACTGGGTCAATAGATAAACTACAGTAGAGATTGGCGTTTCTTGGGCCTTGAGGCGATGAAATTGTAGACTTAGGGTGAAGAATGTAGAGCCCAGGGCAACAAATGAGGCAATTGAGGTTTCTCAGGCCTTTAAGTAGGGGAACGATAAATTAAGGGTGATGAATGGAAAATTTAGGGCAGCGAACAGAGCTATTGTTGCTGAAGGCGCGGTCTTTCTAGGGCCTCTATCCAATAGATTACATGTGAAGAGTCAAAAAAAAATAGGGCAAAACCAAAATCAATTATGCCCACGGGTGAACTAGTCACCATGGTGGTGTGAAGTGTAGCCTTCGAGAGAGAATAAGGTTGTTGAAACTACAACAATCACAATAGGAGATGATGATTTTGAGCTAGATGTGGAAGATTTTGAGGATTGAACAAACATCCGTAGGGTCGAGAGGAAGAAGACAAAATATGGAGGAGGTAAGAAATGAAGTTAGGAAGCTATGAATTGATAAAGATTTCCAAGTTATTTTCTTACTTCTTTTCTCGTAACATTTTCTGTTTAGAAGTTAGAAAATATGTTTTGGAATATAGATCCAGTTGGTTCATGGGTAAAAGGTTTTCTTTCATTGAACCATGGTCAAAACGATTTAACACACTCACTGAAAACATAAACAACATTCTTGTTTGGGTCAATCTTTATGCTCTTTGCTTGAATTTTGAGGAGAAAAAATATTCACAAAAACATGGGATGCCATTGGACAATACTTGTACACGGATGAGCAAACTGAAGAGAATTTGAAACATAAAGTCATCATGAGTAAAGCTAGAATAATGGTTTTGATGAATGTGACAATCTTAGGTCCTAAAGTGTAACTCTTCAATCAAGCGAGTACAATTGGATTTAATTGATCGATTATGAGAATCTCAACACTCGTTGCTATGGATGTCAGCAAACAAGTCACTTAAAGAGGAAATGCCCAAATGGTGGCATTAGCGGAGGGCCAAAAGATAAAACCAACAATGAGAAGATAACCATTGGGTGTACTCTTTGTTGGCATGATCTTTTTTCTTAGGAAAAATATGGCACCTTGACAACAATGTGTGGAGTGAAGTCCCTCCTCTATTATAAGGGGAGGCACCCTTTAAGAAATAAAATATATATATACTAAACTAACTTGCGGGGATGGGATTTTACTCCCAGAGAATGGAATATGAAATGAGAAGAGGGAAGAAAGGAATGTAGGAGAGAGAGAGAGAGAGGAAACTTGCATTTTGAAAAAATAAATGCAGAGGCTATTCTAGTTTGCAAGGAGATCAATAACATATAAAAGAATTGTCATTCAAATGCTAACATTTCAACCATGAAATGAAAGCAAACACGAGAGAGAGAGAGTGCTCAATCAAATGCTAACATTTCAACCATATGAAAGGAGACACAAGAAAAAATGTATATTCAAACGCAAAAGAGAATACCATTACCAGAGAAGATTCAACACAAATACTAGTTATATTTCTAAAATGTAACTTCAAAATAGAACAACTTCCCAAGAAGCCTTCTTCAAAGATAAACTTCTGTTATATGAACCTTGAACTGGCCTTTTGCTCCACATTTGCTTTTTTGCTCTCACTTTCTTGGATTTTCAATACTTGGAACCTGGTAAAAAAATTTGATGATTCTCTACATTGGAAAAGCTGCACTATTGCCATGAGTGCTCTGATAGTTCGCCGCCTTTCCGACGCGCATTTTTCCTATACATATTTTTGTGTTATTTGAATTTCAGAAGTGGGGTTTGGGGCAGAAACCCCCAACAAGCTTGCATGCAAGCACAATTTGAGCTTCTTGCGGCCTTCAGGATGCCTTGACGCACTCTAAATTGTTAGCTTTGTGGGCACATCCAGATGGGCATATGAGCTAAGGTGGCGTGAGAGCGTGCATGTGGAAGAGTCGCCGAGATCAGAGTTGTGTCAAGTTGTGCAAGAGCATGATGGAAGGCATGTGGAGGTGTGGAGGAAGTCGAGGTGTGCACATGGGAGAGTGGTTTGATTGGGCAATTTGGGTGCACAAAGGAGCAGGGAAGGGGGAAGAACGCGCGCGAGGAGAATTGTGGTGGAAAAGCACGTGACCGTAAGTTTGAAAGGTGCGTGGGATGAAAGTGTGACGCCGATGCAGGAATGCTTGATGGCTGCGTTTGAGTTGGTGGCTGGTAGGTAACATGCACACGACATGAGGGGAGACATGAGCGGGAAGTGAGGCTTGCGAGGTTCGCTTGGAGGAGTAGCTTGCGAAAATGATGAGTAAGGTGGAAGGCGCAGTTAGGCGCGACTTGGATGGAAGAGTGGTGGGTGCGAGTTGAAGGGATGTGGACAGGAGCTCGGGTGTGTGCGAGAAAGGTGGTAGGATGCGAGCAGTCACACGTGGTAGGAGCAAGGGATAGTCGAGACAATGGAGGGTGAAACATGGTGTGCACATGTGCAACGAGATAGAAGGCAGTTGAGACAAAAGGGTAGTGCGTAGGCATGTGATGCGTAGGTGGCACATGCGTGCTGTGGTGCATGTGGGAGAAGAACTGTGTGGGGGTGCAGAGGAAGAGAGTTGCACGCGCTAAAGGAAGGCATGACTCGGGTACGTGGCAGTAGAGTGGAAGGCCACTTGGGAGAGAGTTGGTTCGCGCATGGTAGAGAGATGAATAGGATTGGGAGTGAGGAAGAGTGGAGAGCTCGTGGAAGGGAAGAGACATACACGCAACTGTGATCACCTAGTCCTTTGATTCCCTTAATGTGGACAATGACCCAAAAAAACAAAATTTTAACACATTGAAGACAATTTCTGAGGGTCAACACTCTTAGAGTTCTTGGAGTAGAACCAATGCAAAAGAAGGAAGAATCACAACCAAGTTACTAGTTAGGTCAATGGAGGATCCTTCCTTCAATGAAGGATCAACTAAGGAACTCTCCAAAGAAGGTAATGGTTAGTTTGAATTTTCCTCAGCAATCACTTTTAGCAGACTGAGCAGCTTGGAGACGAAAAAAGTTTAGTAGAAGGTCAGTTAATAATCGTTGAAACTCCAAGATACTATCTTAGAAGTCTGAATTGCAAAAATACTTTTTCTAATCTAGCATCTCTCGTTGAAAGAGTTCCTTCTCAGTAGGAAAAATAAACACAAGAAACATAAAGTGTAATCTTGGTTTTTTCTGTTGTTGTCCTTGTTAGAAGGATTGTACTTTAGCTAGTTGTCGGACAACTTTCTTTTGTTCGGGTTGTAGTGTAGCCTTGTCTGGTCTTTGTCCTTTTAGTCTTAATCGTCAATGTTTTGATCTTATGTTAAAAGGGTTGGGGTCCTTTCAAAACCTACTTTTACCCTTAATCAAAAAATTCTATCCGCCTTCCTTGGATTGATCTTTTCCCGATTTTTTGAAACAAGCGATCAACAAACATATATTGATAAAGTGCTCGTTGATAAATACCAAGGCATTGATGTACCATATTCTTTTTGATTGGTAAATTGTTAACAATCACACTCACCATCTGTAGTGCCCACCCATGTGGGACCCGGATGCAAGACCAAAATACCAAGATATTCTTTTTGACTTTCGTTTACTTGATAAAACTATGTGACACCATACATGCTCACAAGAGATTGCTCAACACCACATGCGATATTTATACCAACATGAAGGACATGCAAATGTAAAAAGACACAAGATAAAATTGATGCCATACTTATATAAACTAACAAGTATGATACTACAACCCAACCACAACATGAACATCATGAATAGGCACCTTCAACAATATCATGTTTTCATGGTTATCTCTTTATTGTAATCTTATTTCACTATTAGCCTTGAAGGTTCGAAGGGCACTTGACATGAAACATACATTTACCTTTTTTTACTACATTTCATTTATTTCGTTCAACACTTCACTTAAGATCCTTCCACCTTCACTACCATTTAAACTCCCTCATATAACCCTATAAGTCTCGAAATCATTTATCTTGTAAACAAAATTTCCCATTCCCAAGGCTACATATTCATTATTTCATTCGACATCATTGTTTAACCCACACTATGTATATGAGACATGCGCTCATACCTCAAGGTTGTATATTTCCCATTTTAATAAAACGTTTTGGATCACAATGATGCCCTCCTTTATTTTCATTTGTTTTAAGATCGTCTTAGGCATTTTAGTTGGTTTGACATCATTCAAGGTGCATATGTTTTTTTGTAACAATCATTCCAAAGTTTTATCTCGCTTTACTCTTGTTCTAATTATATTTACGTTGTTACTTAGATCTCATATTAACATCGTTTTTAGAACAATTATGATTCGTAACACTTGCTTTTCACATAGGGATTCAAGACTACAAGGAGTTTGATCTCACACAACACAATTCATTTTCATTATTTCTAGACTCTCAATTTTAAAGTCATTTTACAAATGAGACATTCGTGGGGAAACATACATCAAAGTCTCTTTCACCAATAACCTCATGAGAGGTCACACAATTAATCATTTCATTTGCACTCAAGGAATCTACACCTTACTAAATTCAAAACCGGAGTAACCAAACACCCTTATTTCGCAATACTTTGTCAAATCCAAAGGTATTTCTTTTATACTTGACGGTACCTCTTGGTTAGAGTCATTTTTAATAGTTATACGTCATAAGTTTCATTTTCTAGATAAGAGATTATGTTTCGCATGCTCGAACTCACGTGGAGCAGTTTATATGCACTTTCAACAACAAAAGAAGGCCTAACTAAGTTATAAGATAACTCCAAGTTTCACTTATGTGTCAATCTTATATCATTCACATTTTACATGAGTCGGGATTCTATTTGAGGTACTAAGTGAGGTACCACCTCACTTTATGGTTTGCCAAGGTATGCTTGATCACATTTCAAAGTTGTGGAATTACATTTCCTAATTGCCCCTATGAATCAAGTACGTTCATTTCTTAGCCCTCTATGCTTAACCTCAAGACAACTATACAATTACATTGCTTAGACCTTATGTCCCACATGTCACAAAAGTGACTCTAAGCCTTAAACTAAAGCATCCCACACAACTTCAACATGCATGAATATAATTCCTAGTGGGAACCCCTCATACTCTAAACAATGTTTAACCATTACCATTCCTATAGGGTGGTTTCGTGACAAAGACGACAAGCAGACAAGATTCTACAAAATCCTAATTTTGTGCTCTTATTACCTCTAAGCTAGGAGGTGCTAAAAAATGATAAGAAACTAGGATCATCCTTTAATTTTTCAGTTTTCTAAGCTAATGTGTTCACACACAAGAGTGTGTCAAACAAGAATCTTACTCTAAGGTTGTCCTTTTTGTTTTGGTTCTTGTGCGAATTCCAAAGTAATTAGTAAAACACAAAGGAGTTCATTCATTAAGAACATACAAAAGCACGCTAAGAAAGATCATTTCATTTCCAGTTAAACTGTACATCTACACCATTAGCAAGATACAAACCCACAATCCAAATTACTCGATAGAATGCCCATTTTCCCAAGATACCAATATAATACAATTTCTTACTTATCACAAAATAATCAATAAATAACATTCATGTTCATAACAATAGTGTTGATACATCTATTTAATATTACATGTATATTTCAACGATATCCCATATTACAAAAACACAAGCAATGCTACCATTTTCTTCTTGTCTGCATACCTGTAACCACCGCATGGTCAACACAACTGCTGGCATGACATCAAACTACAATCAAACACAATTTACGATTTCACAGTTTTCCAACAATAATGAAACTATATTTAACACACTTCAAAGGAGAGTAAGAAATACAATTCCATTTCATTTCGTTTTCAAAGCCAAGGAGAGAGATAGAGAGAGGAGAGAGAAAAACACCATTTTTCCACAATCAATTTCCTTTCAAGTGAGTGTCAAAAGAGGGTTACCTTCAATCATGTAATTGTGTTTACAAGATTTCCTGATCATTATTTTACTTGGATAAGGTCTTATGACAGTTTTGTCCGTTGAGTCGCAAGTTTCCAAAAACATCAAAATTTAGCCAAGTAGCCCAAAATTTAGCGTTAAAAAAAAAACTGAAACTCAAATGCAAAAGGAAACCAATCCCTACATAGTCCCCTATATACAAGGAAACACTCAAAGCTGATAGAACCCCAAACTGGCGAATCTGCGTTTGATTGGCGCCTGTCTTTCCGGAGCCACTAATTGTAAATGCACCCAAACGGCCTCGTCGTCCAATGACCGGAGGCCTACAAAACCTATCTGGAAAACTAGCTTGCGGGATGTTTTTCTCCAAACTGAGGGTTGATAGTGATTGCCCCGTAGAAATACTAGAGGTATGTGGAAGCCAAAATCCATTTCTACCCCCAAGGCCAAAATGGTGGGTCAAAACCAAACTGTATTTTTAGTTTTCAGCAGCTGTCTAAAGTTGCGAACTAGCCCGCTGGGCTCCTAAATGCGTGATGAAACAAGGTAAAAAAAACGTCCGAGGGACAACCCAAGGTTCGGTTGCATACTCCATGTGACAAGGACACGGTCCAAACTTAATTTTCTCATTTCGAGGTTTATAGGGATGTTTTACGCCTCAAAGAAAACATGTTTTATTTAGATTTTACAAGGTCGCCAAGGAGTAGTTTTGACTAACATTCAAGTAAATCCGCCAACCGCATGGCTTCCGTAACCGGCATTGATATCAAAGTTTTTCCAACCATCCACGAGGTAAATGGGAGTAGCGTTTACATTCATGGTCACTTGTCTAGTTTCGTACAAAATAGAGGCAAAATTTGCTATAAAATAATACGTCTCATTTAATTCACCCAAAAGTTATTTTTCTTTAGATTGATTTACAACTCCATTAAAATTAAGAAAACTAGCAACGTTCAAATCATGCAAGAAAGGGTAAGATGACCATGCCTGTTCGAAAATCAAAGCGGCACGAGAGACTTCAAGCGGTCCACATTCACGATCTACGAGACCACACATTTGAAGAAGATTTTTCATCAAACGGTTCACATGCCTTGTCTAAGATTTCACATTTTTCATACCAATCTTGCACATATTCTAAAACATTGCAATCCCAGCGGTCTCATTTCTCTGACATTTGTCAAACCATTCACATGCCTTGCCACGCTCCCACATTTTGCATACACGTCAAACTGGGCAACGATAACAAATTAAACAAATTTTATCTCTCCTGAAGCTTTGATGGGTGTCCAAGACTCAAGTGTTGTTCTCATTTCCACCATGGCACAGGCTGGGAAGGAAGAAACAAAGGTAGAGGGGGCGTGTGGCTTCAAACCAGCCAACTGTAGTTTTCTTGAAGGTATACAAAGCCTATTCAATGAACCCATTTAGTGAAAATCTCCAAAGGCCTTCTCACCGCAAAACACTGTTCCAGACTCACTCATTCCTCTTTGGCATGCACGCATGCCCATAAATTGCCATGTCATTCCCTGACCCAGAATAATCTCCAAAATCCTCTCACGGATGCTCAGACATTGAATAAAAACATTCTCCCATTAACCCAAAAATTTCATTATTTCATTCTTTGGAAAAAGGTTTGGCACAAGCTCCAATAATTTGGAGGAATTTAGGAGCATTAGGAATATTTACTTATTTGATTATTTTCATTTCATTTTTGTCATTTTATTTTTTTTAAATTTCAAATGATTTATATTATTTAATTATTTTAAATGTGCTTAAACCATAGCCACAACAGCTCTCCATACTGCATTTACCTTATCACGAAAATATCTTTATTTGAAGGTTATGCAGATTGTATTATTATGGCAATATGATTTAGTTAGATCAACGTTATGTTAAAAGCAACTATAAATATCAACTTCAAGCATTGAAAAATGATCTCGATTTGGATGGATCGCAAGAAGACGACATAATCGCACAAGACAAAAACACGAAGATACACTTAGTCCATGAAGGACAACTTCAACATTACCCTCATTATTTTATCATCACAATAGTTTAAATTTTTTATTGCTATTTTTATTTTACGATCACTCCAAACGCGATCAAACAACAACCCGACACAAGTGTTTTTCAACGATCCATGCAAATCGTCAAGGCTGGAGCAAGGGGAAATTTTGACGAGCCGGAGGGGCACTACATCATCTAATTTGATGCAAGGGGCTAATGCACTATCAAGCTTAGAATATTATTCCTCTCAAAAGCTATGTCTGAAGAGTATCTATTATGTCAAAATTCACCCGAGACTTGCACCTAGCCTCACCTAGGGTAATCTGCATTAGCATGACTGTGTTAAGTGTTAACATTAGCATGGAGACATGCCTGACAAGGATTGAACCCAGGTCATCATCATGGCAATCACCTTTCAATGACAATGAAAGGTCAGTAGAAATTAATGAACCCCATATATATGTGCATATATGCATTACATACATGCACGTGCATATGTGTATGTACCTATACATTTACACACACACATGCATATTTACCTACCTATACATTTACACACACACATATATAATATCATGATTTTTTAATCATCCACAATCTAAAAATATTCTGTAAATGCCTTTTGAGCATATGGTCAATTTTGTTTTTCGGATTATTTCTTGAGCGATCTCTATATAAATATTTCCAATAATTTGCCATTCACAATTGATTGAAATTTCATCTCTTTGGGGATGGCTTTTAGAAATTTGCCAAATTGTGCCACATATCTACAGTTATACATATTCTAGCCTTATTTGAGGTGGTTTACCTACTTTTGAAATTCCAGTTTCTTGCATGTTTGTTAGCCATTGCATATATTTTGAAAGTACAAAATAATTATGGTCTAAATTAAGTGGAGAACTTCTATTGTTTCTGAAAGTTTCAGACATTAACATTTCCAATATATTTGGCAGAAAAGCGTAAATGTACACATTTGCATGTCTATCTAAACTTTTACAGTTACGCACTTTCAGGACCAAGCATTTTTGAAATCTTTGGTAATAAGAAAATGTACATACATATTTGAATGTCTATATAAGCACATAGAGACGGATTTCATATTTGCAAAATGGATGGATGAACTAAACTTAGCATTTACAAACCATTTAATAGAATGTGATTGGTTGTAAGTTTTATATGAAAATAATCTGAATGTTAATAATTACAAATTTGAGTTAGAAATTAGAGCTGAAAACTCTTGGATATGGTAGACTAAAATTTAGAGCATTCACATGCAATTTAGAGTTTTTGTTATTAGCCTTTTTCCGCCAGGTTTAATTGTTTTCTAAAACTCACAAGTCAGCATATTTGGGAGAGATTATCAATTGTGTTTTATGAAAACCTCCGATTAGAAATGGTGGCAATCTAGTGATAACAGGGAACATTTAATAGGGACTTCTGAGCCACTGTAGTTTCTAGACAGAAATTTCGGGTGAGGTGTACTGCTAGGCTAAATAATGATTACCCATGCAGGAGAAGAGTTACCATTGTGGACAAGAGTATTAATGAATCAGTCCTTTGACATAGCTGTTTTAATTTCCCTTTTTTTTAATTTGTTGCTTCATGAAACACAGCCGGGCGGGTATACTGCACAGCATGGAAATCCTCCGGCTTAAAGGCTAAGGGGTATCTATTCAGTCAAATATGCCTGAGAATTGCACCTGGTATCATTGGTTTTGAGTTTTATTTCACATCACTAAGGTGGGTCAGAATGCAGCTGGAATGGAATGCTGGCAAGTAGTATGAAACTCCAGCAAATTCACTAGTGAACCATAGCTTTATTGACCACCGATCCTTACTTTGAAATTTATATTGCTTAAGTTTTGATTACGTCAAGCAATCTTCCAAGTCATACCCAATGTCTACCTTGTTGCATTTGTTTCAACCCTCACAACAAAACAATATTCCATTGTCCATTGCTCAATGCATCTTCATCATTTTTATGGGATTGGTTATTATTGGTGCCTCTTTATCACAAACTGCTCCTTTGTACTACAATTTCAAGGAAATTTAATCATTGGTATTAGTGTATCTTTGTAAAAAGGCCTATGCTAAATCCTTTAATTGGAAAGGAACGCTTTGAATTTATTTCTTTGGTGTTTTTTGCTCAGAAGGTTGGATTTGTTCTTACTCCTAAATGGTTTTAATATGTTATAATTGAGGACTATGTAAACTCATCAAAATTCTAACCGTAAGCATGGTTTAATCTATATTTTTAGGTATTTAACATGCAGACAAGATTTTTCAATTGTTTTTAGTTGCTATTTCTCTTTTCTTAAATTTATGGTTCTTTTCGCAATTATCTGTTTTCTCATATGCATGGCAATTATTTGCAGGTGAATAATGCAGGTGTCAATTTTAATACTGGTTTGAGCAACTCAGTTGATTATGCACAAAGTGTGATAGAAACAAATTACTATGGTACCAAAAGGGTAACAGAGGCCATGCTTCCTCTTATGAAATCACGTGCATCTGGTGCTCGAATTCTCAATGTTGGCTCTCGACTTGGAAGGATAAATGGAAGGCGGAATGTATGTATGAGAAATAGAATGTTTCTAAAGCTATTTTTCCATTAGCAACTATAAAGTCATCCGTGCATTTGCTGCTTATCATTTTCTAATCTAAATGCTTGAAGGGAAACAATCTTGTTCAAAGTTATTTGAGATTCTAGGAAACGTGAGTCTGCAGTGTAACAAAGCATTTGCCTTACAGAAAATTGGTGATCAAATGTTAAGGAAACAACTTGAAGATGAGGAGAATCTTACCGAAGAGTTGATTGATAATACTGTTGAAAGATTTTTAGAACAAGTGAAAGAAGGGACGTGGGTCTCTAGTGGATGGCCACAAATTTTTACAGATTATTCAGTCTCAAAATTAGCCGTCAATTCTTATACTCGTTTGCTTTCAAGGAGGTTTTCCGATCGCCCTGCAGACTCAAAGATCTATGTCAATTGCTACTGTCCAGGCTGGGTCAAGACTGATATGACTGGTGGAGAAGGCAACATAACCGCAGATGAAGGTGCAGATACAGGAGTATGGACAGTCTTACTTCCTCCCTGAATCACCTACAGGAAAGTTTTTTGCTGAAAGGCGCGAAATAAGCTACTGAGGCAACATATCCTAATACATACGTGCTTCTAACAATCAGGTAATTTTAAAAATAATCTCATTACTACGAAATAAAATGGCAGTTAAACTCCCAATGTACCACTGCGATAGATGCATTATAACATGAAATGTTTAAATTGCAGCTGTGATTTATTTTGAATTTGGATCAGATGACATGCATACATGAAATACATAATAGCTGAGACGCCCACTCAACAAATACAAGGACTTGGATTGATCTTAATTCAGTAATAGGCGTTGAGACAAATATAAAGCCCGTAGAGGGGCTTATTGTGCATTAGTGTGAAGTCGGTATATGCAAGCTTTAAACACTCCTTGGAGTGAGATTGATGGAGCGAGATTATTAAAGAACCATACCAGTAACATTGTGATAAACACATTATAACATGGAAATGTTTAAATTGCAGACGTGATTTATTTTGAATTTGAGTCAGATGACATGCATACATGAAATACATAATAGCTGAGAAGTCCACTTAACAAATACAAACACTTGGATTCATCTTAATTCAGTAATAGGCCTTGAGACAAACGTAAAGCCTGTGGAGGGGCTTATTGTGCATTGAGTGTGAAGTGGGTATATGTGAGCTTTAAACACTCGGAGTGAGATTGATGGAATGAAATTATTAAAGATCTATACCAGATGGCAGTAACATTATATTTAAAGAAAATGAATTAGAAATTAGCACCGTGCCCCCTGAGAAGGAACTTGAAGATGGGCATTTTGAAACAAGAAAATATTAGTGAAATTGAAAAAGATTATGACAAAAATATTGAAGATGTTTTGATGAACAAACTATAAGTTCCTTTTCTAGATGATTTAACCAAATTGTATAAATAAGATATTACTTTATATACCAATTAAAGAACAAAATCAATTGCAATCCTAAGGGGTTGAAGTCAATTTGATGAAAATGGTGGCGTGTCAGACCACTATTAGAGGTTCGAATCTCCAGAGGCATGGCTGGGGACAAGTGCAGGCCTTGAGTGACTTGGATGAAATTGTACGCCCTATCATGGGTGAATGAGAGAGAGTTCATGGATGAAATATGGAGTGTCGATCAAGGCATGTGGGAACTTGTATAAGGTAAGCCAACTGGGTTGCATTGTATATTTAGCCCTTGAAGGGCTGATACGTTTGCAACACAGGCCACTTTACAGAAATTAGATGTAGTAAAAGTTCTACAAAAGAAACAAATTGCAAATGAAAGGAGAAGAAAAATGAGTTTGAAGAAAAGGACATGTAAGGGTAAAATTTTTATAAAATATAAGAAACTTGAATTTAAGTTGTGTTTTCAAAAAATATATGAATGTTAGTTTAAATTATCAAAGAATTGATCCAATTACTAATCAAGTATATTCTTATTCATCTCCTATGAATATCACTTTGTCCCGAACTCCTTATCTTCAACTTCGTTAATTATATTCTTGATGATATTAACATATATTTGAGGTTTCATTAATCATAATATTTCAACTGCCTCATTTTTTCTCCACTTAAAAAGACTTAAAGTTTGAAGGTCACCTATCCAACTTGATAATTAGTATGGGTGTGACACCTCTTAGTAAGAATGCATGTTCTTTTTTCGTTTATGTATGTAGGTATAACATATATGGATTGATGTAGATGTTTGACATGTGGTAGACATCCTCCCAATTAGTTGTTGGATCAAATGGATAACTTATAGAATGCTATATTGGGTAATGTGTTCACCTATTTTAGGATTATGAGTTTATCCATCCATTATTAGTAATAAGGATATTATAAAAAAGATGAATGTCATTATGAAGGACGTGGAAAGCATTCTATTCAATATAAACATATTGGAGGGTCCCCACAAATTGGCTTTCCTAAATTGGGAGATCTTGTACAATAATTCCTTCCTTAAGACGTATTGTACGGTGTTACCCTAAGGGTAATTATTTTATTTCAAAGTATATTGCATATTAGGGAATCTTGGCCCACAAACATCTCATGTTGTGTGATCTTTATTATGTATGCATATTGTGGTGATTATTTGGATTATTTATATTATTATATGTGAGGATCTTATCAAGTGGTATTAGAGTTGCAATTTAGGTGAAGTGGGATTTTCTTTTGGGGTACAATGTGTAATATTGTAGGTGTTTTTCAAGTGGTACATTTTCTAGAGGGTTCTCCTCACATAGGTGTTTGATTGAGGTGATTTTTGTGTCTTTGGAAAGGACTTTTCGAGAGCTTTTCGAAAATTGTCACTCTAATGAATCAAAGCAATATTGTGGGAAATATTTATGTATAAGGTTAACCTTGCAAAATTGTTTTTTTGTGATTTTGTTTTGGCGTAGAATTATGGCAAAAGTAATGTACTTCATAGGTTTCATTGTAACCACCACATTTTTTTATCGGAATGAATCATATGCCATCAAAAAGAGAATTTCAAGGGTTTTCCGAGAAGTGGCCACATTAAATATTGTAAGTACTAGTCTCGAGGGACAAACAATGGTGCAAAGTTGATCCCACAATTTTGGTTTTTGGTCATTTTTTTGAAAGGGAAAACCGATCAACGTCAATTTGCTTTATTTTTCCTACAAATTTTCTAATTGGGATGAATCCTACACCATCAAAAAGACATTTTCAAGAGATTTCCAAAAAAGTGGTCGTACTAATTTTTTTGAGTAGTATTGAGGAAGTTGTATCCTTCTAAGATTGGTCTTTAGAAATGTATATCTTGTTGCTAGTCAAGGGTTGATCTTAGCAAAATATTTGTATCTTTCATTCAAGCAAGCAAACTAGGGGCCATTTGTTTCAATTCAAAGAAAACCGCCATATCTATTTATATACATATTTGTATTCTTAGATTTGAGGTTGGATAAGAGATCCATTGAATGCAAGTTGTCTTCAAACCCTAGTGGTCATTGGTGGTACCTAATTTTGATGGGGAGGATGATATTGGTGCTAGAGAATGGTAGCTCCAATTTAAAAGACATTCCCAAAAAAGACATTCTTAAAGAAGAGGGTGGAAAGCTTTTTTGTCGAGTCACTTTAGTGGTCTAGCGACACGATTGTGGTTTTATCTTTGGTAGCACATATATAAAGTGTTTTGCAAAGCAATTACTACAACATAAAGTGAAATAACCATCACTTTTTGGGTCAAAATTGTATTAGCAATTGACCTTTTTTGGTTGTGTTTATTCGACAAATTCACAACATCATAGGTGGTGCAAAACTAAAGCAATTAAACATTTTTGTCACTTTCACCTCATGTTTTGCACCTATTTTATGCCACCTATAAATGATGCTAACACTAATTTTTGCTCCACTTAAAGATGACACACACACACACACACATGTTTGTGTGTGTGTGTGTGTGTGTATACAATGTTTTCATACTAATGTAATGTATATAATCAAATGTATTATATTTTGTTTTATTAAATATTTTGATATTTAAAATATATAAAAATTATAATCTTAATAAGAAACAAATTTAAAAAATGTTGTAAATAATCAAACAAATCAAGGTTTAAATTTGAAATCAATTAAATAATACAAAATCCCTTAAAAATCACAAAATAAATAATTATAACATGTAGTTAGTCCTCATCTTCATCCTCTTGATCCTCATCCCCATCATCCTCCTCTCACGTCTTATACCAATTATACCGCTCCTCTTACTCTTCCTCATTTACCTTCCATTGGCTTTGGACTTGTAAATATATGATAATAATTTTTTATAAGTTATGAAATTTATAATTTACATAATTCACAACTAATAAAACAACAAAAGTTTTACCGACACAATGATTCGTATAGATCCGCTCGTTGAATGCGGGGGTGTTCCATTCCATTGATGAAACGCTTAGCGCTCACATTTTGTTGTGCGAATGTTATAACACTTTTCCTAAAACAATGATATGATAAAATTAGATGTATTAATAATTTGTATAAATGGACTTATATTTGAACAAAAAACATAATTTTATACTAACTTACATTAAACTTATAAATTCGTTCGCCAACTTGTCAAAGTTCAAATTGGTCTCCTTCATCCATTTTTTTCACCTACGTTCTACAACCCTTCAACATGTTACTTTTATCCCTTGCATCAATAACAATATTTGTAAAACATTTTATTAATAAAAACTCAGAATTTTACATATTTATTTTGGTTAACCAACCTACATACATGCAGATTTCATATGTAAGCTATTTGTTGCATAGGCCATTCTAAAATTTTCAAGTATATTGTGAAGTCAAATAAGTCTCTTCTTGAACAATATTTCCTTCGTATTGAAAATGCAAATTATAGATATGAAAAAATAGTAAAAGACTACGTTATTTATTAGAAGACGATGTCTTTATACAATAAAATTACCTTGATATGTATCTTTTTCACATAAACCCTTACGTTGCATATTTTTCAATTTTAGATTTATTGAAGTTAGCTTTATGAAGTCCTTATGTGTTAAAGTGACTAGCTTATTTACTAATCTTTTATTCCAATCCATATGACAATATGTACAAAATAATGATTGACCTCAATCATCTATTCTTTTTAAAAAATACCGAATCAAAATAATCTTGAATGTTAAATATTTCATTTTTTAATCCATCACTATAAACAAAATCAATTAAAAAATTGTTGAATCTATTATAATAATAGGAGAAAATAAAACAAATTAAGATACTAAAAAACCCTAATAAAATACATACATTTCTTGAGTATCCATTAATATCTTCACACCATTATTTACATACAAATGTCATATTCGGTGTCCCTTTCACCTGTCTATATGTATCATAAGTGAGGCGAGAGGGCTTATCATCGTCTTAGTGTATTGGGGAGTGTATGTTATTGATTCTAGATCTGCGTAAGTGTTGTCGTTTAACTCTTTTCCGGTGAGCAAAGTTGAGAGGGGCCTACCTCTATCAAGGATCTAGAAATAAATGATTAGATGTGATATCTGTATTAATTAAAACAATTTTAATAACAAAGCAAAAAATCATACCTTTGAGTTGGTGATTGTTTAATTGTATACAAAGGATGTCTGCTCATCTTAACTCCCTCATCCTCTTGCTAGTGTAAACAAGAAGTAAATATGCAATTCACAAGTTGTATTAGAATTATTAAATAAAGTGAAATAAATTTTAATTAAAAATTAACCATAAATTTAAACCGAGTTGGTGATTCCTTAGTAGCAAGAGAGAGGATGTCTACTTGTCCTTGCTCCCTCATTCTCTTGCAAGTCTAAATGTAATGACTCCTCGGAATTAATGCACAAAGAAGACCCTTTGCCTATTCCATGATTTCGTAGGCTAAAGGGTGGAGAAAATGAAAATATGGTAGTAATATAACTAAGTTAGCCAAAAAGTAATATCATACAAACACCTTACGTTTGTTATTATTAAAAAATTAAAGTGGACTCTCTATTTTAAGAGACTTAATGCTAAAATAGAAAATAAAAAGTCACTTTAAAAATTAAAAGTGCAAATATCTCACATGGAGTTTTATTTAATTTATCCACACACACAACCTAATATTTTATTTCCCATTCACATTAAAACTACCCATGACTCAAGGAATGTAGGGTTAATTTTTGACCCTAGGATCAAAAGGATCTTAGCCTTAGATCTAAGTTTTGCCCTAAACTTCACATCTTATTCTCCTCTCTCACCATTTGATTTTCATTTTGTTTCTCTTCCTTTCTTGTTTGTGCAGGTGGATTACCAGGAATTCCCTCTGGTTGAAGGTATATTGTTTTAAGAGAGCAAGTTTTAGAGACGAACAAATAACATACCATTACTAGGTGACTTCGCATCTAAGGAGGAAGGCGACAATTGGAGAAAGAGAATGACCAGAGAGCAAGGAGAAATGCGTGTGGAGAGAGGGAGAGAGCCACGGTGGAAGGATCATTTGCGTAGGGAGGAAGGGGCAGAGAGGGCGGGTAGCATGGTCTGGAAAAAAAGGTTAGCGGACAGGGGGAAAACCCGCATGGGAGGAGAGGGAAGGCACGAAGGGGCAATGACTACATGGGATTGGTGGGAGCTTTTTAGGGGAGGATGCGCAGTGGAAGGTTGTGGGGTCTTTAAGGTGAAGAAGAGGGAGATAGTCTTGGGAGAGGGCTCGACCCTCTCCATTGTTTATTTTTATTTTTATTTATTTATTTTTATTTATCTTTAATTTCTCTTTTTTTTTTTCTTTTTCTTTTTCCTTTTGCTTTTGTTTTCTAATTTTTATTTTTATTTTAAAACGGGAGATCTAAAATTATATGTATTATATTATATAGATACCTATATAATATAATATCAACATGTAGATTTAAAAACACGTTATAGGATACAATGACATTGTATTATATTTGATATATAATCATAATACATTTATATTATTTTATATTATATATACTAAATTCATCTAGACTAAAATCTACAAGTTATAATACATTTTATGATGATAAACACAAATGAAAACAAGTAACTGCTGCTGTGTAATAAAACAGAACAACATGTTTATATTCATTTATATAAGTCAACTCTATTTTATACACAGGTAATTTTTTTCTATTAATCTAGAGGTAAATGATTCACATACATGATAACAAAAACTATCCAAAGCTGCATTCACTCAAGATAAGATTAGGCATTGATATGTGGTATGAAAACACCAACTTCTTTCCAATGTATACATTTTATTTGCAAGAACAACCTAGATGTATTTTATTCACTAAATTGCAAAATATATAAAGAGTGAGGTATTTCAAAATGGTACTTTACTTTTAAATAAAATAAATTTACAATTTGAACAAGAAGGAGATCAACAATATTCCAACTTTCCTTCAAGGAAATTACAACAAGTTCATATTATATAAAAAAGAACATTTATTACTACATTTCATTTTCACGAAGCTTAACTAACTATGCAATATATTTCCAAGGAATAATTCAACTCAAGGAATCCCATTACAAGTTTCTTTACCAGGTAAGATCTACTTCATGAAGGAAAACTTTTCATTTTATCAAAGAATTACTAATCACCCATTTCACATTTAAAAGGCTGAAATCTAAAAATATATTTTCTTTTCAAACAACCATGACGACATCACTTCTTAATCCAACAAGACTCATCCGCTTATGGAAAGTAACAAGTTTTACAAAGACATTCAACTTTCAACCATATTCAAGAGTGGAATAAATACAACTTTGAGAACACACGTGCTTCCACGAACTATACATATATTCCACATGGAAGACTTGCAAAAGAGCTCACTGCAATATTTTACAAGGAACATAAGTTTATCAAGAGCTACAATTTTCTAAACAAGAGAGGGTCATAAAGGACCATGCCACCAAAGATACTCCAAGCACACCTTGAGGACAAGCCTCCAACTTGAATGCTTTACAAGGATTCAACTTCAAGAAACGAGGCTTGTTTAACCTCCTAACCTTGAGGGCATCATTACATGCCTTTCAAGGGTTGGAAGACATGCTAGCCTCCCCAAGCCCATGGGAGAGAGAGCTAGCTTCCACAACTTTGAGCACAAGATCTTTAGGGAGACAAACACCACAATACACTCACAAACAAGACCAAACCATGCACGAAGGAAAATACAACATTGAGCAATAAAAGAAAAGAGGAGAAACCATATTCATCCTCTAAATTTGGGGAAGAGTAGATGAGATACCCGAAAGTGACATAAGGTGTGATCTAACAAAAGAATGCACACATCAAACTTCCTTCTCCACCTTATTTCTCCGAAGTCAACAAGATCCTCCTTATTACTCCACCCATTCACCAAAAATCCTTCTTGGGAGGATTTTCAAACCCCTTGGGTTTCCTCTCCAAGAATGGGAAAGGGGTTCAAACCAAATGAACCCCTTTACCCACCTCAAACCATATGAGGGGAGTAAAGAAACCGACACGACTTGCCCATCAAGCCATAAGGTTTGAGATGGAAAATCCTTCTCTCTTCCCCCCAAATAACTCAAACATCCATCAAACCATATGGTGAATGAAGTAAAAGCAATACAACAAATATACTCAAGCAACAAATCATACAAACAACTAAACAAATAAATCAACTATGAGCAAGCTAAGATTTAGTAAAGAAACATACCACATAAATGAGCTCAAGAGGTTACCTCTAATAGCTCTCCAAAACAAGATTTTGCAACTTTCTTCCTCAAGCAATCCTCAAGCTCCAAATTTCTCAAGCACCGGAGAAGCCAAAGCTGAAACAAAAAAAGAACAAATGGAAAAAAAAGTCCCTCTTTATTCCCATGGATGGGAATTTGAAGATGGAGAAGCAACATCCTCACAAATGAGGGGGACATGTGTCACCCTCCTTCTTCAAAGTCAAAGATGCCAAAACAAAAGAGAGAAAGGTAAATTTGTCTTTTTGCCCTCTTCTCCCAAATTCCCTAAATGTTAGCAAGACAAAATTAGTGAAACTTTTAATAAGCACTTTGATCCACACCCCTTACAAGATTTGACCAATCAAGAGGTAAAAGGGAGGAAAACTCCCTCTAGCCTTGAAAATAAGCCCCCTACCCCTTAAGTAGGGAAAAGGGCTCATTTTTATGTTAGGGGAACTCCCAAGCTAAAAATGGGTCCCCAAAAATGCCCAAAATATCCTAATTTCGGGTTTTGCATTTTGGCACAAGGGTAGAGGGTGTGGGGACCACCGAGGGTCTCACATGTGACCCTAAACCCTTGAGATTAAGTGTCTCATTAAACAAAATCAAAAATTTAATGAAAGTGGGATTATTAACTCCCAAAACCAGTTTTACAACATAAATAATTACCCAAAACAAAATTAATAAATCAAGGAACAATACGTTAAAAAATTGGGGTCACTCATGGTGCCCAAAATAATAATCTCCTACACTAAGGCTTTACACAATGAACATGGCTAGGACACAAAGGATGACATTTACACGTGCAAGATTGTGAAGGAATCTCACTCTCCTATGACCTATCAACACACCATCACACATTAACCACTTGTGAAAGAGTAAACTAGTGTCACTAGCAAAAGATTCAAACATGTAAATTAATGATATCACCATCAAGATGTGGAATGCACAATCTCACACAATACAGTGACCGTATGTTAGGTATTACAATACATATCATGTCATATCACCATGTCATCATGTATTCTTATCAACAAAACGAATATGTAACAAAATCAAGGTATGTGACTAAACTAATTATCCAACATGTATCAATTTGACCTAAATCACATAGAAAAGTGTTAGTGTCCACAATATCAAATAAAAGGTGTAACCTACTAATCTAGTTGAATTAGCGACGCGCTCCAAATCACCATACGTGTTCATGAAAGCAAACCAACATATCCAAAATCCATAACCTGTGGTTTAAGAATGAGATCATAAAGGCTAGAAAAAGTGGGCACTACAACGTTATTATGAAAAAAAGAAAGGACTCTCTATTTTAAGTGACTTAATGCTAAAATAGAAAAAAAAAGTCACTTTAAAAATTAGAAGTGCAAATATCCCACATGGAGTGCCCCCATGGAAAAGGGAGACAAAAGATTATAAAAGGAAGTGAGGGAAGGCTTCATTGAGATCTTTTTTTACACACCTCTATACATTGTGACTATGCATTTTGCTTATACTTCTATTATGGAGGACGGACATCCTTTTCAACAAATAGATTTGGGGACAAGAAACCTCAACATCTACTAGGTGACTTCATTTAGAAGCTACATTTGAGCACATATTCAAATCATTTGCATTAGGGCATCATTCTCCAAGGTTAACACAGAGGTTTGAAGGCATATTTGATAGATTTGGGAGCTTTTTGCAGGCTGATGTCACCCCTTTAAGGTGATTGTAGCTTATTCCTTTGCATATCTTTGGTTCTGACACTTGCAACAAGTTGATTTATGCTTGAATCACCATAATCGGTCAATTGGTTCATCCTTTTATGCCATTTTTGCATTTGTATGGCTAGCTATGATTTAATTAATTTCCATCTTGAAAATAAAATAAAAAATTAAAAAAATCATTTTGTTGTATGTCTGATCATTGCTAGTGAAATCAATAAAGTTTGCATTGTTTTGGAAGGAGTTATAAGTGGATTCCAGTATTCATTTACTTTTTTATAAGGGTTTTCCAATAAATTATCAATTTGTTATTAATTCTGCACTAAGTGGACATTTTTCTAAATGGGAAGCAAAGATGTAATGTACAAGTTATATTATAATTTTTCAATAAAATGAAATAATTTTTAACAAAAAAAAGTAATATTTCCATGGTGGGCGAGTAGAGGCCAATGGACATGTAGTTGTAGAAGGGCATCATGGCGGGTTGTAAAACTTGTTCAACTCCTCCATGTCTGATTTTGTTGAAACACGAAAGCCAACCCACCACATGATTGTATCAAAATGTTGACGAGTAATTTCATGTTGTCCCTTGATCCATAGGGATCCAAGAAAACACCACTTCATCATAACAACCAAGATTAGAAGGAAAGATAAGCATAAATAGGAGAAAAAGGTTAAGTTATAAAATCACCTAGTTTCTCGAAGAGTGGCGATTGCGTGAGCCGACCCCTGCAGACACCGACGGTTGCAGTAACCGCCCCTCTATGTTCACCAACGATCCTATCACGATATAAAACAAAAAAAGATAGTCATGAACAATCACACATATTTTGAACGTCTGGGTTGTGTCTCTTCCTTGTAAGACCCTTCCTATTCTCTAGTGCATGAGAGGACATAGGAAGCAAGCTATAAATGCAAGTGGAACATGTGGTTTTGAGCAATAATTGATGGGAGAAGTGAGCAAGAAACCATTGGTGCTAGAATTGGTTTGTAGAAGCAAAACAAACAAGTAGAGAGGGTGGAAGTAACATTGTTGTCTTCCTTTAGCTTCTTGTAATTTGTAATCTCTTTATTTGGCCAATATAATGGGAAGAAAGAGCATTGAGATTGGTTTCCCTCAATTTGAGGGTTTCCAAGATAAAAATATTGTGTTATGTGTTGAATTATTCATTTTATTGTTGCAAGTAGTTCTAAACACTAAAATCCATTCACTATCTTTTAGTAAACTGTCATTTTCAAGTAAATTGGAAGGAACAACAATTGTGTGGTTTTGTAAAGCAAAGTAGAAGTTATAGATCATTTCGTTATGTGATGTTGCATCCAGATTAAGAGGGCTAAGGTAAATCGCCGAGCATTGCCTCTCAATCTAATTCTGATTTGTGATAATATCCAAGGACTTTGTATTCGTTCTGTGTGATTTGTATGTGCGATGATAAGGTCTAAAGGCAGAGAAGTAATATGCGATCCGGAGATAGTTACGAAAAGGTGAAACAAAGGATTAGAGAACAAATGGAAGAAAGAACTTGATCCATAGAATTGAGATGTTGGAAAACACTATGGATGATGTTTGGACCAAAGGGAACTCTCATATTAACAAAGGACAACAACGATTAATCAAGATTCCATGGATCTCGGTGGTTCGAGATTTGATCAAAAATTTGGCATGAAAGAGGACGATATGAGGAAGATGTGCCTTCAGTGGGAAGAAGAAAATTTGTATGAAAAGGGGAAGGTAAAGTTTGGTTTATGTAACACACTTGCTACATTTATGAGATTGATGAATGATGTATTGCAGGAATTCATAGATACATATGTGATTATATGTTTGGATGATATTTTGATTTTTAGTGCCACATGGGAGGAACATCTAATACATTTGTAGTAAGTCTTGCAAGTTCTCAAGGAGAAACAGTTGCTATGCAACATGAAAAAGTGTGAATTTTCCAAACAATCACTTGTCTATCTTGGGCATGTGGTTGGAGAAGGAGAGCTATGAGTGGATCCAAAGAAGGTGGAAGCCATCACCAACTGGCCAACACCAATTGGAGCCACAAAGACTAGGAGTTTTGTGGGAGCAGTACAATACATGAGGATGTTCATTTCCGACTTCTCCGCTATTGCAATATTTCTACACAAGTGGCCACAAAGAGTAAGGGGTTTGACTAGGAGGAACAAGACCAATGTTTTGAGTTATTAAAATACAAAATTAATCATGTTCCAATACTTACTCTTCCTAATTTGCAGCAGCCCTTTGAAGTAGAGACAAATGCCAACGATTATGCTATGGGAGCAATGTTACAACATGGAGGTAAACCGTATGCTATCATTCTGAAACTTTCACTTCAACAATTAAAGGATATTCAATATATGATAAAGAAATGTATGCACTAGTTTAGGCAATAAAGAAATGCAAACATTATTTATTGGGGAAGGAACTTATTGTGCACACTGACCACAAACCTCTCCAATATTTGCAAGCATAGTCTAAATTGCAGCAGATAAGGCACTGCAAGTGGATGGGGTTCCTTCAACAATTTCATTTGGTGATCAAATACAAGAAAGGTAACACAAATTTTGTGGTAGACATGTTGTCTAGGCCGCCCACACAAGATAAAATCTCTAGTTTGACCACTATCTCTCATATTGAGCCCTTCATGAAGGAAGCTTATGGAGAGGCATATGCTCAAGAATTTTTTTTTGGTGACATATCAATAGTTACAGTCAAAAGGGGATGAAAAGACATGTATTGATTGTTATCTCAAAGATGGGCTGCTCTACCGATGGGGGAAGCTTTGTGTGCCAAAAGAAGAAAGACTTTTATTGATGAGGGAAGCACATACCTCGAAAGTAGCAGGACATTTTGGTGTTGGCAAGACCATGGCCCACTTGCAAAGGTATGTATATTGGCCCAATATGCAAGAAGAAATATCTAAATTCATAAGAGGATGTAAACTTTTGTTGTACAAACAAACCTAAAATTAGGAAGGAAGGTTTGTATATGCCTTTATTGGTCCCTACTCGACCTTGGGAGGATATCTCTATGGATTTTTGTAGAGGACTACCTATGTCTAAACATGGCCATGATTATCTATATGTTGTTGTAGATAGATTTAGAAAAATGTGTGTTCTTATGGCATGTAAAAAGACAATAAAAGAACATGAGGCAACTGAACTTTTCTTTTCTAATATATGGGTGCATTTTGGTTTGCCAAAGTCTATTGTTTCTAATAGAGATTCTATGTTCTTGGGGAAGTTTTGGACTACTTTGTGGGACAAGATGGACACCAAGTTACAGAGAAGCACAACCTTCCATCCCCAAATGGATGGGCAAACAAAGGTGGTGAACAAGAATTTGGTACAACTGATTAGAGGGTATAATAACAAATATCCACGGACTTGGGATGAGTCCTTAGCCTACATTCAACATTCCTACAACATGGTGGTACACACATCCACTATGCAGTCACCTTTTGAAACATGTTTGGGGTATTTACCTACTAATCCAATGAACATTGCATGGTTGGAAAACATAAAGAAGGAGAGATACATGATTTAGAAGTGACTAGAGTAGTAAAGTTCGTTAAGAGGATCCGAAAAATCCATCTCAAGGTAAAAGAACAATTGGAGAAGTCTCAAGCCAAGTACAAGGCTAGACACGATCAACATTGTAGAGAGCAAAAACTTCATGTTGGAGACAAGGTTTGGCTGTACTTGAGCAAGGAAAGACTACAAGGTCAAGCAAGGAAACTCAAGCCACTACGGTATGGACCCTTCACTATACTGGAGCAGGTTGGAGAAAATTCTTTCAGACTTGATTTTCCACACTTCATGTGGATGTACTAGTAGTAAATTGTGATAACTTGCACCTATATGAGCCATCTCATGCTTGATGAAGAAGAAGAATGTCAATTGCTACCTTCCATAGAGGATTGCATCTTGGATTCATGAGGTGAGTTGGAGGAGGATGTAGTGCTGCAGAGAAGGTCAGGGAAACAAGGAGAGGTCCACAGGAGTCTTGGCAGGTTGGACTCAAGGGGAAGACACCAAGGCAGGCCCGATGGTACTCAAAGGAGAAAGTGAGGGAATTATTTCCTCATCTACTCCCCCACTAAGATTTTGTGGGACCAAAAGCCTCATGAGTAGGGGAGGTGTGATCCATAAGGATCCAAGAAAACACCACTTCATCAAACAACCAGGATTAGAAGGAAAAATAAGCAAAAGCAGGAGAAAAAGGTTAATTTATAGAATCGTTGCTTTTTGTAGAGCGGCGGTTGCGTAACCGCCCTTCTGGAGATACCGATAGTTGTGTAACTTCCACAACAATTGTGTAACCGCCCCTCTGCGTTCACCGACGGTCCTGTCACAATATAAAACAAAAAAAAAGATAGCCATGAACAGTCACAAAATTTGAATGTTTGAAATGTGTCTCTTCCTTGTATGACCCTTCTTATTCTCTAGTGCACGGGAGGACATAGGAAGCAAGCTATAAATGCAAGTGGAGCATGTGGAATTGAGCAAGAATTGATGGGAGAAGTGAGCAAGAAACCATTGGTGCTGGAATTGATTTGTAGAAGCAAGGTGTATGAGCAAAGAGCAAGCAAGTAGAGAGGGTGGAAGTAACATTGTTATCTTCCTTCAGCTTCTTGTAATCTATAATCTCTTTAATTGACCAATATAATATTGGGAAGAAAGAGCAATTGCCCTTCCCAACTGGTTTTCCCTCAATTGGGGGTTTCTAGGATAAAAATATTGTGTTATGTGTTGAATTATTCATGTTATTGTTGCAAGTAGTTCTACACACTAAAATTCATTCACCAAATTTCAGTAAATTGTCATTTTCAACTAAATTGGAAGTAGGAATATCAATTGTGTGGTTTTGTAAGTTTCCAAAGTAGAAGTTTATAGATCATCCCTAATATCAAAAAGAAAGCATGCATAGGCTTTAATGAGTTATCATATCAAAAAATAAAAATTATTTGCATTTCTTCAATACATGACAAAATGAAATTATTTGCATATAAGCATGAGAGAATGAAATTATTTCATAAAATTTGTTTTTCCAAAAAAATTAGGGCTTACAAAAGTATAGTTTAAGAAAGTAGGATTACATTCATGGTTTATGTTTCCACATATTAGATACAATGCATCAAGGTGCATTTCGACATCTATTTGTTTACGTCAAGGATGTTATGTACCTAAGTATTCTAGTAGTATCATTGTCACCATCAGAAAAATACATTTTCATAAATATTTTTGAGGCCTACACAAGGAACTCTAATTAAATCATTTATTCAAATGCTTGATTTTCATGATTTTCAATGTCTTCGTTTCTTAATATTGAAATATACTAAAAATATTATGTTGATTTTTTATAGTTTATTATGTATTTTCTCTTAAAAATTTTAAACATCATGCAAAATCCTAGAGGTTCCAAGTATTCTTTGTGTGCCCCAATTCATTCTCATAATTACCCTAACATCTTACTTTATATCTTTGAAGTATATTTTAAATTTATTTTTCAATGTGAAATAAAGAAACTCATTTTGAGTATATCCTACAATCATGGTAGCTCACTAATTCACATCCCTTTCAAGCATTTTGTCAAAAATGCCACATTGAATGCTTTTAAATGTTGGAGACAATGCGTCTCTTTGATATGTTGGATGCCATGTCCCTAAGTAGTCTAGGATAATTTTTCGTCATTGTCAACAAATTGCGTTTGCTTAACTGCTCTCAAAGCATTCTCATGAAACTCTAGTTGAAGCATTATACCAAATACCTAATTCCCATGTTTTTTGATGCCTTACTTTTTTAATATTGACATATACTAGATATATTATGATGATTTCACATGTTCTTGACTTCATATTTTCTTTTTAAAATGTTTTCAACTCTCAAAATAACCCATTGATTTCTTGATATTGACATATGATAGATATATTATAATGTTTTTTTTTATGATTTTTATTCCAAAATTTCTCTTAAGGAATTCATACAACTCTCAAAACTCTAGAGGTGCAAGTAACACATTGCTTTCTCTCAGGCCATACTCTTAACCGTCATAGTATCTTTTTTTATTTGAATTAAATTTGCTTAAAATTTTCCAATGCCATTCCAAGAAATCCATTTTTTCATATGTTGTAATCAACTTATGCATTCCATGAGACTACATTTGTTTGAAGCATAATATTAAAAATGATCACGTATACAATACATGTTTCCTCATATTGGATATAATGTGTCTAATTCATCATCATATTTTTGTTTGAAATATTGGATTCCATGTCCCTAAGTAATCTAGGATCGTCCTCATCATCATCAATGAATTTGTGGCATGTTTCCACAAATGTGCACAAAAATAGCAACACATCCATACTAAGAATTATTTTCATCTTCTATTTTTTATGTTTTTTATTATTTATTATTTATTTGTATTTTCTCCCTTTTTATTTTATTTCTATAAAATGCCAATCCCAAGGGCATCTATGATAGACATCCAATTTCCCTATGAAGCATTAGGACTCAGGATCTATTCTATCTAACACTACTCTTAGATTGTTTAGAGATCCAACCCAACCAAATTTCTGCTAACATTTGCACCTATACAAGGTTCTAATCTAGGAAACTTATTCTTTCAAATTTACAAGGTTGCACCTAAAATTATTCTATAAAAGGTTCCACTCTAGGAGCCAATTTACTCTATATTTTCTAATTTATTTTAGGGTTTACAATTTATCCTAGGGTCTCAATTTACCGTAGTGTTTCTAATTTACATGAATGTTTCCAATTTATTCCATGGTTTCCAATTTATTTTATGGTTTTTAATTTATCTTGATGGTATATAATTTATTCTAAGGTTTCTAATTTACCTTAGGGTTTCCACTTTATTTTCTAGCTTCTAATTTATTCTAGGGTTTCCAATTTACTCTAGTGTTTTCAAGTTACCATATGGTTTCTAATTTATTTCATGTTTCTTCTTCTTTTACTTGCATTGGTCTCATATATGACAATGGAGGTCCCATTTGCCTCTTAAACTCTATTGGTAGACATTTTTTGTTTTATCCCCCTTCATATTCCTTTCTTCTTCCTTTTTTACTTGTCCAAGTCTCCTCCTCCTTTCCCTTTCCCCACCCCTTTCCCCCTCACTTTCACCTGTCTCTATTTTTATTTATCTATAGTTGTTGAAATAGAAAAGTAAAGCGAGAGGGCTTTCGTGCCCTTCTACTTTATTTTTTTTATTTTAGAGGTTGGCATGGTGCAAAAGTGATGCAAATTGTGTTACATTAGCACCACCATTTCTATATTTTAGTATTAAATTTTATATAAATATAAATTAATATTAATTTCATATAAATCTATATTAATTTTAATTATATCTATTTATATTTAATAATAAAAAATTACTATAGTTTTTCAACAAAATTACAAGATGTTGACACTTACTAGCTCATCGGCTATTGTGCCTAAATGACATCTACCACTTAATCAAAATCCTAAACACAAAGCTTGTTCGACATGTCACATCTTATCTCTCGCCAATTTCTCGTAAAGCAATAGTCATTATCAATCACAATAATAATGTAAATAATATTTGACTTTCCACATGGTACTATTTATAGTAGTGGGCCCTTTGGGCCTATAATCACGTATCCTAACCTACTTTTATTATTTACTTCATGCGTCACACTTCTGCAAGCCATATCTTGGTCTCAATTTCTCCAATTTTTGCACTGTCTCCGACATCAAGATTTTTATTCACTCTATTTCGTACTAAACCGTGATGACTCTTACTTATATTCTATTCGGGTCCCATGACCCTCATTTATACAAGTCTATTTACACATGCTAAGCAAATGTACTCCCTACAATACTTTTTCTAAGACAACATTCATGAACCAATTCAATACACATCTATTCTATCAAGACTTGATCTTATTTGATCACTTTCTACACACTTTATATTATCTTGGCAAGCATGTTTCCCGATTAATAAAATTCTACAAATTCAACTCCTTTATTAGGAGGTGATTTCTATTATACACACACTACAAAATATATACTACTATATCCAACACTCTTTCAATGTAAATCTACACTTGACACTTTATATTGATATACTCACTATGTCTAGTCACTACTATCTATGGCACATCCTCCAAAATTGTGCACACACTCTTATTCACATCTCTCTATCTCTACACTACTCCGGTTACTTAATCACAATCCTTTATTCTCAATTAATGTCTCCAGCCAATACGACCCATATCTTCGGCCTTAGTTATTCGTTTTACATGCCATTTGTGGCATCATGATCGTGACTTCTTCCTCTATCGTATCAACACATGCCTACTATATATGGCACATTTTACTAAATTATACGCAAGCATTCACTCACACCCATGCCTCATTCTATATTACAATTATATCACACCACGGTTCTCACTATAACTCTGTCTACAATCTTGAAATTCCTATTCTTGGAATACCATGTTGTCATCTATCACTATACAATCTATGTAATATCCCTATCTCTATCTTTCACCTAAAGCGATAGTGTTTCACACTCTCCCTTTCACCGAAAGGGGAGCAACCATATAGGGATGACTATGCAAGGTCACCGCCTCCTTTATTACTATTCGAAATCAATAAGAAAGTTTTAAATCACGCAAACCAAACAAGTTGGCTATGTAAGGCCACTCTCTTCCATATAATACAATACAATTCCAACACTCAAATGATCACTCTTAATTACGAAAATGCACCAGACATTGAATACACATAGTCACGAACACGAAACACTACTATATTTATTATAGATGTAGGGGAAAAATAAGATATTCGAATATACCAAACCATCAACACTACAATTACTAACAATACACTCGTATAATTACAGAGTGGAGCAATGAGACATTATTTCCCTTACAAATTATAGGGGTTTTCTAGATCTCTAAGACCTAGATTCTTCTATAGCGGTGTGGTCTTGAATGTGTGAAGCATTATTGGAGGCAACTAGAAAGATATGTGACACTCTTCCGTTGGTGACCGAGACACCCATTTCCCACTTAGCTCTAAAAATTACTTGTTGCGGATTAGACCACCTCCAACTCTCTAAGTACGCCAAATGTAATCTCCAAATACTTATTTTTCGCCTATAACATCTCTCGACTCCTATGATACGATTCTCCCTTATACCTACATGGTTCAACCGATGATTCACATTGTTCACCATATAATTACTATTCTCAATGCGCCTACAATTGTTCTTGCTTCAATATTTACCTACATGTATGATATTATTCTTCTTTAAACTAGTAAATTTCATTCGTTAACATAAAGTGGGGGAAAATGTAGACACCAAAATTTGCACAAAATCATTATTACATTATATTTTTATTATACTTATATGTATGTGAGTTATGAACAATGAAACTAGGTCTTAGTGGCACGTGTCTTGTGTTTCTTTGTTCTTTATTGCTTGATTTGATCCTATGTCTTGTTGTTTTACTTGTTTGATTTGATTTCAAGCCATTTTACAAAGATCTATGGTAGTATCCATTTAATCTTATTTTTATTTGAACTTGGCCCAAGACCGTAAAATATGGTCTAGACCATACTACGATCTTGACCCTTCTGTATGGTCTTGGCCCCATTTGATTTTTGGTTGTTTTTTTATGGGCCCATTTGTTACACTTTTTAATTTTGGATTATATGTTTTGGGTCGAGTCTTTCCTGCCATTAAGGTCTAAATTTTAAACTAAGAACTCATACATATAAAAGTTCATTATAGGCATTTATCACCTAGTTAACACTTATCTATCTACCACCTTATGAAGCTGAAGAAATAAGAGATACATATGCATACCGCATAAACAATATATGAGGGTAGGGTATAAATATGAATTTGACATATGCACACAAGGGTTTCTTATTTGATGAGTTTTCTGCTCTTGTACCAAGTTAACGAAATGGTATGCAAGAAAACAAGAAAATCCAAATATGGGAGGGTTTAAGGCTACCTCTAATGTGTGATGTTGAGGGATGATGAGATATGGGTACACAAATCCTTTCCGCAATGAATTCAGAGACCGCACAACACAAATGACAACTAGACAATAAAAATTTTAGTAGATTATATTGTAGGTTGCCTGAAAAAGTCAGTCCCAAGAAGTGGTAAACTTCCTAGGAAGGATATCAACCCACGTGTTTACAAGATTTATTGAAAATATTGGATAGATAACATGCAAAAAAATAAACAAAATCAGAGATATTCAAATATACGATAGACAAAAGATCAAATAATGTAGATAATGATAAACTAAGGATGCAAAATAAACATGGTTGAAAATGACCGAGACATTCGGATGACGACTAAGACAGAGAAGATCAAAAGATGTGAAAACAAAAAATCTGGAACGTATTCTTGGATGTTGAAGATGTCCTGGCTCAGGCACAAAGGTACATGAAATAGAAAAGATGTAGATTGTAGGAAGATAGATGAAAGTATAATCGATGCAGATTGGATCGATGACGACTTGAAGATAATCGACGACGAATGGGAAAATAAAGTAAGATCCTAGGGTGTCGGGAAAGAAGAATAGAGAGATGGATAGATCTGGAAGTTGCAAAGATTGGGAAAGTGGTGACGGGAGGGATAGAATGTAGGAAAGATGATTGATGTAGATTGGGTTGACGATGACTAGGGATCAATCGGCGGTGATCGAGGATGAATTAGGGTTTATTGAGGGATGATAGATGGAAAAGGACTATGAGAAAGAAACAAGGGTGGTTGATGTGATGACAAATCTCCAAGATGATGGATGTGCCTGCAAAGATGATGAAAAAAACTAGGTCTCCAAACAAACTCCAATCTTCAGATCTCCAAAAATGATAAGCAAGGGCTCCAATATGGCTTCAAGATGCTTATGACAACTCACAAGAAGAAAATAAATCTACAAAATCTCACTAGAAGTCGAATCTCCAAAGTTTTATTCTCTTTGAGGAGGGGGTGATAATATATTTATAGGGTCGACGATGCTCCTCTAGGGTCACCTTCGACTTTGGGGAACCATTAATTTAGGTGATGAAGATGATGCAAAACTCAAGACAAGAGGCCCTATTAAGGTTAGATTAGGGTTGCTGATTATAGGGATAAGAAAGGGTGATTGGATGGGTGAAAACATTAAATGAGGGTTGGTGATAAGTCTAGGGAAGATAAATGAGAGGTTTAGGGATGTGACTAAGGAAATAAGAATATTTTTAGGGATGATTAACTGTGATTAGGGGTGAATAGTGAGAGATAAAAAATGATGGGATTAAGATAGGAAAATAGGAAATTAGGGGAAATAAGTCCGATTTAGGAGGGGAAAGGGATTTCGAATAGGATATGGGTGTGAGTATGCACAATGAAGAAGAAGGGGTGAGAAAACATGGGATGGGGGACAAGTGAACCAAATTTTGGTGTCTAAATTTTCCCCTTTTTGTCAAGTGGTTTGTGTTAAGCAAGCCGTGAGAAAAAAACTAGAAGTGATAGAAGATGGTTGAGGTGCTCCCCCTCAAACTAGGGATCAAGGATACGAAGAAGAATCAATTACTAGGTTGATAGAGATAGATGGAGAAAGGGAGGAAAGAGTAGAACAAATGAGAAAATATGCCTTAAGTGGAGAGTGAGATGACTATTTTAATAAGGATATGATAAAAAAATAAATATGGTGGTAATCTTGGAAACACATCGGTAGGGAATATAACATGGCCTCAATGGAGGCAACGGTAATGTCCTATGAAATTGTGAGTCGGGAAAAGATTATGCAGTATGGAGGGAATCCACTTGGATGGATGTGCAAGCAAGTGAGACCAATGTGTCAAAGGAAGACATCAAAATTATGCACAAAAATGCGAGGATGGTCAAGACAATGATAAAAAAGAATGACGAGAAACAAAGCGGGGAAAAAGATGTTAGGAATAACTATTTGTTAGTGCTCACATTATTGTATGGGTTAGATAAAAATTAGAGTGAGATATTAATATTGTGATATTAATATCATATTTGTAGGTATATGAGTTGATCTCACCATTATAATAAGGATATGAGTTGATAAAGATATATGGGATAGGTGAGAGATTCTAGTAGTGGTTGAGAGATATAGGGGATTGATGATTGATATTGACTCCTTGTATAAAGGAGATCATCCTCTTATATAATGTAATCTCTGTCAAGAATAAAATGATCCCGTATGAATTAAATTATGTGATTTTATGTGTTCCATTTGTTTGCAATATGGGTGAAATATAATAAAAGATTATGCGTTTCCTGCAAGTATGAGGAAGCGAGCAATTATGTATCTTGGTGGGACGGAGATGAAAAAAAAATTGCCACAAAGGTGGGCTTAAGATGAGATATGGTGCCCTAAGAGAGACACGAAGATGGCCACGTAATAGACTTCTAGATTTGATAAAAGATGTGCGACAAGATAAGATGATAAAAAAGTATAATGAGCTATGTAATGCAAGTAATGGTGTGTTATGCGTGACACACAAGGTGGAAGTGGAAGAAAATATAATTTTTATAAAGAGATTGGATGAAATAGAATGAAGGATGAAAAAATAGTGTTGGGTCGATGGCGACTAGAATGGGTTGATGACGATTGGGCTTAGGTTGGCGATCGGGCTTAGGTCTACGGCGATTGGGAAGATCGATGATGATCGGGTCAACGCGCTTATAAAAGTGACGAAGATGGCCGACAAGGCTCATTTGAACGACACAATTTGGATGATTGAGAGCTCGAGTGATATAAAATCTTGAGATTTGAGAAAAAATGGAAGCCATAGGGTGGAAGGAAGCACCAAAGGTCTCGAAGAGCGGTAAGTGTTGAAACCCTATCCATGTTTTGATTGTTCTTATTTTTTTTGGATTTGACTGGCGCCAAGGTCAAGTGGTGGTGACTAAGGTCGGTCACCGTCGATCAAGGGAAAATTGACGTCGACCTCAGTAGGGTTGGCGTCGATTGGGTAGATTGTAGAAGTTATTGATTATGTTGGATGAAAAATGATGATTTTTGGACTAATGGAGGCTTGTTGGTTGATTTTGTTGGCCAGAGACTCTTGATTTTATTGGATTTTTCATTATGGGTGAATGATTTGGTGAATTTAGTTTTAGGTTTATTAGAGCGAAGCTTGACATGGCCTTGCTCAAGGGCATGTAACTATAACTTATGAGCCATGGTAAAAGCTTCCTCAAAGGTTTGGAAGGACTGGATTTGGAGGGTGGATGAGATATGTTTGACACATGATCTAGAGAAGAGTTCAATGAGTTTAGTTTGAGTCAATGAGAAAGATAATTGGTTAATAATGTCGCACCACTTGGATGCAAAATCAACAATGGATTTGTCCTCAAACTGTTTAATGACATAGATATCAATGACGGTTATCTTTTTTCTATTTTGATGGAGAAGTGCTCTAAGAAAATCTACGCAAGTTGAGTGAAGGAAAAAAGGAGTGTTGAGGGTTGACATTGAACCGGTCTAGAGCGAGGTCGGCCAATGGCATGGGAAAGGTACGAAGCATATGATCTTGATCATGAGCAATGAGATAACATGAGTTCCTAAAGGCACATATATTTTGTTTGGGATGTTCCTTACTATTGAAATTATAAAATTTAGGGAGCTCTCAATGTGGAGGATATGGTTTTACATGCACGGATGGATTGATAGGTTCATTACAAATTTTCTCATAGGTGAATGTACTTTTGGGGCCTAAGGTAGCGGCCTCTAGGTTGGCCATCCTACTCAACAAGGCTTGCATGGGATCATTTGATGTATGAGGATGAGGAGCTAATTGATGTGGTTGTGGATTGTAAGAGGTAGATGGATTGGGTTGTGGGTAAGATTGATATTGTTGGGTGTAATTAGGAGTTTGTGGGGGTGGTTGATAAGGAGGAACATAATTGAAAGTTTGTGATTGGATGGGTTGTGAAGTAGGATGTTGTGAAGGGATGTAATTGGATGGGTAAGATTGAGAATTTTTTTGTTGAGTGATAGGAGGATTGTATTGGGTTTGTGTTGGATGAGCTTGGGTATGTGTATGAGGTGGTTGGGATGTTTGAAGGGGCTGATTGGGAAACATATGTGAAAGGTGCTTCAGAGTGGAGGTTGATTAGTTTGAGTCAACTCCGAAGGGATAGGTTGTGATATAACAACATTGGTATGGAATTGAGATGTGAAGGGGGCACCAATATTTGAACATGTTGCTCGAGTGGTGGAGGAGGTATGTTGGAATCTTGAAGAGTTTGGGTGGGAGCGTTGATGATAACGGTAGATGAGGAAGGAATAGGAATGGAGGATGTGGCAGTGGTATTGATACATGGAAACTTAAGTGGGATAGGCACCACCAATTGTGTGGATTGATGGGTTTGGGGAACCATGGTAGAAGACTCATGAGGGACATGTTCATTTTGGCTAACACTAACTCATTCATGGCCTTAGGGGAAAAAGACAACAAGTTGGGAGGTGAGGACTTCGGTGGTTTCATGCTACGAGTGATAACTATAAATCTATTGAAGAGGGGGTCCATCAATAGGGATGTTGGCAGATTTGTGGATTAGATAGTCATGGAGAGCGATCAGGTTAGTGTTAGTGAAAAATCACAGAACCCCCAAATGAGTCGTCAGATCTTCTTTTCTAAGGCAGATTCATTTGGTGTGATTCGCATAACATTGAGTTTTTCCCCAAAGTGTGGGACTTTGCAGATGGGAAACACTCTCTAGATTAAAGGTTGTTCTTATTCCTTTGTTTAGGTGCATGCGTGAAAAATTACAGAGGGCCTATTCCTAAACCTAATCAAAGTTTTACCAAGGAGACATGGATAAAAGGAATGCAGAAATCAAACTAAGCTATAAGGTGATGCACCAAAGGAATGATGAACATTTGTTTTGTTGATAGACACAAACCAACAAAATGCATACGATAACCAAGCATAGATAACCAGATCTATAATGAAAGACCAGATGAAAGAAAAAGAGACAAGAAAGGATCTAAAATCGATCACAAATGTGTTTTATTGCTCTACAGATTGATACAATGCATTACAAATGGCCAAGGAAGGAAGAAACGTATTACAATTCTGAAGGGAGGTCTGAAACTCCACGAGTTCCTTTGCCAAAAGAAAAGGGGAGCCTGTAAAACAAAAGAATGTCTAACCCTTTACAATGAGTCTCGACCCTGTATTTATAGATTCAATCAGAGAGAAGAAAGAAAGAGAGAGAAGGAAAAGCAGGTGAAGCTCAACCACTACTATTAATGCCTCCTACAAAATTTGCCCCCAAATCTACCTTGATCTGTATCAATCTCTAGTTCGGTGCCTCGAAGAAGGAGGAACGACAGAGCGGATCGAATCTGATCTGGTTGTTGAGGTAAATAGATCCTACATTGATGGCCCTGAAGACGTTTTCTCCATTTTATCCTACCTAACCTCCCCAAACTTAAAGTTTCAGATCTCCATGGCGTGGGAAAGGCCGAGATCTTTCCAATGGTGTCAAATTTGCAATATTTTGAGCCCTGAGTCGAAAGATATGCCCCTTGAAGTTTGCATCGGGTCCGTACCAAAGAGCGGGAAAACCAGTTTGAAAAAATGGGCCCCTTCTTTAATATGGGACATGTGGTTGGTTGGTGCATATCCGAGGGTGGCCTCTATATTCTGTTCTTGGAATGGCGCGGGGCTGACACGTGGCTTCTTCCATCGGCCTGTTCAATTTCTTTGCTTCTGGCTAAGGATTTTGCTTTGGCGAGGTCATATTTCTTTGACCAGGGACACGCGATGGTTTGGCGCTTGTTTGAGAACCCTCTCTCTATTTGATCCTTGAATTAGCGTTGTTTGGACACTTAGCGCTCTCCACCGATCTGCCACCATGTGTTGACTATTCAACCCGACTCTGTCCCTTTTTTTGAGACTGGATGTGTGGAGGCTCTGCGCTTGCTGAAACTCCCGATCAACATTTTTCCCTTGGAGGAGCGTCGAGTTGACACTTGGAAGCCTCCGTAGGTCTTTGGAATTTTCAATGACCTTTCCCTTCCTTTTCGGGCTGGGGCTATGTGGTGAACTGGCGCTCGTTTGAGTCTCTGCTTTTGGGTTTACCCTTGGAGATGCGCCGCTTGGACACGTGGCATCCCCGCCAACACTTCTATACTTAGCCCTTTTTGAGGCCCACTTTGCTCACCTTTTGACCTTGGTTGACTATTTGCTATGTGGAGGGATGATGTGAGTTTGAGTCTCGCCTTGGGCTCCCATTTTGGATTTGTGCCAAGCCGACACCTGGCACCTTCCTGTCTAGCCAAAGACTTTTCAACGACCGCACAAATTTTGGGGTTCTAGACGCATGGAGGCGTGATGCTCATTTGAGATTCCTTTCTTGGACTCACCCTTAGAGAAGCACCGCTTGGACACGTGGCTCTCATCTGTAACATCCTCCATACTTAGCCAATTTCTGGACTTGTTCTGAAATTTTTTGAACCCGAGGACTTCGTATCTTTTTCGTTTCTTATTTTTTTGCCCATGGCCTCTTCGTGACTTATTTTCTTGCTTCTTCTCTCTTTCTCCTTACTCCTTTCTCTATTTCTATTTTCGAGCCTACGAAACACCGTAGAATGGACTTAAGGCCCGGATCGCTCGATAGAGATTTGTCTTCCAGATTCCTCCCACAGAGGGTTGTTTGACCTTCGCGGGCCTGCTACTTCCATTATAGAGTCCCTCTACAATCTATTTGCAGGATATGAATGTGATTTCTTAGGCCCTTCCCCAACGGGGTCATTCTGATCCAATATTTTGCCCTGGGGGTAAAATATGGATAACAATTAGTATCAAGGAGTTCCTGTAACTCCAAGCATTCGCGAGGGATAATAGAAGGTTCAAATACTCCTAAGGAAGTAGTAGAAGGGTGTTTGGTTGGTCTAGAGGGGGTGGAGTGATGGTAGACAAAAGAATTGGTCTCAAGATAGAGATTGTTTTGAGCCACACGAGACCCATGAGGAGGAACCGTAGAAATAATGGGTTTGGAGACCAAGGATGAGGTGATTAAAGGTATAGATGAAACAATAACGAGTGTGGATTTTTTTTGTGAGGATTGTTTGAGGTGGGGATATTGTTAGAAAAGGTTGATTGTTCCATCCTTTTAGCTTGGAAATGAATAAAATGGGCATGAAAAAAACAAGTAAAATCCTATGCAAACTATTAATGCAAAAAATAAGTCAAGCAACAGAAATTTGTTTGTCTTGTTTATTTATAGAAGTGTGAAGAAGGAAAGAGGATCAAAGGGAACCTAAATAAATGTCCATTCTATGGATGGTTTCAAGTATGTTAAGGATGGAGTCCTTCGATATACCGAAGGTACGTGAGGCTTGAATACGTGATACATGAATATTGATACGTGACTTGGTATTGAGATCTAACCTTTCTAAATTATATATGTGCTTCACGCACACACAAGTGAGGAACTCCAACATGATAAGGGTGGAAAGAGGTGTTTTGCCAATATACCAATAGTCAAAAAAATTATTGTTAAGTTAATATGCAAGAAAACACGAAACACCAAATATGGTTTAAGGATTCTTTATTGGATGATGAAATCCCAATATCTCTCTACAGTAGGAAAGATTAGATGTGTAGATTGGTGCATGTGTTTTGGTTGTAAACGTGAAGGAGATGTGAATGTAAGAGATTTACGCCTACTTAAGCTATAATGATCAAGCAAGACATGCAAAGTCTTATTTTAGATCCAAAGCAATATGTGATGTTTGATGAGGACAAAAAAGTAAAGGAAGATAATGATGATGCGAAAGAAAGGAGAAAATAAAAATAAAAGAGGAATACTTGGATAACGATTTTCCTTTTTTAAGAATTATATACGTGTTGTTGAGAAAGCGAGAAAAATCCCAAGCACACAAGTGAGGAAAATCATCTGGACATGTAGAGTTATGTAGAGTTAGTGGAAAGAGGAAAATATGATTGTTGAATAAAATTTGAAAAAAAAAAGGAACTGATACCAAAAGGGGTTGATGGTAGCTGTTGAAAAGTCCCAGCTCGTTAGAAGGTGTGCCAATCATATAGCATATTGTTTGATGATTTTTCCACTCTTGTTCCAAGTTAATGAAATGGTATGCAAGAAAACAAGAAACTCCAAATATGGGAGGGTTTAAGGATACCTCCAATGTGTGATAGTTAGGGATGATGAGATACGGGTGCACAAATCCTTTTAGGAGTGAAAATTTAGGAGACTGCACAACCAAACAAAGGACAACTAGATAAGAAAAATATTAGTAGATTATATGGTGGGATGCCTGAAAAACTCAGTCCTGAGAAGTGGTAAACTTCCTAGGAAGGATGTCAACCCACGTGTTTACAAAATTGATTGAAAATATGGGATCAATAACATGTAGAAAATAAACAGAATCAGAGATATTCATATATATGATAACAAAAAGATCAGATAATAAAGATAATGATAAATTAAGGATGCAAACTAGGCAGGGTTGACGGTGACCCAAGATAGTCGACAACGACTGAGATAAAGAAGATCAAAAGATGTGAAAATAACAGATCTGGAACAAATTATTGGATGGTGAAGATGTTCGGCTCAATCTCCAAGAGGCACATGAAACTTAAAAAAAGATGCTAAATTATTGGAGGAAAGAAGAATAGATGAAAGTATAGTTTGCATCAATGTAGATAGGATCAATGATGAAACAGCTGGAGAAGACAATCGACAATGACAAGTTGGGAATAGGAAAAGTAAGATCACAATTTTGAAGTGTCTTATTTTTAAGCATGAAGATTAAAAAGATATGGATAGATGGAGGTTCATTTGGAAGATGGGAACATTTGCACAAGATTGGGAAGGCTGGTGAAAGGAGGGATAAAATGTTGGAAAGATGATTGATGTAGATCGGGTTGACGATGACCAGGGATGAATCGATAGAGACCAAGGATGAATTAGGGTTTTATGAGGTTTTGGAACTTTGACATATGAATTTAATGATCGGTTGATAGATGGAAAATGACTATGAGACATTGATATAAGAAACAAGCACTTGGTGGTTGATGCAACCAGAGCATGACATATCTCAAAGATAATGGATGGGCCTTCAAAACCAACATGATGAAGAGATAGTGAAACAACCTTCTAGGTCTCCAAACAAAATCCAAGCTTCAGATCTCCAAAAATGATAATAATTGCCCCCTAAGGGCTCTCAAGATGGCTTAAAAGATGTTGATGGCAGCATCAATAAAGAATTTAAAAGAAATCTACAAAGCTTCACGCTTTAAGAAGACAAATCTCCAAAGTTTCATCCTTTTTGAGGAGGGGCTGCATTGATAAATATATATATGGAATTCTATTTTTAAACTCCCTAGGGTCACTTTTCCACAATTTAGGTGATTAGGATGATGCACAACTTGAGACAAGAGGCCCTACTTTTGAAGATTAGATTATGGGTTACAGGCAGGGATAAGAAAGGGTGGTTGGATGGGTGAAAACATTCAATGAGGGAAGGTGATAAGTCTAGGGAAGATAAATGAGAGGTTTAGGGATGTGATTAAGGTGTTAAGAGGCATGTTTAAGTGTTGACTTCCTCTTTTGTCCACTTCCTTGTTGACTTTTCCACAAGCCTTCGGGCTCCAGTTATTTATTTAATTCACTCACACTTTTTGGAATAAGGTCAATGGGATTATTTTCGCAAAGGCACTGAAACCTAAACATGTTTTTAGGGATGACTAAATGTGATTAGGGGTGAATAGTGAGAAATAAAATAATGATGGGATTGATCTCGATAGGAAATAGGAAATTAGGGGAAAATGAATCATCTAGAGAAATTTAGGAGGGGAAAACACAAAAAACGAAAAATTTCAAAATAGGATATGGGTGTAAAACCCTTGGTATACGATGAATAATGATATGTTCGATCACAAAGGGTTAAATCGAATGTTGTGCCTGGGGGCTCAAAACAAGTAAACCAAATTTTGGTGAATCTACAATTTTGGGCATCTGGGTATTTGTGAAAATGGCTAATATGGCTCTTTGGGAATACCTCTTATCAAGAACTTTTGCAATAAAAACACAAAGAACCCATTATTTTAAAAACCTAAATTTTTTTGGATAGGGATATTTCAAGATGAAATGGGGACACCACCTCTTATCAATGTTGAGGCACAAGAACCAACCTAGATTAAGGTATAGTTGCATGCACCTTTTCATAGAGCACTATGAGAACTACATTGAGTGTGAAATGTAGTGTAGCTCTTAGTGACTCAAAAATGGGGTGACCACCGAGGTCAAACCGACTCAAGCATTTGTGTATTTTATTTTTAGATCTAAAAATTTCTTGAGTGTGTTTTAATGTTGGTTATAAATGAATATTTCCTAAGTAGTCATTTTAGTTTTCATTCATGTCACTCATAAGCATTAAATTTTTAATTTGATTTCCGAGAAAAAATTCCTCGATGTTGGGTTTCATGCACTCATCACTCTAGTTTCTCCTTCTACACACTGGGGACTAATCACCCCCAATCCTTTGACATTTCAATAATTCCAACTCTACAAAGTATAACAAGGACAAAAGCACCTCCCTCCATAAAATAAAAATGTGTGTTCCTTCCATGTTTTGCATATATTTTACTTTACTTTGTGTGAATTCAAATTTATAAAAGTTACAAGCATTTATTTACATTTTAGTTAAAGTTCAGTTTCTATTAAAGACATTGAATACACCCTATTGCAGATTTCACCATGAAACATGCAAAAACCAATACATTAGAAAATAATTGTCGAGCGAAGAAAAAGTGTGTGTGCACACTCTAGTATGTTTTTCCTTTAAAATGAAATTTTCCCTTACACACTCAAATGGGGGGAAATGTAGACACTCAATTTGGGTAGTTAATCCTTTTGCTATGAAAAGTTTGGATATATTCCCTTGTTAAGATAAATGCTCACATTCTGAGTCCAATCAACACATCTCTCTAGCTCTCTCTTGTCTTGTTAATCCCTAAAATATGTTATATCATTCATCCAAAAATATATTAATCAAGAAAACTAGTGATTCAACCTCATACATCATTCACGAACTTCTAAATTTACAACACTACATGCCTAGAAAAATTGTACCATTTAGGGCTATAATGGACTATGGTCCTAGCCGACCTTTATGGTCTTGACCACTTTATCTTACAACTCTATTTTGAATTTGAATATATTAAGTGTGTCATTTCATCTTCCTAGGGTTGAAATTAGCATAATATTTTACCTATGGAAGGCTATATAAGTAAGTCAACATCACTTTAAAACTCAACTAACACATTCATAAACTCCTATTGTAAATATCAATACAAAATCACTCAAGTCTCTCCTAAATATTTCTAAATCAAATGCATATCATTTAAAACAACCACTACTAAAGGAATGAAGCACTTAATGAGTTCAAATATTCTAGATTCATCCATTTCCAAGCACGCAAATGTCCTAGAGCCATTTTTAGCAAGAGAAAATTCACTTTAAGCTTTATCAAAAGGTCTTCAAGGGACAAAAGGGTTTAGCCTAGTAGCTGAAACACACCACAACACACTACTATCACAGTGGGTAAAATCTATTCTTATAGTTAACCCACTACCTTTGTGTCAAGAGACACAAGGTTACACACATGGGGTTGGCTTAGGTTACATTCACACTTGCACCTACACTTAGGGGAGCTACATGAAGCTTGATCCTGCTCGAGGGCATGTAGTGCAACACTTCGATTAGTTTAGTAGGGGTTGACTGCCAAGGGTAGTAAAGCCTCACTCACACATTGATTTCTATTTTTATTGTCTAATGCTTTGAGAAGGGTATTGTAGGTATCTATGGTTTTCAGCCCGTAGGGGAAGTAGCGTAGTTGGCTAAGGCCTTTGGTTTCTTCCCATATAGGTCCCAAGGTCAATTCTCTCTACGTCGATGTACCTTGGGAGGTTGGTTGGTGCAGGCCTAGTCACCTCCCCTGAGGGATGAGCGGGTCCAGCTCGGGGCCACCGCGTGTCGGCGCACTTCGTTAGTCACGTTGGTGGTTCCTGGGTTGGTTCTCGATACCCTCGGTTATTCAAAAAAATGTTTTTCATTTTTGTGAGTCATTAAAGGTTATATTGAGGTTGTGTGAGCTAGAGTGACATACAATGATCAAGATTTCTAAAAACATGAAGGAAACAAAAAGTTACAAAACCTCACTATAAATAGGTCCAAGACCGTACAACTAAGGGCAAAACCGTACAAAATTAGGGCATAACTTTATAATCATGGACATAGATAGTTCCTAACTAAATTATCATAAATAAAGCATCTTTAGATTCTTATATGCTTATTTATCTAGTCTACACATCCAAATCTCATTTTCCCTCTTTTTACATCTAAGTCTTTAACTCCTCTTATTTTTTTGAGCTATCATTGTATCATTTATCATTATTATAGGTATTAATTCATTATTCTAATGATGTATTTGAATAATACCCTATTACTATAAACCCTTACATCCTATATTTATTATGCACACATGTAATTTGTATGGTGTAAACATTAATAAACACATGCGTACATTAATACCATATCATTTACCATGGCATGTTGAGGGGGAATTCACATGCCGCCTATTGCTTATAAGAAAATATTGTGCCAAATTACAACATTTTGATTCCATTTCTTAACAAAAATATATATGCCATAACATTTAACTAGTCTCATATTAATATTAAGTGTCTATTGACTAAATGAAATGATATATTTTTGTTTTTATCAACCCATTTAGCCTATTAGACTCAACAAAATATATGATAAGTAAACTCACTTATAAAAATCGACAACTAAAGCATAATTTGCATGTGCTAACTGAACAATTTGACAACTTAATGTTCATTCGGTCCTCTGTCAAGGTGAAGTCCTCTTACACATCTCCTTTATAATGTTATGCTTCAAAATTTGCAAGGAAAAAATGTTAAAACGAGTTATACGAAAATAAAAATTTAACAACATACAACTATTTACAACATAAAAGTTATAGACTGGCCTAAAACTTATTAACACATTAACAAAAATATTAGAGATAGAATTTTCAATTTTAATGAGAAATGTAGAATTTTATAAAACATTTAACATTTGACTGCATCTTCACATGACTACAACTTACTAACAAGTATGTGGCATGTGGCCATAAAATGTGTGAATGGATGTTAAACATACACTCTAAGCTCTCCACCCCATTTGTGCTATCTCTAAGAGTATTATCCACAAATCATGTTTTTTACGCAATCATAAATTATATTTAACACACCCAATGAGGAGGTGCCACATGGCACCTTGGGGTGTGATGGAGGGCGGAACCCTTCGTTATTTTGGTTTTCGGTCCTTGGAAAAATTTCTAAAATATTCCCGTAGTCATGCAACTCTGCCTTCTCCTCGAAATTCTCCTCTTCGCGGGCGCGTGGACCCACGCATCCTTTCTTTCCTTTTTCTCCCCTCGGAGTGCAAGGCGTTAATTTCTTTCGCCGTCCGTCCCTTCCGGTCGTCTCTCGCATCGACTCATGGTCGCCATGTGTCCACTAGCAGACCGCGGAGGCGCGGGATGTTTTGAGACTTTGAGCCCATGCAATGGGAAAAATTCCCTAAGCCACCCATGACCCGCCAACCCGTTCAAGGCACTTTCTCCTCCTCTTGACACGTGTCCCACCTAGGGAAAATTTACCCTAGGAACTCGCCCGCATATATCTTGAGTTCTACTTGGAGTTAGGAGGACTTCTTTATATCACCGAAAAGGTGAGAAAATTTCCTATCCATTGGGTATGGTTTAGGGAAATTTTGGAAGTGTTAAGTAGGAGAAAATCTAGTTGAAACTCTGAGCCTAATAGAGAGCAGGCATGGGGGTGAATTACTCCTTGAACCTAACTAAAAGTTATAACCCAAAAATTTGAACCTTGTGAACTTGATATTAGTTAATGAAGGAAAACATATGTTGTAGTACGTTGGTCTTGTTACGGAACATGATAGTGAAAACTAATGTCTTACTGACCTAGTTGTAGACACTTCAAATAAAAAAATTTTATCCCATAATTCTCTAGCTAACCCTAGGTTGTTTCTTGGGTCTCAGTGGTTGTTTAAGCGGAGCACTCTGATTTGGTATCGAGCATTGGTTCAAAGGCTTGGACCATTGGGAACACGAGAAAACTTGAGACATGAAAACTTAAACCTAGTACACTTGTAACTCTAGAAAACAACTTAGCAAAAATTATATATTTTAGTAAACATGGAAGTTGTGTGGAACTTAGAAAAATGAACTAACTCTCACTTTGTTCTGTGTAGGAGGCTTAGACGGAGTGAGATGAACCTTCATAGAGACTCGGACTCGGACTGACTCACCACCACCACCACCACCACCACTGGATCAAGGTGTAGCAGCCATTCTACCTCAGATTCTACAGACCCTTTAGGATGTCAATGCTGCTCTACGTGGAGGCTTAGGAGGAGGACATGCAACTAGTCATGATAGAGCTCCTTCTATCGAGGGTCAGGTATCTCCTTGACTCAGCGAGGAGCATAGAGGAGAGAAATCCCATGTGGAGTCAGCCGAGTAGAGTCACCACCTAGGAGACAAGGTGACAGAGTTCCAGAGAATAGAGAGAGGTCTCGGAGCCCTAGGCTTAGGGATGAGCGTGCAGAGAGACCTAGAGGCCGATAGACCACAATAGTAGATCACATCAGGGAGATCCTGAAGATTAGGCCCTCACATTACTCGGGTGATACGGCGGATTCGGGTAGAGGCACTGGCTAGTGAGATTGAGTGGTTACTTCAAGCTTTGTCCTTGTTCAGCAACACGAAGATCCTGTGCGATCCATCTACCGAGGGATGGAGCGGTATGGTGGAGGAAAAGGAGCGAAGCTCCATGTAGATTCGAGACATTGACTTAGGAGCTGTTTGAGGAGAGATTTAGGAGCGGTATTTATCATGGAGGTTCATCCAGTAGAGGATTGACGAGTTCCATGACCTCGAAAGGCTTCTCTTTTAGTAGCAGAGTATGAGAGTAGGTTTTTGGATCTACTCTAGTATGTAGAGTATATGCAGGATGAGCAGGTGCGGATTCACAGGTTCATCCGGGCCTGAATTTAGATATTGGAGGTGCAATGCGGATTCACTATCCACAGACTTTAGCTAAGGCTGTCGAGAAGGCCTATATTGCAGAGGAGACTCGGGGTAAAACCCAGTAGGTTAAAGACCGAGTCAAGAGCCGCATTCAGCAGATGCAGGATCGTAGATCGAGAGGTTCAATACTTTTCCTCATGGTGGCTAGGTACAACACAATCATTATTTAGGCAATAGTGTAGCAGTAGTCCCACCCACCTTATAGACCTCCACAGATAGCTGATGCACGAGAGAGATCGAGTATGGGGCCTCCTCCTAGGGTCCCATCGGGACACGAGGTGGACCTAGAGCTCGATCGGCGGGAGCTCGCCAGAAGAGACCTCAACGGACCATAGCCGGATCATCAAGATCCATGCCATAGACTTCTAGAGCACCTACTGGAGGTGTTACTCCTTGGAGAGGATCAGGTGGTTGCTTTAGATGTGGAGTTGCTGGACATTTCTAGAGAGATTACCCTCAGAACCCTAACAAGGGTAAGGCACAAGTTTATGAGCCGACGGTTGGTGACATGGGATGCGATCCACGGGATTCATGCACCGGTTGAGGACTATTAGGAAGAGCACGGAGCACACGGTCATTGAGACCACACAGTAGCATTATTGGTATTCCTACCTCTGTATTATTTTATTCTGGTTCTTCTGATTCTTTCATTGCACCATCTTTAGTAGAGCGATGTAGGCTGGTGGTAGTTAGGTAAGGTATTAGTTGGGATGTCGAGATGGCTTCTGGAGCTAAGATCTCTATGGACTCCTTAGTTAAGGAGTGTGTAGTGGATTTGGGACCTTTCACCACTACCTCAGATCTCCGTATTCTTCCTTTGGGCTCGTATAGAGTCATTTTGGGTATGGATTGGTTATCTGCACATAGGGCCAGGATGGATTGTTACCACAAGACTATAGCTTGTGCAAGATGATTTGGGAGTTGAGTTGGTGATCTTTGGGGTCAGGAGACCCATTTCTATTCACACCATCTCGCTACGTAGCTTAAGCGGTGTGCGTGCGGGGTTGTCGGATGTATCTTTATTCGATTAGTGACAGATTAGAGGATGGGTCTAGTGGACCATTGCTTGATGATCATACCATCTTGAGAGAGTTTTCTAATGTCTTTCCGGGGGAGCTACTCGGGTTACCACCCCCACATGAGGTTGATTTTCATATAGACATAGTTCTGGGAGCGAGCCTATCTCACAAGCACCTTATCGGATGACCACCCTAGAGCTCGTGAGCTCAAGTTGTAGCTTGAGGGCATTTTTGGAGAAGGGCCTTATCCATCCTAGTGTATCCCCTTGGAGTGTTTGGTGATCTTCGTGAAGAAGAAGGATGGATCATTGCGGTCGTGTATTGATTCTGCCGAGTTGAAAAAGTAACGATCAAGAATCGTTATCCTCTTCCTTGTATTGATGACTTGTTTGATCGGATGAAGGAGCCACGGTGTTCTCTTAGATTGATCTCAAGTCGGGGTACCATCACCGAGGATTTTGGAGGTGGACATTCATAAGACCGCCTTCCGCACGAGGTATGCGCACTATGAGTTCACAGTGGTGCCTTTTGGTTTGACGAATGCCCCTGCAGTGTTTATGAGTTTGATGAATGGGGTATTCAGGACCTTTTTAGATCGCTTCGTGCTCATCTTCCTAGATGACATTTTGATATACTCACGTACACGTGAGGAGCACGAGGCACCTTCGACAGGTTCTTCAGTGTCTTCGTGAGCAACAAATTTACGAGAACTTGGAGAAGTGTGCTTTCTTTTAGACAGAAGTGCAATATTTGGGTCATGTTATTTCTAGGGAAGGTATCGCAATCGATCCTTCTAATATTAGAGCCATTATGGATTGGCCAGCACCCACTACAGTGACTAAGGTGTGTAGCTTCATGGGATTAACAAGTTACTACAGGAGATTGTTCGGGACTTCTCTTGGATTGCGCAGACCCATCACTTCCCTTGGGAAGGGAAGAAGTTTGTTTGGACGAATAGATGTGAGCAGGACTTTAGGACATTGAAGGAGTGCCTCACTACAACACCCATTCTTGCATTTCCGGATCAGTAGGGTGAGTTATTTGTTTGCCTAGATGCTTCATTAGCAGGCTTAGAGATGTGTTAATGCAGGATGACAGAGTTGTAGCTTTCAAGTCTCTCAAACTCAAAGATCACGAGCTTAATTATCCTACCCATGATCTTGAGCTTGTGGCAATTGTACATGCTTTGGTTAGATGGAGGCATTTTCTTTTTGGACGGAGATTCACACTTAGGATAGATCATTTGAGTCTTCGCCACCTCTTCACGCATGCCCAATCTTAACGCTTTGTTAGTGGCCTTAGATGGAGCTGCTTTGTGAGTATGACATGGAGATCGAGCATATGAAGGGAAGGAGAATGTTGTAGAGACACTCTTAGTAGGTGGAGACATGTGGCTATGGCCACCTCAGTGAGCACAGATTTGTGGAGCAAGATTCTTTAGCAGCTTCCTCTTGGCACTTCTACATGGCGGTATGAGCGGAGATTTAGTCACGAGACCCCTTGAGGAAGTTTGATGGTTTTTACTTAGAGGGATGGTTGTTTCGAGGCACAGAGGCTGAATATATGTTCCCAGAGATGGAGGCTTGAGGCGGGACATCTTCATAGAGGCACATCGTGTACCCTATTCAGCCGCATCTGGGGTGAAGAAGATGCACACCACCTTGCGATGGCAGTTATACCATTGGAGAGGACTTCATCAAGACATGGTTCGATTTGTGTCATGGTGTTTAGAGTGCAGGAGGGTTAAGGTGAGCATCAAAGCATCTAGCGAGTCTTCTTTATGCTCATGCCATACGAGAATGGAAGTGGGACACCATTTCCATGGATTTCATTGTTGGGCTCGATGTCAAGATATCACCACGACGCCATTATGGTCACGGTTGATAAATTGAAAAAAGTGGCTCACTTTTCTCCGGTGAAGACCAATTATACAGCTAGAGTAGTGACACGAGTATATTTGGATGAGATTGTCAGGTTACATGGAATTTCGTGGAAGATCATTTATGATCACGATCCATTGTACACTTCACACTTTTGGACTACCATACGGTATGTTCTCGGGACGAGAATCAACTTCATCACAACATATCACCACGAGACAGATGGACAGGACCAAGTGAGTAAATCAGATTTTAGAGGATATGCTTAGGATGTATGTGATGGATCAACGAGTCTAAGTGGGAGGAGTACTGTACTTAGTAGAGTTTACCTATAATAGTATTTTTGAGTTCTATAGGCATGGCTCCTTTTCAGGATTTGTATGGTAGAGAGTGCATGACACCTTTTAGTTGGGACAAGTTAGAGGACAAAGTATCCCTTGGACCGGCTCTTTTGCAGACATGGGAGCAGCATGTAGTGTTGATCGGAGTAGAGATTGCAGGAGGCTCATGACAGGCAGAAGAAGTATGCGGATCAACATAGGATTGATCGTAGTTTTGATGTGGGCATGAAGGTGTTCCTTCGTGTCAGGCCACATAAGAGCCCTATCTGTTATGGAAAAGGTTCTAAGTTAGCTCCTAGATTCATTGGTCCTTTTGAGATCTTGGAGTGTATAGGTCCTTTGGCCTACCATCTAGCATTGCCACATAGCTTGTCTCGCGTACATGATGTGTTTCATGTTTCAGTTCTTAGGAGATATATTACAGATTCGTCTCATGTAATAGATTGGACATCATTACAGGTGCAGGATTAGGGGCAGGTGATGGTGGAGCCCATCTGTATCATAGATCATAGGACCCTGGGCCTTCGAGGAAGAGAGATTGATTGAGTGCACGGGTGCGGTGAGATAGATAAGACGAGGCTGCTGACCACTTGGGAGGATGCCACAGTATTATGAGTGCAGTTTCCACATTTGTTCTAGTGACTTCTAGGAGGAAGTTGAGTCTAAGGGGAGGGGGATGTAGTGCCCACTTCCCTTTAACACTTTTAGATACTGATATTGATACCGTTGATCATATAATGGACACTATTATGTTTTGTTTTGGTATGAAGGTTAAATGTTAGATCATGGATTATTATTGATCGAATTCGGTTATTATGCATGTTGGTTACTTAGAGACATTTTCATATGTGGATGATGATATCTTTTGTTTGACATGGACATATTATAGATGTTGATTTGGACATGTGACATTTAATATTTTGAGTAGACCTAGTATGGTAGATTATTGATGATGGTATAATTGATTAATTAATTGAAAATGATAGTGTTGATTTCTTGATGTTGTTGTGATTCACATGTTTAGATGATCTTGAAATGTTGTTTATATCATTTTGGATGTTCTGATATGGCCACGAGGCTGAAGGAGGTATTTGCGTTTTGCAGGTTAAAATATCACAACAATGTCGGGGGACTGGAGACTAACCATATTGAAATTTTGGGTGAATTCAACAAGGTCACCATGGCAACTGTGTGTGTGTGTGTGTGTGTGTGTGTTGTGTTTTGCTAGGGATTCCCATGGGGATTTCCATTATATGTGACCATGGGTTTGTGTAATTTATTAATGTGGTTTCTTTATTAATGTTGCATGTGTTTATTTTGTGATGTGTTACCTTTTTCTTTAGCATTATATGTTGTGTTAATGTTGTGAATAATCATGTGTTAAAATAAATAAATCAATATGTCATAAGAATGTAATTAATGAAGTTGTTGATCTTAAATGTAATGTTGTAAGAAATGTGTAAGAAGGTGTAAGAGATATGTAAGAGAATGTAAGATAGATTTTGGAGTGAAAGACACTTCATCCTCTTAGGAATTCGAATTTTTCCTTGGAGGCTAAATTTGGAGGCTTGTGGGACAAGTTAAGCTTGTCCCACACCTCTTAAAATTATTCACCAACCATACCTATGGTTTGGAGGTTAAATTTAGGCCTTTTAAATGCATTTTGAAATGACTAATTGTAAGTTTTAATTGCACTTCTCTTACATGTTTTTTTAATTTAATCCTTTTGGGGTGTGGGTTATTTTGGAGTGTGTAAGTTAATTTGTCATTTTTATTTATTGTGTTTAGGTGCATGATGTTGACTTTCCTCTTGGGGTTGAGGAAGAATGATGTGGCATCCCACATGGATCCAAATCATCCTCTTCTCTTCCCTCTCCTTTAAATTCAAAACTCCTTGCTTGTTTGTGGTTGTTGAAACTTTGTTTATTCCTCTTGGGGTGCATTTTTGCTTGCTGTTTTTGGGAGCTTGTTGTGGAAGGAGTTGGAGCCTTTTTGCATGCTTGAACATTGCTGATTTTGGACTGTATTTGGCTTTTGGGAATCTTGTGAGCTTGGAACAAACTCTAGTATGGAGAGGTAGGAACTTGAGTCTTTTAGAATGTTTTCTTTCTCTTACATGCATGTATGAAATGGTGAATGTGTTATGTGTTCTTGGCTGGTTGGGTAGACTGCTTAGGACATGGTGTAGGAGAAGGCTATGGGGATTTCAAATAGGGGGCATAAGGGAATGCCAAGGGCATCAGTTTTATTGTGGAGGGAGTTTGGATTGGGATCCACCTTGGAAAAGAAATAGCTTGCATTTCTTACTCTTGGGGGCATAAGGGAGAAACTTTGGGGGGCATAAGGAGGGGTTGGGAGACATAAGGTTTATGGGATTTGATATGTTATATTGGCGGTATGATTTTAGGTGGATGCCCAATTCCAAATAGGGAGGCATAAGTAGTTTCCCCATAGTTCCTTGCTCTTGTTGGCTTGCTTGATCAAGCCTAAGTTTTGTGTGAATGTTATCAAATGCAGTTGTGAACTATTGTTTTTGCTTGAACTGTGTTTCTTATTGAATTATGCATGTGAATGAATGTTGCTTGTTTTTTGTGGAAGCCATTGTTGCCATGTGTTGATTCTCATCTCTTATTTCAATATGGTTGGGGCTCGGGGCCAATGAGGAAGGATGGCTTCTCCCTTCTCATTGGATGTCTTGGTTGGGTGGAGAGCATTGCCTTTCCCCCTTCTTTGTTGTGATCAAATGAAAAGATGAAGAAACTAGCATGTTGCTATTTTGGAGCAAGAAGAATATATAGTTTGACAGTCCCATCCTTTGAGCAAGTTCTTTTGTAATCCTTCCCCACTTTGAAGTGGATGAGTTGTATAATATTTGTAATGTGAAACCATTTGTATTGATAATGGAAGATTGAAATTGGACTGTGAAATGTAAAGGAGATTTATTTTACTCTCTGTTTTGGAAAAGAAATGTAAAAGATGTTACATGCATTGTATTTTGTATTTTAGAAATCAAAATGGAAAAGAAAAATTGTAAAGTGTATTGGAAAGGAATAAAGGATTGCATTAGTTTCAAAATTGCACTGTGTTTTGAATGTGATTTATTATTATTGAAGATTGAAACTACTGTTTGAAAAAGAAGAATGCGTATGAAGTAAAAGACAGTGTTTTCTCTCTTGAAATGAGTTGAATTTAGAAATAAGGCTTTGCATAATTTACTATTGAATGGTTGATTGAATTCAATTAAATGTATGAGAATAGTTTAGAAACTATACACACATTTAAATGACAAAATTGATATACAAATTTAAAAGAAATAGTTCACTGTCATAGACTTCATTCTGGCAATTCACTTTTCATAAAAATGAGCTAGTTCAAACTTACACCAAACAATAAGATATGAAACATTGAAATTTAGACTTAGTAAGTCCCAAAGAACTCAAATTGACCCTAACATTTAAGAATGAACCTTCAAAACTTTATAGAATCCAACTTGAAACTTGCACAATCATTTTTATGTCTATTGTCGGAGAAATAAAATTTGAAATCAATTGGATAAATCAACTCTCTAAAAACACTCTAAACCCTCCCTAGACCAATCCTCCATGTCTGTTTGACATGTTGAGTGAAGGAGGAGATCTAATTTAACCAAATTGAGAAGTTGAAAACTGTCAGTTCACTAATGAAATCCCTACAGATTGGTTTCTCAAAATTGACCACTTAAACTTCATCAAATTTCAAAATTTATGACTCCTGTGTAAAGAGGGCATCAAGAGCTTTCTGAAAAGTCCTTATTTTCCCAAAACCGAGCTTTCTAGCTCAAGTTATGGCCATTTGAAGTTTTACTTCAATTTGGCATTCAAAAGGTAATAAAATTTAATCTAACTGTTAAAAATTTAAATTTTAAACTTTGGAAAAATTTCCCTAAAAATTCTCTGCGGCCCCCGCCATCCCATAACCAATCGGGATCTGCCACGTGGCACCTTGGAGGGGCAGACCGAATTTAAACTTATCCGTTTTAAAAATTTTGCCTTGGGAAAAATTTCCTTTTCCCTCCGCTGGCTCGTAGCCAATCAGAGGGTGCCATGTGTCCTCTAGGGGCTACGACATGGGCGCGGTTCCTTTTTGAACTTAACCTTTTTGAAAATTTTGGGGAAAAAATTTCTATTTTGGCCCTGCAGCCCGCAGCCAATGAGGAGGTGCCACGTGGCACCTTGGGGGTGGCGGCGGGGAGGGCGGAACCCTTTGTTATTTTTGGTTTTCGGCCCTTGGAAAAATTTCTAAAATCTTCCCCATGCGGTCCACAACTCCACCTTCTCCCTCAGAATTCTCCTCTTCCACGGGCACGTGGACCCACGCGTCCTTTCTTTCCTTTTTCTCCCCCCCAGGCACAAGGCGCTAATTTCTTCCGCTGCCCCGTCCCTTCATGATCTTCTCGTCGGCCAACTCTGTGGTTGCCACGTGTCCCTAGCGGACCCGCGGAGGCGTGGGATGTTTTGAGACTTTGAGCCCGCGTAATGGGAAAAATTCCCTAAGCTGCCCGCGACCCGCCAACCCGTTCAAGGCGCTTTCTCCTCCTCTTGACACGTGTCCCACCTAGGAAAAATTTGCCCTAGGAACTCCGCACATATATCTTGAGTTCTACTTAGAGTTAGGAGGACTTCTTTATATCACCGGAAAGGTGAGAAAATTTCCTATCCATTGGGTATGGTTTAGGGAAATTTTGGACCGTTAAGTAGGAGAAAAATATATTTGAAACACTTGAGCCTAATAGAGAGAAGCGAGGCATGGGGGTGAATTACTCCCTGAACCTAACTAAAACTTATAACCCTAAAATTTGAACCTTGTGAACTTGATATTAGTTAATGAAGGAAAACATATGTTGTAGTACATTGGTCTTGTTCGGAACCTGTTAGTGAAAACTAATGTCTTGCAACCTGGTTGTAGACACTTCAAATCAAAAAAAAATTATCCCATAATTTTCTAGCTAACCCTAGGTTGTTTCTTGGGTCTCAAGTGGTTGTTTAAACGGGCACTACAATTTTGGTATCGAGCATTGGTTCAAAGGCTTGGACCATTGGGAACAATAGAAAACTTGAGACATGAAAACTTAAACCTAGTACACTTGTAACTCTAGATACCAAATATTTGAACCAATGCTCGATACCAAATTTGTAGTGCCGTTTAAACAGAGAAATTATTATACAAAGGCAATATTTAACGTGGAAAACTCCCGAGGGTAAAAACCACGAGAATAAAGATATTTCCATTTAAGAGAAACAATTACAGTCCAGATCTCCCTCCTCACTTCTCTCCCAAAATTCACCGTGTAAGTACATTTGATCATGCCACATGATCTATTTATTTGACCTCATTGGTCATGAACAATTAAGTGACGGGTTGTGTCTTTTACAAAGCACCCCGATTTAATAAATTGATTAAATATAATCAATTAAACATAAAAAACCTAGTTTATATTAAATAATTAAGAAAATAAATATTCCTAATTATTTAATCATAAACTAAGATTTATAAGCACTTAATATTACGTTCTAACACTCTCCTTTAATATTAAGTGGGGAACATATGCCAACATTACCTATTTATGCAACATAATTTACAAATGCATAAACCATGGTGAAGGTTTAGGCTAGCATATCACATTTGAAGGATTTATACACCTTCATCATGATCATCTTACCTTTTGGTACAAAAGGATTTGGAATTCATAAATCAATAGTGAATGATTTAGGCTAAACATGATTTGTGAGACTACATCTCATAGTTTCTCATGGAAAATATCTCAACCAACATCTTTAGGAGCCTTTTATAACACAAGGACATCCTTTGCTACAGATGCAACACACTGGACTGTACACCATAAATTTAGAGTGAAAATTTTACAAAGATCATAAAAGGATATGTTTAAAATTATTTACAATGGAAAATAACTCAACCAACATCTCTAGGAGCCTTTTATAACACAAGGACCTCCTTTACAATAGATGCAACACATTGGACTGTACACCATAAACTTAGAGTGACAAGTTTATAAAGATCATAAAATTATCTTTTTACAATGCTTTACAATGAAGCAGAAGTATAGAGGAGAAGGAGATAACACATGGCCGACCATTAGGAGGTGGCATTGCCATGCACACTCCCCTCAATGGAAAATCTAAAAGGCCATTCATTGCACTGAAACATGTATAATTTTACATCACACAAATGATATGTATACATATTTGCAACTTGATCTTGATCGTGTAGTAGTGGAGATATATATCATTGCAGAGCACCTTTTCTTGGATAAAATGCATTTGAATCATTCCCCGATGCTGAAATGGATTCTTAGCAAGAGAAATGAAACTCTAAGTATCACATAAAAGAGGTGTACTTCCTTTCACTTCCATGTGTCTCTTCTAACCTCCGCTTTAGCCACATAAATTATTTCATTGCTTCTATTGCAATTCTATACTCTGCCTCGGTAGAAGAAATGGATAATCTTTGGCTACTTTTCACCGCTCTAAGTAATGGCACTGTACCAAAAACTTCAACACATATATAATATACTTTATATCTAACACGCCATCAACATGGTTAGAGTCACAATATCCATATAAACATCATAATAAGCATAATATAAATCGTTATTGATTTCACTTTTAACCATCTATAAAACTTACATTGATAGGTTAAACACAATTTATATAACAACTTAAATAATAATATACTTAACAACTAAGCTTGTTATATTACCAATATGTTTAACAATTTCAACATATTGATCTTGTAAAATATATATTAGATGTGATCGGTATTGGACGTCTCCAAGTGTCATTCGCTATGCAAATAATAATATTTTTAGTAATCACATACTAGTTTAGAATTTAGAAATGTTTTGTCAACAACACATATATCTTCATTATCTATTCTAAGACTTTAAAATTGTGATAAGACTGATAGATAACACATATGAAAAATTGACTAAATCATGCAAGGATAATCATAGCACACACATTGAACCATTTAGGAAAATTTTAAAGATCCTCTAACAATACCGTGGAGTTTGCTTCAAAAATGAATGAGGAAGAGTTTTTAGTGATAGCTTACTATGTAAGCACCCTTCACACATTTCATGAAAGATAGGTGGCAGATTAGAAGCTAGGTTAAACCGAGACATGTCATACATGCTCCTAAAAAATGATCTAGTCTTTCATGCCACAATTGAACAACACTTCTATTTTTAGTATACAACTAAGAAGCCAAAGCAAAACCTTTAAACACATATAAGTCATTATTTTGTATGCCTTCAGCTATAGTGATATTAAGTTCATTCTTAATAAACCATTTATCTTTCAACAATATTACACTATAGTTATTCTAAGTTAATTGTGAATGAAAGATTTTTTTTAGTTCAATACCAACTATAATTTAAAAAGAAAACATTTGTTTTTTACTAGTAGTGAGAAATGTTGTTTATAGAGTAACTACATTAGATTTATGATTATTCTCTTCATTCTTGTTTTGATTTTGATTTGGTTTATTCCATTTTTATTTTTTAAATTTGTTTTGTTTTTGACTCTATAATCTTCTTTCTTGTGACCAAATTTACCATAGTTATAACATTTTCCATCAAAACTAACTCTTAAATTTCCAGGTTTCTTTTCTTTACTAGGTGGTTTAAAATTTGATTTTTGATTCTTGTTAAATCTAGAAGGATTGTTCTTAGATTTCGTGTGAGAAGTGCTTGAGTGACATTCTCTTTCAAATCAAAATTAGTCATAACTTTTTCTTCCTAGATCAGGAGATCACTCATAGTAGACAAGATCGAAATGTCTTGCTCAATTTGGTATTTAGAATTCAGAATTGAAATGAAATTCCTAAACCTTTCATGGATGTTCATTTGAATAATGAAATACAATAGTTTATCATGAATTAAGTTACTATTACATCCATCTAATTGAGATTTAATGTCTTTAATTTTTCTAGAAAGTTAACTACTTTTTCATCTCCCTTCATGGGAGTCGTCATCAATTCTAGAATCAACTTTATAATTTTTGATAATTGTGTACCTTCATGCATTGATTCTAGTTGCGTCCAAGCCTCACTCAGACTTTCTTGATTCCTGATGTGAAGGAGGAAATCATCTTGCATGCTCCACAATATTATAGACATTGCTTCATGCACCTTCTGTTGATATGGAACTACATTGTCATTGTCACTTATCTTTCACTCGACACTTTCTCCGTACCATTCACAACCGTCCAAATCTTGCATGCCATGAATTCCACCTTCATTCTTATCTTCCAGATGTTGTAGTTTGATCCATTCAACATATGCAATTTGTCAATTATAAAATTATTAGATCCCATTTTTACTTAAACAATTTCAACAAATGAGAACAACCAAGTTTTTGTGAAGTGGTTTAAAGAATCCCCCCATCATTGTTCAAATTATGTCAGTCATATTTCAATGAATTTCCCTTATTCACGTCAAAAATTGACATGTCAAACAAATATTCTACACAAACAACATATTAGTTTGAATGTAAGGTATATTTCATTAAAATGTAAGTGATTTTTAGTTTTGTAAGAAAATGACTTACTTTTCTTGTCGTAAAAATGAGTATAGTTTATTAGTTCATTAAAAAAATAGAAAAAAATCTTTGTTCATACTAAAAAAATTATGTCAATTTTGACTATTAGATACAATAAAAATGTTTATATATACGAAAAATAGCTCCATGGAAGGATTTTTGGATGACCGGGTTGGAGAGGTGAGTTGGGTCCAAGTTGGGCGAGCTATGGGTCAAGCTAGGTCCCAAGATAGGTTTCAATGTTTCATATTAACATGTTATGCCAACTTGTTGACTAATTCGTCACCCACCCTTTGTTCCTTTTTTCCAACTGAGCCACCACGGTCATCGTGGGTGAGTCTAAGGCCGAGCCATTGGGATACCAAACAAAAAAACCAACCATGATCGAAGTCACGTTTACTAATACCTTTGTTGTGGGTTATAAACCCGTTTAAGCCGCTCGAAGCCTTAGACATGTGGGACTAAAGTCCCAAAAAATAACGAAAATTATCTCGTGGTTAAAGCATTGAGGAGGTGGTTGCTTAACGAGGGGACAAGAGGTCTGCGTGGGAAGAAGATAGGAGCGGGTGGAGGGACTGCAGAAGCCTCCACATGGAGGGTTGTGGGGATGGTAGGAATATAACAAGCACCCCATAATTAGACTAGGGGAGAAGGGCCAGTATGTGAACACGTCCCAATACTTGAACAGTATTTTGCATTTAAAATATCCAATACTTGATGGAATAAAAACCAAAATTTTGATTATTGAAGTTCAAAAATTTGTACAAGTAGCCAATCACATCATGACATGTAAGAGTTTTCACCCATGTACAAGTACAAAAAAGTCAATGTTCAAGCAATTTCACTTATATTCAAGTATTGGTTTCCACCATGGTTGTAGCATTTTCACATATATTATTTTAAATCAATTCAAAATATGGTTTTCCCTCCAATTGAACATTCCAAACAAAAAATATAAGTTAACACAAATCTAAACTACATATTAGTGAAAAAATCACAATCCCATATCATAAATAATTGATTTTGTGGACCCCTTAACTTAGGGTGTACCACTACTGGCCCTTCTCCCTAGTCTAAAATTTAGGCATAATATAAAAATGCACGGGGCTCGAAAAATGTGATCGCATATGGATTTTAACATATGGTTTTTTAAAATTAATGTGGCTTGACTATATATAGATTATAGTTAGCTTTTTAACTATAGTTTTTAAATAGGTTTTTAACTATAATAAAATATTGTAAACTACAGTATATTTAAATTAATTTATACTATAGTTTTTAATATAAGTCAACCCTTATATTATTGAAGGGGTCCCTCGAGATTAGACATAAGATAATATTATTTTTGAATAAAATAGATTAAAACTAAACAAAAAAGTACCTGTGGTCACACCAATAAGGAAAAAATTAAACTTGGGGTGAATTGTATTTGGCCCCATTTAATGGGTCTTGACTAGAGCCAATAGAAAATTCAATTTCCTATATTCATGGAATGTTGTCTCTTGTAGGAGACCTTAGGTAACTTGATTTTATTTATTTTTACCCCCTTGTATTTACTTTCACCTGCACACACTTTAGAAACTATAAAATATTAATGAAATATTTCAAATAAAATTTACCCTTACCTTTATTTGTAGGGTCCTAAACAATATTTCACAAGGAAGGAGTTTTCATTGCGCGTAAAATATTTGAAAGGGTTGAAATATTTTTGTGTTGTGTAATGTCCCCAGAGAAGGAAGGGTGAGTTTGAAATACATTTTTATAACCATCCAACCAACCCCCACCAACCGTCAAATGATTTGATAAATAATTAAAATACATTAGTACTCCATTCGATACCATGTTAAAACCGAGGTTATAAACAAACATATAAAATATTTATTTAACCAACATTATAACATGAATTAAATAGTAAGAGAAATTACATGAAGTAATATTTAACGTGAAAAACCCCAAAGGGGTAAAAACCATGGAATAATATATTTCTATTTAAGCGAGAAACAACTACGGTCCATATCTCCCTCCTCCTCTCCCAAAATTCACCAGTGTGAATACGTTTGATCATTCCACATGATCTATTTACTTGACCCCACGGGTCATGAACAATTAAATGTCGGGTTGTGTCTTTTTACAAAGCATCCCTATTTAATAAATTAATTAAATATAATTAATTAAACATAACAACCTAGTTTATATTAAATAATTAAGAATATAAATATACCTAATTATTTAATTATAAAATAATATTTATAAGCATTTAATATTACGTTCTAACACCTTATCAATTAGGTTATAGAGTCATTGCATAACAATGATGGATACAACAAAACCTCTTTATTGAACACAACACACAACAAAAAACAAACACATGATGGAAAGGGAAACACATAAACCTAAAATCACCTATGGTACATGTAGGGGACAACCTGCTTTCACTGTAGCACTTTTCTCTTCAAAAGTTACCCCTGAATGGGTAACATTGAGTGATGATGTTCCACGAAGCCATTGACTAGTTCGAGGAAGTAGCCTCATTTCCTCAACTACTTATGAAATACAGGTGCTCTCATGACTATCTCAGTATACTTAGTAGGAATGAGCCTACATAATCCCTTTATTGCTCAAGGCTTCCTCCAAAAAATTCCATCAATATTAGATTGTAAATTATCTTCTATGTTCACCCACATTGTTGATTTCTTATTTTGCATTTCCCCCCACTATTACAAGGCTGGTTTTTATTGGATTGCTTAAATATTCCAAGTGTCTCTCTTTTCCATGTTCATGCTTATTGAAAAAATTTTCATGAGAGGCCTTGAATTCATCTTTTTTTCTATTTCATTATGATATATTTGGGCATCAAATGAAGAATAAAACATAGCCTCATACCTATCTTGCATGGCCATAACATGAGCCAAGATGTCAAGAATTAGCTTAGGATCTTTCGTACCTTATGTAACTTTCAGGATTTCATGCACAAACTCTTTCTTCAAAACTGCCACAAGCTCATCTTCACATTCATTTGAAGAATATTCATCTTGAAATTCAAGGAAACAATTTGGAGACATTGATTCATTAGCCCAAATTTCATTGCATTTCATTTCTTCTTCATTATGGGAGGCCTCATCTTCAAAGGACTCAAAGACTTTGATTTCAACTTTTCATCATAGAGAGAATTTTCCTCTTCAAATGGAAAAGAGAAAACTTCACTTTCATCATTATATCCATCAATCATTGTTTCATGAGAGATATCTAATTCTCATCTTGATTTGTTTCATCATGAAAATATTTGAAATCAATTGAGAAGTCAAAATTAGATTCATACATGTCTTGCAATTCCATGGCTTGCATCAAGAGTTCAAGGTTGAGTTGAGGATATTTTGTTCCTTTTGCAACTCTCATCATTTCTTGCACATATTATTTTTTCAAATCTTTAAAATTCTTATCACAAGTCAGCCTTTCTTTTCCTGGATGACATGATCAAGAGAATCTTCATCTTTGAATGGGAATGAGAACACCTCTTCTTCATGAACAAATGCATTGGCTAATTTTTCAGTTTGGAACTCATCAAGAATCACTTTATCTTCTTTGTGGTTTGCATCATCTAGAAATTTGGGGCTATCCTCTTGCAATTAAATATTTCTCCACTCTCCTTCACGATCAATACCCCATTGGAAAGGAATGCTTGGTCCTATCAAGATAGGAATTTCATTCTCCTCTTTGGATGTTATGAAATAATTTCTACTCCCAATATCTTGATACACTATGTTAGCTCATGGATCTCCGAGTTTTGCATCGTATATATCATATTTTTAGTTAGAATCAATTTTTTTGTATCTCCCTTAATCAGAATGGTTGTGGAAGACCAATTCATCTGTATTTTACCTCCCAAGTCTCGATAGAAGCTTCTACTTAACAACATTCCAAATGATGTCGAATGTCTGCTACCAAGATAGTCAATGACACCTTCTTGTCTAGAAATTTGGCAAGAGCCACATGTGCATCCTTGATATTCCCCACAAGTGGGACTTCCTTTGACTCCATGGAGTAACAAGAGCCATTGGCCCGAGTCAAGGTAAGTTTGAGAGCATTAGCAACCTTTATGGGAATTACATTGTTAGAAGCACCTGAATCTATTATATAATTATTCAATCGGTATCCTCCAATAAGAAGGGAGAGATATAAAGGATCAATCTTATCAGTCTTTGATGCACTCATAAAAAACATGTTATTTGATGGAGGAGTAGGTGGAATTGGTAGTAGTACTTTAGAACTAGGAGTCACATTATTGGGATTTGAACTATTACCCTTGATATGGTGGAAGAGCTTCTCAAATTGTTCCGCATGAGTCCGCAAACACTCATATTCAGATATCTACACTTTATATTTTTTCACATATTCTATGTTATCAAAAGGAGCAGATGCAGACAAGGGTTGAAGACACTGCTTTTGAAGTTAGAATAGGATTGAAAATATTAGTATATGTTTGGGGAACAAAGGCTGATTTTGAAGGTACATTAAAAATCTTGAAGGACTAGCTCTAGTAGTAACAAAATTAGAATTAGAAGGAGCATTAAGAGACTTACTTGGAATTGAATATGGTCTCTTACTTGCCACGAGATCCAGTTTCTCCAATGTAGACTCCATGGAGGGTGGAAATGGGGATCCTCAACTGATTATTTTGTTATGTAGAGTCGCCATAGGAGGATCTCCAACCTTCTTCTTTTTGTGGTAGCAGAGGAAGAAGCTCCTTTTGAGACTGAGAACGAGTGAATAATGCACATGAGAAACTAGGTGCATCTTTTTGTCATCTTCTTCATCTCCTAAATATTCATAGAATCTGATTTGTACATCATTCTTTTGCTTCTTCAATATCTAGGAAATCACTTTCCTCACTTTCTTGTTCAAGTCCTTCATCTTCTTGAGTTCTACAAATTGCATTGATAGGTGGAGCCTCTAAGGCAAGCCTTCGGGGTGCTCCTACAATCTGATTTTTGTTATGATTTTGATGGGATGTTTGTTGGGTAACCTCCCTCTTCAACATTGTCAATTCATTTGCCAATTTTGTATCAATGAATCAATTCTTTCATCTTTGGGATTCTAGGATTTATCCTTCATTGAAGGATTCTTGATCTTTCTTGATAAGATGAGGTCATCTTCCACTTCAATGGAAATTTCTTGAGCATGGTCCAAATTTATTGGTTGAACTCTTCAAAGGATGAATCCCACCTCGGAAATTGAGCATTGATGAAGAATATTTTCACGTTGTCATCGAAGGAAATGATTTAAAGGGTATCCTCTTAAGAAACATATTATAGTGAGCTACGAAGTCCCTCATAGTCTCATTGAGCTCCTTTTTCATCTGACTAGCTGAACTAGGAGGTCTTGACAATATTCAGTAGATTTAAACCTTTCTTCAAATCTAGTTTTGATGTCTTCCTAATTAGTGATGGATCTGGATGGTAGGAGATAGAACCACTCTGCTTCCTTTTCTTGCAGAGATTTTATAAACAATCTTACCAAAACATCTTCATGTTCTACTCCCAACACTCCACATGCTATGATGAATTTTGTTATGTGTTCCTCTAGGAGCCACGTGTTGTCGCCTCTAATTTTTAGGAAAATATTACAAGATTCCCTTGGAAATTCATGGATAGGTGGAGGGAGGGTGAGTGGACCTATATTTCGTCCCACGACACAATTGGGGAGGCCTCTCTCTTTCTTCTGCCATACTTACTTGCGTTTATGATTATTCTTCTACAAATTCTTATCCGAATTCTTCCTTTAGTTCTTCTTATTCTTCTTCACTTAGGAATTCAATGTTCAATGGTGGTTGAAAGATGGGAGAATCAAGAGGGTTTGTAGGAGGAGTATCAGTAGGAGTTTGGATAGGATTTCTAGGAGTACCACTTGATGAATTAGATGGGGATGAAGCTTGAGAGAAGTAGTATGGGTTATCTTTGATTTGTTCTTGCTGATTTTGCAAAGCCTCAAAAGTAGGGTCAACAATTCCTCTCACCTATTCAATATGGTATATCTTCTATCACCAGTTTTGGGAAATCTTGGATTCAACTCAAGACATATTTTGTTCACTCTTTTTTGGGAATTTGGAATTTGGAATTTTTTTTTTTTTTTTTGGATTTTGGAATATATATATATATATATATATGATTTTGTGGTTCGTATATTGGGTGAAAAATATGAAAAATCTACCCCATGATGGGCGCCAAAAATTGTTGGTGAAATATTTTTGCAAGGGAAAATTATGGGATTTCACCAACGCTCTGGGACTAGGTCCCTCTACTTGAATGAGGTAGCTCTATTTATTAAAAACAAGGAAATTATGTACACTATTCTATCAATTGGGATGGTCTTTCAACCATGGATCACAAAGGGGTAATTCCCTACACTTGTGGAAAAGTGCTTGTAGAAACTATATGGGAGCAAAAATGTTGACGAAGAGGTGTGAAGAGAGTAACAAAGAGGGGTTTTGTACAATAAACAATACAATAGAGTTTATTGTTTCAAAACTATATAACAAAGTATCCATGAATTGTTTCCCACTAACTTACCTACACATGAAACACACTTCAAAAATCTAGTTAGCACATCCCTCTCGGCCATGATGAGGTTTACATAGTCAACAATTGGTCGGAGGGCAAGTTTACATTACCCGGTTCAAGGATTTTTGAGTGTGGGCTTAGTTGTCATGGAATTGTTTTTCAATTTTTCATGCTAGACATTTAGCATGGTAACACACTTCTAATTCATTATGTTTACCTCTTGGTTACCTTGGTAATAATGGGACCAACATAACCACCAATCAAGTCACCTTAATTTGCCTTTAGTGTCACATCAACAACATTATATACATAGTTGATCTCTGTATAAAAAAAGAGACGTATATAGGCCCATGTCATCCTATGAAGAGGAATCAACTTCTATTTCCTTAAAAAAAAATTACCACACATTTGGTCACTTAGTAATTTTTAATTGGTTTCAACCACCACAATGTTTATTGTGCATTCTGCAAGACCTGAAAAGACCACCAATAAGAGTTATGTAATAAGAGGTGTTTATTATTGCCATCATTGACTAGAGCCACTTCTTTGCTTGGGCCATAAATAATATATGTGTATGTGGATCAATCCATGCTCATGTTATAAGATATGACTATATGCAATATGTATATTTGGTCCATATTCCTACATCATAAAAAATTAAAATAAAATATATGTATTGATAACAAATGTAAATAATCAATCATACCAATTAAATACTATTAATAAATATAATTGTTAATGAATGATATCATACATTTAGCAAATCATTTTTTGTTTAAGTTGAAAAACACAATGTCTTTATCAAACAACACACCCCAATATTTACATAATAAAAAAATTGAAAATATCATCACCATCCGTAGCTAAAAAGAATTAAATCACACATCAAAAGAAAGTTGCATACTCTATTTTGTTAAAGGACCTACCTTACTTTTGACATGCTTCTTGAATGGGATATTGGGTTCATGAATCATACATTTAATAGTGTTTCATATGGCTAATTAATAGATCATTTAGAAATTATTTTACTTGCCCTATCCTAGGGGAACTACACCAATTGGTGAACATGCACCAATAGATGTGCACCTTTTTGTGAGGGTGGGGTCCACTAAGTGGACTAATAATTTCCAATTAATATACTTGAAAGGACCCAATAAATGTGCACATTTGTACAAAATTTAAATCTTACAAAATCTTTATAAAACTTGAACAATTAGTACACTCTTTACTACAAAACATGTATGAAGTGACACATTGGGAACATTAACTTTTAGACTCCCATGTTTTTGACTTGAAATTAAAAGCCAACTTGCAGCATTAAAATGTCAACATAAATAAAATAAGTACATTTGTGTACATAATCAAAAGTTCACTTGTTTATGTATAGGAACAAACTTGTTCACATTTACCACATTTCACATATATTCAAGCACTTAAATGCACAACCTTTCAAGTTTCAAGATGAAATTAAAACACATTTTAATTTTAAAACAAACAAATTTCTCCAACTTTTTTATCATAATTGTCCTTCCTTTTCCACCTTCACCTCATTAATTGTTGCACTTGCAAACAAATTTGTATTAGACTCGCCATTTTTCCCACAAAAATCAGAATTAATGCCAAGTAATAAATATCCCTCCAAAATCTATGAATTTGAATTCAAATGGGATGTAGTAATATATATTGGATGAATATGGTTAACAATTCTTTTGTGGAAACAATTGACAAAACACATAACTGGTAGAGTTGTAAACCAAATTCAGATTTGCAGGGAGGCCACATATACAAGAGGTAAATGACAGTTACCTTCTTAATATTCAATATATTCAAAGAATGTTTGAATATGTGAAGAATGTTAGAAAATAGACAAAATGTTGAATACGTGAAGAATGTCTGCAGATGCAATGAATATCTGAATCACTTACCTTAACAACTGAGGAATATTTGAATATAAATAAGTGTTGTCTTAGTTTATGCAGTTAATATTTGAATATCTATGGTTAACTTTATATTGACTGACTAAATATGTGAATGATGTCAGAAAATACACAAAATGTTAAATATGAGATGAATGTCTGCATATGCAATACATATGTGAATCACTTACCTTAACAAATGCAGATTATCTAAATATAAATAAGTGTTGTCTTTGTTTATGTAGTTAATATTTGAATATCCATGGTTAACTTTATATTGATTGACTGAATATGTGAAGGATGTCAGAAAATAGACAGTAAGGTTAAATACGAGAAGAATGTCTACATGTGCAATGCATAAGTGAATCACTTATCTTAACAAATGTGGAATATCTGAAGATAAATAAGTTGTCTTTATTTATGTAGTTAATATTTGAATATCTATTGTTAACTTTATATTGACTGGATGTAAACGTGACTAGTTTGAGAAAATAGACATAATGTTAAATACGTGAAGAATGTCATTTATTTCAATGCATTTTGTTTATTCCTTTGTTTGCCATGAACTCTTCTAATACAACGTAGTGATTGTCCAAAAACAAGGGGTTTTCACCCATTGTTTTTCCAACCAAACACACAGAACTACTTTTTTTAGTGTATATTCCTTTATCTTAGTGCATTTTGTTCATTTATTGGAAATACAGTGTTTTTTGTGCAGTTAATATTTGAATATCCACTATTAAATTTATATTGACTAGCTGAATATATACAAGAATTACTGAACATACATTGAATATACGACTATAACTTTTTCATTTTATACTACACATTCAAACCTTTAATGTGCACTGAAATTACTAAATATACATTGAATATGTTGTTAGTTCATTGCATGTTCTTATTACATTGCTATTAATGAATAAATACTTATATTTCTCAAGGAGGCCACATATTCAAGTGGTAAATGACAATTATCTTTTTACTTCCCATTCACCAAAAACAATGTTGTTATTGACCATAGACTGTTGTTATTGAGTAATGGGTTTCATTCGACTTGTTGTTTTTTCAACCATGCACATTGAACTATTGTTTAATCAGTGTATATTCATTAATTTCAATGCATTTTTTTATTCCTCCATTCGCCACAAACTCTTCTAATACAACGTAGAGATTGTCTAAAAATAGGGTTTTTTCACCCATGTGTCTTACAATTTCAAAATACAAAGTGTTGTTATTGAATATATGGGAATTAATGAATATATATTGAATATACAAAGTGGTAATTTTTTTATTTCAAACAATGCATTAAATGAAAAATTACAGGCGTATAGTCGATGTATATTCAATAATTTTAGAGTATGTGTATTCAATGTTCATATCGCCACAAACTCTCTCAATTCAAAGTAATTACCACTAACCTTCAAACCATATATTCAATGTATATTAAATCGTGTCTACAATATATGCAATATGTGAATGCAGTATGAGTTTGTGGCGATGTGAACACTGAATACCCATTTAAAAATCAAATTTGCATAGTGAACAAAAAATCAATTTTCCCATGCCAAAAATTGCTTGTACCCACATGACAAGCAAACAAATTAACATCTATTCCCAAAACTCGCATTCAATTCACTTCACATCATCCCCTACCACTCGCCACCTTCGCCTATCACTTTTATTATGCGTCATTTTGACATTCAATGTCGTGAGTAATTGCATGGCATTGCATTTGGCAGTGTGCATTTGGGGGAGGTGGAGCTAAACATGCCCTCCTTCCAACCATGGGATGGATTCGAACACCCTTTCTACCCTGCAACTGAGTCAAGATGAGGTGAGCCCATTTCCATAGTTTTTTAGATATGTTCTCTCTAGGTTTCATGCAATGAGTGCATTCACAAGAAATACCAATTTTACAATTGTATATTCATTCTATATTGAGTTGTTTCTATGCATGTTCTTATTTAATCAAACATTATCAATTTTACAAACATATATTCATTCATTATTGAGTTATTTTTGTGCATGTTCTTGTTTAATCTTTCATTCAACACAAACTTTGTTGATTCATCACATTTCGACATTTTGTACACATTTCTACACAAGGTTATTTATTTTACTTTGTCCTAAATAATTGTAGGACACCATGGTATTCAAGAGGAGGCCTGGAAGGAGGAAGTCACAAATGGACCCTAAAAAGGGTGTTAAACTTGATTATATACCTGACTCGGAGGAAGAGTTAGTTGAAGCTAATCAAAAATAACAATTTTAGCCCAGTCCAAATCACAAAATAGAGTTAAAACCAACACCACAACTAGAGGTAACTACTAATGTTAGCAGCAACACATAATAACATCTAAAAAGTTATTTTCAGAACTAAGTGGATGACTAAAGACATCACTGGAGAAAAAAAGATGTTGAAGAGAATGGGTATTCAATTTGAGGTGCTGCAAAAAAGTGGGGTGTCTCGGCGGGTTCATTATCTAATTGGTTGAATGGTATCACAACTACAAAACGTAAAGGACCCCCAACCATTTTAACATCTCAAGAAGAGTCTGAAATTGTATAATATTGTAAACATGTGGCTGATATGGGTCATGGTCTACAAATTAACTCATTAAAAGCTCACATGGCACACATATGTGAGACAAGGAATACTCCTTTTATTGATGGTATGCCTAGCATATCTTGGTGGGAAGGGTTTAGAAAGAGGCACAAATATTTGTCTTTAAGGACCAAATAAGGCCTTGATTGTGACAAGGCAGTTATGCTTAGGCCTGACATAATTGTTTTTATGAAAACTTGGATCAAATGTATAAAATAGAGCAATATGGACCACAAAGGATATGGAACTGTGATGAAACTAGTGTGCAAGCTAGTAGGAATTGTGGGATGAGGGTGATTGCAAAACATGCAATAGAAGTGTACCCCACATACTCCCAAAGAGTAGAGAGTGGATCACAATACTTTGTTGTGTTAATGTAGCAGGGAAGAGTATACCATGCTTTTATCTTTTTAAAGCACAACGGAAATTAGCTAACTAAATTTCTAATTGTGAGCCGGTGCATGTATGGTAGCCCAACCACACGCATGGATGACAAAGGAATTATTTCTGAATTGGATGCACCACTTTGTTAGATCAGTTTTAGTGGTGTTTCACCATCAAATAGACATCTGCTCATTTTTATGGCCATGACAACCATGTGGCATACAAGACAATCCAAGAGGTAAGAACACTAGAATCGATCTAATCACGTTACCTACACACACCAACTATTAAGAAAAAATATTTAAATGGATAAATAAAATGCCCAATTATATGTATGTAACATTGCTAAGATATAAACAAGTACATATTTGACCCAAGAAAAATAAGAAATTAAGTATAGAAACCATGGTTACAAAGGAGAGATAGAAATATTTTGCTGATTTGCAAATAATCTTGGACAATGACGAACCGATGAATAGAGAGAGAAAAGTGTTGCACCGAGCCTCAAAAAATTACAAAAGTTTTGGGAATGCTAGGACTAGGGCACCGAGACCTTCATGGGTGCCTCGTGACTTCTCAAAATCTCTGAAAACCAGCTTTGCAGGTCACAAGATGTTTGTTGTCCTTCGTATTTAATCACCGTATGTTGCACTAAGCTTGCATATGTCACTGTAACATGCAATGAAGATATGACCTGTAAAACCCCAAAACACATCAAATCCCAAAAAGAAAATAATGCAAATGAGGGGTCGAATGTTCTCATTGTCACACAGTTGAACTTACGACCGAGCACTACACTAAATCTGCACCCAATGTAGTTATGTGTGTGTGTGTGTGTGTGTGTGTGTGTGTGTGTGTGTGTGTGTGTGTGTGAAGAGATTGTGCCCTAGGTGGCTCTTGTGTGTGTTGCACTTGAATAACAAGTAATAACTAGATGTAGAAATGTAAATAGATGTGTGGATCTTGAGAATGAAATTCCCTCTTATGAAGCGTATGTAGAAATGCAGACTTGCCCTTGAATGGATGTTAGATGGATGTTTGAATGCTATCAGTAATGCCTTTGGATGCAACCTCAAGTGGTGCTAGTAGATGCTTAGTGTTTGGTCCTTTATTATTATCACATAACTTTATATTTATATGATTCCCTTGTTTGAATTTCATTATTAACCCCAAAAAGGCTAAATACCAAAAAGATAAGATGCCTAAATGGATGAAAGTACCTGATATCCCATTTCACTCCCTGCAAAATCAGATAATAGGAAAGCTTGCATCATGACTTGATATGGTTTCACTCGTAAGGGAAAGGAAAATTTCGTAACTTTTCTAAACAACCACCCGACACCTCCACACATATCTAGTGCACTGGGATCTAAGAATTCCATAAAATATTTAAGGAGGGTGTGTCTTTGAGTAGATTACCTTCAACTCTAGGGATTAATCATAGAGCTAAGTATTCTCCATCGAGATAATTTCAAATATGACCATACATGCATTAGCAAAAGACCGAGCTATGCTAAAGGAATATTGAGCTCGTGAATTTTCCCACCGAGTCATTATTGAGGAAGAAGTGAGCTGTTTGCATTGCTCACTAAATTACATAAGCATCGAGTATTATATCTAGACCAAGTTGCTCCCTGGTTCAATGATGAGATGTTTTATATGAGTGGATCGAGCTCCATTCAAGATAATGTGATCCTGAGCTGCTTGCATCATACATTGAGATAAATCTTTAAAGTTGAGCTCCCTTACGTAAATGACCGAGCTAGGAAGCATCACACTAATACATGAGGCAAACTCCTCGAACTTCTAGAGCTACAAGTCATCGGGCATTTCAACGAAAACGAGTCATGTTTTAAGTTTGAACCGGGATATGGAATAGACTCAACAAAACCGAGTTACAATATTGGGGAATCGAAATATTTTTAGTATGCGGTTGTGCCACTTTGAGACATTATGATAGGCCATTGGTTGTGAGTCGAGTTATTTGATAATTTCCCGGTGGATTGTTTCAATGATGAGCTCGACATCGATGCTAACATGATGCAAAAAGGGCTGAACCACTAGTCAAATGATGAATATGGGTGGGAATAGAAACAACGAGCACATAACAAGTATAAAATATAATCATGGGGGCCGAGCTCAAGCCCAAAAATAGGGTTTAATCAAGTGAGCTCTAAGAAGGATGTAGTGCAAGGTGAAACAAACCCATCAGTGCAACTTGGGAGCTCGGGGCATATGATAATCAAGAGATTGAGCTAATGTGATTAGCCTCTGCAATATCCAAATGGTGTACAGATTGCAGCGAGCTCTTAGCCGAGTAAGTGATGAAGAAGTGGACTCGAATGTGGTTGCAAAGGGTTAGGTGGACCTAACGAGCTTGGTTCAGTATTGAACAAGAATTGTGGCTCGGTTGGGACGTGCCGAACTCTTAAAGGCATTGGTTTGGTGTAGAGGACAAGAGTTAATAAGAATAGAGGCATGTAAATTGAATCAACAATGACCAAGCCCCTTCTCGCAAAGAACCGAGTTGTGCTTAGAATGGCTAACTATGAGCGTAGAAACTTAGAAAATGGTGGAGATTTGTGTTGGCTCACCAAGATAACTTGGCGAGCCAATGGTAAGTTTGTCATCAGGCCTAGGGGCAAACAAGGAGTCATAAGGGGTGCCACGTGGCCCTCGTTGTAATTCTAAAGGGGCAAGGAAAGATGGAAACCCCGAGCAATGCAGGTGTCTATGTGGAGCGAGACGCGCAACCACGCCGCATGTAAAAACCCACTAACGGTCGAACAAAATCAGCTCCACATGGAAGCATTACACGGATCCATGTGGAATAAGCTCACCGACAAAGTAGATAGCTAAGTCAAAGCAAAGGATATGCGGAAAGCTGATATGTGGCCAAGGTGGAGGAAAAGGAGTTCAATTCACTATGAGAGAAGGTCAGAAGGTGGTGTGGAAGGTGAGTCAATGGGTAGAACTCACCAAGGCACAAGAGGTGAAGTTAGCGGTGATTCGAGAGGGCATGGACTCGGCAAGGAGCTGGAATTTTCACCAGTGGAAGGATTGTTTGGAGGCTCGACGAGCTAATTTTGTGGCTTGGTGAAGTGAACAAGTATTCAAAGGAATGACAATGGAGCTCACCGAAACGAGACTCGGGCTGAATGGGTGTAAGGATGAAAGGGCTCAGGAGTGATGTAAATGGCCAACTCATCCCATCGCCGAGCAATTTGGCTAAATTCAATGCCAACCAATAAAACACAACCAACCCCCCTTTAAATGTAAAAACAAAGATATAATCAACACGGGTAGGCCCCAAAAAAATTAATGCAAAATCATTTGAAGATATGCGAAGAATTGGAGAAAGGGAGAAATTTATTAAATTTTCTTTTCCCAACCTATAAATTAATGCCCACCCCATAAGAGTGAACGAATGTCCGGTAAATCCAAATTACCTACCTACACTCAAAAGCTCATAATTTGAGCATTTCTCAACAAAATCCCAAAAATTGGAATCATTGGAATTTTGGATCCAAGGCCGATGCCCAATAGCCAAGAAATTTAGAGATTAATGAACATTTCATGGAGAATTTCATGAAAATGAGCCCTGGGATTCAGTTTGGTAATTGGAGGGTGGTTGGGAATGCATTAAATGAGCATGGGTAATCATTCTTTCACTATGTAGGTCATGGGACAACATGGGGAGATTTTGCAAATCAATTTCCATCATTTCACCTCATTTATCATGATTACAAGTGGTTGAAAAGCAATTTTGAGTTTACACTCTTCTCTTCCTCTCATTTTATAAATTGTAATCTTGGGCTCATTTGTAAAGGAGTTAGTCATTCTTCTTTTCTACCCTCTCTCTTTCTTCTCTACTAGGGTTGAATGTGGAGCTTAGGCCTCCTTCCCAAGCTTTGTAATGGAATTTTCTTGCCTCTTTCCCACTAATGATGTACTGTGTAAATTCAAGGAGAATTTTTTTGTTTTGTGATGCATCTTGTCCATCCTTCACATATTTTGTTGTCTCTTCTTGCCTCTCTTCATTGCAGGGTATATTGTGCATATTCTGATGCTTATTACAGGTTTGTGGGAGTTGTGTTTAATGGGTATGAAATGATGCTCGTGTGAATATATCTCTCAGTCCGTGGTGCATCTTTTCCATGCTCTCCTTTGCTCACCTCTCTCCATTTTAGGTAGTTGGATCCTTGGCTAACAACCTTCTTTTTGGTGTATCACCGCTGTTAGTGTAGGTTTTAATTTTCATGCATCTTTCTCCATGTCCCTTGGAAGTTACTTTAGGTTTAGTTAGTAGTTCTTGATTGCATTAGCATTAGATTGTGGCAAGTAGTTTAGGAGAAGGAACCAACCTTCTTTGGAGGGTCATCTCAAGCCCGCAAGTCCCACAACTTGAGAGATGATCCAATGTTACACAAATTACACTAAATGCCCCATCCACATTCAAAGGTGCTATTTTGGGGGTGTCATTTGTAATTTGGTGGGAAAATAGTTCTCGACATGCCTAGTGGGACATTGAAGTCAAAATAATTTAGCTGGAGTGCAGATCCAATCATTTGCATCAAACTTTATTTTAGCAGGTGATGTGTTCTTGTTAAAATTTCAGCTTTTGGAAGCATATGAAAACACATCTGGTGACTCCACCGGTCAATAACCCATATATGAAGTTGCAAAACTTCTCACATTCCAATTTCATCTATTTCTACCCATTTTCTTTCCATCTCTTTCATTTTCTCCCATTCTATGAAGTTGTGCAATCATGGCTTCATTCCCATAGTGGAATTCACATTTGCAACAGCTGCCATATAGTCCATACTCTCCTCCAAGCATGCAAAATTCATTCTCAGGTTATTATCAACCTCTTGCAAACCTATGTTATGAACAAAATCAACAATGGGTATACTCCCAAGAGCAATAGATCAATTTGGATCCACATCGACTATGCAAACCATGGAAGAGAAAGAGTATGTCAATTATGGGGGATATCTTACACCTGAGAATGTGGAGTTGTAACTAAAGATCAACAAATTGGAGGTAGGTATGATGCAGGTCTAGGCTCCAAATCAAGAAAAAGCATTCAAGATTGGATTTAGGGTCCCTTGTCCATGGGAAGGCCCTAGTCCAAGCTATTTCAGCCCGTAAGAGAAACTCAGTTACATCGTTGAGATGCTGCCCCAACTTGAAGAATGGGTTAAGGATGTTGAATATTTTGTAGGTCAATGGGAAAATTTAGCATTGCCCAACCCTCTTCCCATTCCCCAAGCAACACCATCTTGTCATGAGTTTCAATTTCTAAGTTTCTCACCTACTTCCCCATTATGGAATTCACTTCTCCATCTTCTAGTCTTCCACCCCATCTTAGTTCTTCTACTCTTTTCCCTTCCAAAAAGCCACCTCCTCTAGAGAAACAAGAAGTTCCATCCCTCCCATCACCACAAATAATTGCAAAATGGTCAGAACCCAACCCAACCTTCCTCTTGTTGTCCCAAGTTCATATTGGAAAGAAAACAATCAAAAAACCAATCAAGAGAAAAAGTAAAAGGATTCCAGTCAAGAAGAAATGAATAAGAATCTAAAAAGATGGGCTCTTAGGTTTGGTATCAAAAAGATGCCCTTGATGGTCAAGCTAAAATATGAGGCCAAAGTTTAGAACAAGTGGTGAAGAATGAGATTGTAGTAGCGGAACATAAAGAACCGATTGATGAAGACCAACAATCTATATGCTCGAAAGTACAATGTCCATGATGTAACTTTATTTTAAGAGAATGTTGATCTAGTCCTAGCTACACAGCTTAGTCAAGGAGGAGAAAGAACAACCAGCTCCAGGTTCAGTTGAAGAGGAGCTCATGGAGGTGAGCAAGGAAAATTAAGAGGTTTGAATCATGAGCAGAGGTTAGTTGCACAAGAAATTACAGATCCCTTTCCCATTTCATCTCTACAAAAATATAATTTTTGGGTGAGTTTGAGCTCACTAGTTTCATATCCGAGGATGGGGCTACACATGGTGAAAAGGATGTTGATTTGAAGGTCACCATGCGAGAGGGGGAGACCTTGTTATAGTAGGATAGCGAAGAGTTTGAATTTTTTCAGACTTGGAGGAGTGTTTTGATGAGGAAGAGCCCATGGAGATAGCATTTTCTACCCCATCATTCACCCTTCAACAACGAGAACATGTTGTCGTAGGAAGAACTGCAAAAGCAACTTGCATTTTACAATGTGCCTCTTGAAGCAAAGTTGGAAGAGTTTGATCTTCCAAGTTCCATATCAGATGCCAAGAAGGAAGGGAACAAGGAGTTGTCATCTCTTCCATACCATTTACTCAAAAAGGACATCAATTGTTTGTAGATACATAAAAAGAAGAAGATCAAGCTGTAGACAATCCCCTTTCTCAATAAGGTCTACCAAAAGACTCCATGTTTGGAGTTAAATTTCAAAGCAGTGGGCACATTTGAAGGACCCGACCATGCCCTATCAGGTACTTGGATTCATTGGAGTGAAGGGAGAAGCCAAGCTAGTCATACTCACTTTGAGCATTAGGATGATATTCAAGTGCACAAGGATCAACTACAATACCTCTTCAACCAAATGAAGAGCTAGAGGAGGTATTCATTTTGTTTTGTTGATACTTTGATGAAGGGTGGAAGGAAATTTTCCACTCTTGTCATAGGCCATGTCCATTGCGTCAAATTAATTACATGGCCTCAATTGTGAAAGAAGGGAAGTTATTTCTCCTTCATGTGCAGGATTTGTTTAGCTTTCCTTGTTTTGGTTAGAGTAGGAGTAGGAGTAGGTTTGTTTTTAGTAGAAGAAGTGATTGTGCACACTCTACATGTCTTACTTGAGGCATGTATGATTTGTCTCTTTTGTATATAGCTTTTGTTCATGTTGCTAAAGCAAGAAGTATAGTGCATAATGGCTCCATTTATTGCAACAGGAGATCCATAGTTACGTATAATAGTTGCAAAACATAAAATAATACAAATGAAAAGCAAATAAAATCAGTTAAGGAGGAAAACTTGATGAATCTCCTCAAGAATAGCTACAATAATCCTCTACACCCTTACAAGTAATCAAAGGTCAACCAACATTCCAATTTAGAATCAGCTCCATAATTCAACCTTGAAGATCGCAATTGCGGGAATGAGTGAAATTCAAGTTTGAAGACAATTTTCTACTCTCACAAAAAAAATTCAATTTTTTTCTCATGAAAATCGAGAGAGTGAAAACAATGGAGGAAAGTCCTAGAAGTAGGCAGGTAGCGATATTAAAAGTGTTCCAGGCTAAGTTTTTCGAGTTCAGATCAGCTCATAATGATTATGCAGACTCCATACCAAATGGATTGCCACAGAAACTAGTCATACTCAATTTAGCAGAAAATGGCCCGTGAGTGCCAAATTATTATCCCATTTCCTCCACTTGTGAAATCGACAATAGACAAGCTTGCATCATGACATGATATGGTTCCACACAACTCTAGTGCACTCTGGGATCTAAGAATTCCATAAAATATTTAAGGAGGGTTTGTATTTTAAGTAGAGAACCTTGGCTCTAGGGATTAATCATAGAGCTAAGTATGCTCCACCGAGCTAATTTCAAATATGACCATACATGCATTAGCAAAAGATCGAATTGTGATAAAGGAGTATTGAGCTTGTGAATTTTCCCATCGAGTCATTATTGAGGATGAAGAAAGTTGTTTGCATTTATTACCAAGTTATGTGAAGAATTGATTTGTTATGTCTAGCCCGAGTTGCTCCCATGTTCAATGACGAGTTGTTTTATATGTGTAGACCAAGCTCCATTCAAGAGGATGTGAGCCCGAGCCGCTCGTGATCATACACCGAGCTCATTTACAAAGATAACCAAGTTAGGAAGCATCACATTAATACATGAGGCAAAATCCTTGAGCTTATCGAGCTATAGGTCATCGTGCATTTCAATGACGATTTAATCACGCATATAAGTTTGAACTAAGCTATGGAAGAGACTCAACAGTAACCGAGTTACAAAATTGGGGGAATCGAACTAGTTTTACTATGCGGTCATGTCCGATTTCAAGACATTTACGACAGTGAGCCATTAGCTATGAGTCGAGTTATTTGATAATTTCTAGGTGGATTGGTTCAATGATGAGCTCATAATTGATGTTGACATGATGCATAATGGGTCATTCCACTAGTCGAATGATGAATATGGGTGGGACTCACAATAATGAACACATAACAAGTATAGAGACTAATCATGGGGGCCGAGCTCATGCCCAAAAATAGGGTTCAATCAGCGAGCTCTAAGAAGGACACAATACAAGGTGAAAAAAACCCATTAGGCTCGGCTAAGGGAGCTCAGGGAATATACTAATCAAGAGATTGAGATGATGTGATTAGCCTCCTCTAAAATTCAAACGGTGGACAAATTACAGCGAGATCTTAGCCGAGCAAGTCATGAAGAAGTGGAATCAGATGTGGTTTGTAAAGGTTTTGGTGGACCTAACAAGATTGGTTCGTATTGAATAATAATTGTGGCTCGGTCAGGACGTGCCAAAATATCGAAGGCATTGGTTTCATGTAGAGATGCAAATTGAATCAACAATGACCGAGCCCCTTCTGCAGAGAACCAAGTTAATGGTGAACTTTGAGCCTGGACACTTATAAAATGGCGGATATTTGCATTGGCTTACCAAGCCAATGACGAGTTCGTCATCAGGGAAAGGAAAGATGGAAATCCCATAGCAGCATGGAGTGAACCACCGCAACCACGTCGCATGTTAAAACCCGCTAACGGTCAAACAAACTCAGATCCACATGGAATCGTCGCAGGGATCCATGTGGAATAATCTCACCGACACAGTAGATAAGCAGCTCCACGAAGGATATGCGGACATGATGATACATGACCGAGGTACATGAAAAGGAGTTTTACGCGTTGCGGGAGAAGGTCACAAAGGCGTTGTGGAAGGTGAGTCAGTGGGTAGAAATCATCAAGGTGGGAAAGGTGAAGTTAGCGGTGATTCGATGCGCAAGGATTCGGTGCAAGGAGCTGGAATTTTCACTAGGGAAGGATTTTTGGACACTCGGCGAGCTAGTTTCGTGGCTTAGTGAAGCGGACAAGTCTTCAAAGGAATGGAAATGGATCTCACTAACATGAGAGCCGGACCCGATGGGTGTAGGGATGAAAGGGCTCAGGAATCCATGTAAAAATCAGCTCAGCCCATCAATGCCGAGCTGGCTAAATTCAATGCCAAACAATAAAACACAACCAAGTCCCCTTTCAATGTAAAAAAAGAGATAGAATCAACACGGGTAGGCCCCACAAACAAATTAAGAAGAAGGAGAAAGGAGAAATTTATTGAATTGTCTTTTTCCGAACCAATAAATTAATGCCCTTGTCCGTAAGTTGAAGGAATGCCAGAAAAATCCAAATTACCTATCTACACGCAGAAGCTCGTAACTTTGGCATTTCTCAACAAAATCACACAAAATTGGACTCGTTTGAATTGTGGATCTGATACCGACGCACAACAACTTAGAAATTCAGATATTAATAAAGACTTCATGGAGAATTTCATAGAAAATGAGCCCAGTTCAATTTGGTTGTTGGAGAGTGGTTGGGAATGCATTAAATGAGCATGGGCAATCATTCTTTCACTACTGTAAGTCATGGGACAAATTGGGAGATTTTGCAAATAAATTTCCATCATTTCACCTCATTTATTACATCTTGCAAGTGGTTGGAAAATCAATTTTGAGTTTACACTCTTCTCTTCCTCTCATTCTATAAATTGTAATCTTGGGCTCATTTGTAAAGGAGTTAGTCATTCTTCTTTCTTCCCCCTCTCTCTTTCTTCTAGGGTTGAATGTGGAGCTTAAGCCTCCTTTCCAAGCTTTGTAATGGCATTTTCTTGCCTCTTTCCCACTAATGATGTACTATGTAAATTCATGGAGCAATAAAATCTGTTTTTGTGATGCATCTTGTCCATCCTTCACATATTTTTTTGTCTCTTCTTGCCTCTCTTCATTACATGGTATATTGTGCATTATTCGATGCTTATTGCAGGTTTGTGGGAGCTGTGTTTAATGGGTATGAAATGGTGTTCTATGTGAATCTATCTTTGGTATGTGGTGCATCTTGTCCACCCTCTCCTTTGCTCACCTCTCTCCATTTTAGGTAGTTGGATCCTTGGCTAACAACCTCCTTTTCTAGTGTATCATTGTTGTTAGTGTAGGTTTTACTTTTCATGCATATTTCTCCTGTCTCTCTTGGAAGTATTAGTTTAGGGTTAGTGAGTAGTTGTGCTTGCATTAGGAGTATATTGTGGTAGGTAGTCAAGGAGCAGGAATAGGCCTTCTCTGGAGGATTATCTCAAGCCCGCAAGTCCCACAACTTGAGAGATGATCCAATGTTACAAAAATTACACCAAATTCCCCATCCAAATTTAGGCCATTCAGGGGTGTTGTAATTTCGTGAAAACAATACGAAAAATATTTCAACAAAGTACAAAGAGGCCTCGGGGGTGCCCAAAGGGGATGGGATTGCACAGGTGTTGGCATCTTAGTCCGGGCGCTGGTTTCAGAGTGACAAATGTTGAAGTATGAAAGTAAACACCGGGCTAGAAGGAGTGTAAGACCAAGAAGGACAAGAGAAAGCAAATAAAGGTGGCCAAAGACGGTGATCAATCAATACTCTTCTCACTTAGGAATCATATGAATAATATTGTAAAATTAGGACTAGATAGATACCCAAAGGGGGTGACTTAGTGTCTACATTTTCCCCACTTTATGTTGTTGAGTGAATGCTCGATAACATAAAGTAGATAAAATATGTGTACCTAATAACCATGTAGATCGATGGCGAAAGTGTCTTTGAGAGATAAGGAAAAAGTGTGGAGTGATAAAATGTGAAGTGTGGAAACTAGAGAGGAGTAAGTAGAAAGGAATGATGATGACGACCTTAGGGCGAGAGCATATGTGTACATTTTGCATTTGTGCCTATTGTTGATGTCGATTGATTATGTTGATGTGCGATGATGTGTGATGATGTGACCACCGCTTCCCATAAAGATGGACCGTGAACGAGAAGAACGAACAAGTAGTCAAATACGTGTGTATGAAAAATCTGTCAAAAATGAGTAAAAGTATGTAAGAAAGTGTATAAAAATGTGAAGAGGAACATGTGCACCCAATCTATGATGAGTAAAGAGTGGAGAAAGGATCTTGAAGATGTTGTAGAAAATTGTGATTTTGGGGCGATCTCATGCCGTGTGTGTTGAATGCTATTGTTTGAGCGATCTCATGCCAAGGAATGGATGAAGAGTAGCGAGAAAATTCCGTGTCACCCTCCAACCTTTAACTTTTACCCACAATGTGAAAACCACTACATATGGTGTGTAAAAATTTGATATGTTTTGAATAATTCGATCCAACACCAAAGTAGAAAAGACAAGTGTCGTGCGTATGTGTGCCGAGTGCTAAAGGACCTGTGTGCCCCGTAAAAGCCACTATGTGAATTGTCAAAAGATGTGTTGAATTGAATTTTTTTGTAACTTTGTCTAGTCATAGGCATCCAAGAAGGTCGTCGGGCACCTAAGCGCTATTGTCTGTGGTCGGGCGCCGGTGTGTGTGTTATGCTAGAGACTCAAGTTAGGTTTTGGGTCATTATCGAGATTCAAGACTATATTTTACCGGCTTGACCGAATCGTGTTGAAATGAGAATGTAAGAAACTATATGGGGTGATTGATTCACCCAAATTATACACTCCTTTGTTTGGTGTGCATGCAACGTTGCCGAGGAGTATGTGACCCAAAGGAGGACTTATTGTTGAACTAAACCGATGCCTTGCAGGGGGATGGAGTGTGTTTGGTAGAAGTCAAGGCACACGTAAACAAAGTGGTTGGAAATAGGTATTGGTGTAAACAAGATAAACATGTAATATCCCCTTTTCCCAATCGAAGGCCTTATACCTATTTTGTCAACCCGAAAGCCAAGGTAAATATATAAGGATGACTTAAGTCACAATACATTATTATAAAGTGCTATAAAAATAAAATAAAATTATTAAAACACTTATATTAATTTATTTGGCTTAATAAAAATAAATAATAATCCCTATGGTCAAAACGAGGGACAAATATCATTGTAAAGGGGTTATTATATTTTATTCTTCCTAGAAAGGTCAATGGCAACTTGGGCCAAAGAGGGATAATAAAGTTAGGAAGGATAAAATATTATTTATGTTTTGTATTCCTCCTATGGAAAAATGCGACCAGCTCTAGGAGTGAATATTTTAGTAAAGTGTGCCAATGGTCTTTCCTAGAAAATGCGACCTGGTCTAGGAGATTGCATAAATTATGATTGGCTGATTTAGAGGTCATTTGGGGCCATTTCTCCTTTATAAGGAGAGGTCGACTTGTGTAGAAGACACCCGTAAATATTATATGACATTTTCTCTTGTATTGAGCTTCAAATTTTGCATTTAAAATTCTAAGGACGAAAAACCTCGTGAATTAAATCTCTGTGGATGAAAACCCAAGAGTTTGAGAGGGTTTTTCACTCAGAAATTCCCAGTGAATATAATCTGATTTCCAGTCAATTTCAGCAGTGCATTTTGGAGGTATTTTTGGAGATAAATTGCAGCAGTTGGATCGACCCAGTTTGGGACTGTTTTGGCATTATTTTTGAGGTATTTACATCTAAAAATTATTGTCAAATATCTCCCAATTTTTATGAATAAAAGTGCAGTAGTTTCATAATTTTCTGAGTGGTTTTTAGAGGGTTTCCAGGCAGTTTATTAATCAGATTTCAGATCTGATTTCTGAGTTGTTTAGGCAACTATAAATTCTGATTTTTATATATTTTGGCTTCTAAAAATCATGGCAATCATTTGTGATAAAAAGAATAATTTTTGAGTGTCATTTGCATTGGGTACAATCTCAAACCCTAGTCGCTTTGCCTCTAAATAATTCAGATTTTCCCTAGTTTCCAAAAATCATATTTTATTATTTTCAAGTCATAAAAATTCAGATTTGGGAAAAAGATCTATTGGGGATCTTTCAACACAAGCATGTATAAGACAAGAAGTAAGCTAAGCACACAAGAAGACAATGTAATCAAGCAATAACGTAGAAAAGTAGACCACGAAAAGTGGGTTTCAAACATGGGACATCACTCACAATGTCGTAAGACATGCAAGGACGATGTGGTCGAAAGCATACAAGTGTGTACACAAGAAAAGGAAAAGCCCACAAAAATGACAAGCAATAACAAACAAACCATGCAACAGACAACCATGGTTGCATAGGGTTCCTACAAGACAAGTGTTGCACATGAAGCACATGTTAGCATGTTAGGAAGATAAAAAGTATGTCAAAACATGTATAATATGATATAGTAGTGTGCTAGTATGAATAGGAAGAATTATAAACCGAAACAATAACACTTGTAGTGTGTACGAAAGTATATGCCCCTAGGAGCCGTTGTGAGACTCGGTAATAGTGCACTGCACCAAGCATCCATATTGCGTGGTATTTTTGGGTGAGAAATTATAGCCTAAGTATTGAGGCACATAAGGATTGGGTATGCAAACATAGGGTGTCTATGTGTGCATGAGAATATAACAAAGCAAGGTGCACCCAGATCAAGACTTAGTCGTTTTTTGGTGCAAGGCTAATTTTGGAACACGAAGTGCAGAGCATGCAATGACATGAAGAAGTTTTGAGCACGTGAAGACTATTTTTGGGCAAATGGAATACCGATTGACATGCATGATTTTAGCTATATGAATAGGATTATACTTTAGTCTATTATAAGGTGATCTATTCTTAGCAAGCTTGCATGCTCTTGTATCTATATTGTAAGTGATGCATGGTTATTCTTAGCATGTAGCCTATTTTGAAGATGCATGGGTGGTGAAGGGAAAGTCCCCACCCCTATATATATGTATGATCTGCATAGGTTAGTGTCGAGTCTCTAATAGAGTTATGATGTTGGTTTATATGCGTGCATGTCTCAAAAGTAAAAACTCTCGTGTTTTACAACAATGAATATAATGGATCTTTGTGGCTAGATATTGATTGTAGAAATCTTTGATACTAGATCTTGTATGGTGAATCTGATTCTTGTTCTTGTTTAATTACTTATGCACTATAGTTATGATCTAGATCAATTCAAAGTTTTATCTTTGTATGTTTATCTTGGATTTTCATTATATATTTGTCCATCATGCTAACTTCTTGATAGAGCTCACATAAAAGAGGAACCTAGACCCTTACATGCTTTAGGTGAGTGCTCAGGTTCTGCCTGGGTGATGTGCTAGTGCGCCTTGGGCTTTTGGTGGGTAAAATAAGACTACATTTTGGTTCCATTTTTGGGACCTATTTTTCAAAGCTATTGTAAGGATGGTGCATGATGGAAACATATCGGATCAATTTGGACACCGTTCAAGACCTGGTAGAGAATTTGGAGGACAAGTTCGTGTAAAGATACAACACTTGACCTGAATTTAATGTGCATGCATGGGTTGAGAAGAATCTATATCACGAGTTATACAAGACGTTCTTTGCCTATTTTCCTGTAGAGTTGTATGAGTGGCTGATAGGGTATGCATTAAAGAGAAATTAGAGGTATAGAACTCTTGTTTGGACACAATAAAACTATCAAAATTTGCATAATTTTGATTTTCCTTGACACGCATTGTAGATCACTAGTGGAGTGGTGTTCGAATAACTACATTTTGGGGTACACAATTTCTACTTATTCTTTCCCTGAGGTAGCTGATTTCTAGTTCTTGCGTGAACCCAAAGGATTTTATATACGCATTACCCCTTTAGTGATTAAGATCTTGATGGTAATCTTGGTCTTTGAAGAAAATTCTATGGCTAGCTAAACCCCTATCAAGGGAAGGGGTAGGAGCGGGTGTGGTGAAGGATGGAGGATCCTACAATAGAACATGAAAGAGAAGAAAAGTGACTTAATTATAATGAAGTGCAAGAGAAGGAACCAACAAGGAAACATGACACCGAGGATTTTATGGAGTTGTGGAGGCAAGTGATGCATGAAGGATTTGAGGTTCACGCAGAGCAAGTGGAACCTAAGAAGCTTGTACTCCCCCATCTACGCAAGCGTAGAAGAGAATCCCCCTCATCTTCTTATGAGAGTGCATCAGAAAAATAAAGAGTAAGGGTTATAGGAGCACATCTTATCCCACCCGACGACCTTACCCTTACGCCCGGTGCTCTAGTATCAGTAATAATTATTACTAGTCAAGTTAGTAGTGGTTGTAGATTAGCAACATGTGGACATAATTTTCCTTTGAGTATAGGAGTAAGTCAAACAACACAATCATATATGGCATCACAAGCGACAATGCCCTTGTTGGGATTGATTGGAGGCATATTTAGGATGCATCATCAAGATAGAGTGTAGGTGCTCATACCGGTGGGAACATGTCCGGAAGTAACACAACTTATCGACCGTGGGAGTGTAATTTAGTCCAACACTTGGTATATAAGGCAACACATCCTCTAGTCTAATGCCCACTACGGGAGGAATAACAGAGGAAATAGTGGTTCGAGATCAAGAGGATCCGAAGGTTCCTGGATCTAGAAAATTTGGTGGTTTCGGAGGGTGGAGGGAACATAGGAAGAAGTACAAGCTCACGGATCTAGTGGGCATGATCTCGCACCAACCCCAACAAGTATATTATGATATGTCCCTTCATCTCCCAGAGTATAGAGGAATTGAAGATGTCATGGAGCACGTTCATATGTGTGAAATACTATGACATGCCAAGGGCGTTACAGCTCCAGAGTACAAAGCAAGTCATTTTGACACTGTGTTACAGGCACACACATAGTTGGTATAGGAAGTTTGATCCGAATCAGACTTGTGTGAATTATGTGGCACTATGTGCTGCTTTCATGGCGGAGTTTGATATTCTTAAATTTGATCGAGAAGAGAATCAGCGCATTATAGGATATCAAGAAGGGCATGAATGAAAGTGTAAGGGAATATGATGTCTGTTTTAAGACTATGTTATCAAAGTTATCCTATGATATTCATCCTAGTCAACATGCACAATAGTTCATTGGTGGTTTGATAAATCATTTCAGAAGGGTGCTCTCACATAAGACTTTTATAGATCCATGCAAGGCTCTTGAAGAAACTCTACACATTAAGGAAGTTTGTAGTGTGGACACTGGAGTAAGCCCCTTTTTGGAGGCACAGATTGCTTATATGGCAAAATAGTTAGAGAAATTGTTAGCCAATTCAACACATGAGACGCACAGTGGACTATGGTGTATAGATTGCAAAGTGGAGGGTCATACCAAGGATAGTTTTCCTTATAGATTGATGTGCATTATTCTATTAGATTGTGAGATATGTCATCTACATCATGATTTTAGGAAGTTTTCTTTGCTACAACGCGCTATCGGGAAGAACATGTCCAACTACTGTAAGATTTGCAAATCACACACTCATGACACAGAGAACTAAAAATTGATAGATCAAATTCATGAAGCAATTGATATGGGTGTGCGAAAGACTAACGTTTCAAAAATTCCAAGGAGCAAGGTGATCGAGAATAATAATGAAGGGTATTCGATGGAGGTGGTCAAGGTCAAGGATATTGTGGAGGATTCAAAGGTCGTGGTCGCGGTGGAGGAAGGGGTGACTTTCCTCATGGAACATGTTACAATTGTGGATCACCCGATCACTATAGGCGTGAATGCCCCAAAAACATGACTTGCTCTTAGTGTAGAAAGAACCATTAGTATGAAGAGTGTTGATCCATAGGGATCCAAAAACAAACCATTCCATTAGATCCTTCAAAGACTAAGAAGGAAAAGTGAAGAAAAATGAGGAAAAGGAAGTTCGTCAAGATTTTAACAAAACCTCCACTTTCAGTGCAGAGCGGCTGGTTACAGAACCGCCACCCAAACTAAGTGGCGCTCTTGTAACCATCACCCACCTAGGGTGGTAGTCCTCTAATCACCGGTATGCATAGGGGAAGCGTCCTCGTCACTTTTGAAGGAAAAATAAAATGAAGCACAAACAACCAAAAATTCAAAGATTCTAGGGTCAGGTCTCTTCCCTTCCCCGACCTTTCCCATTCTCCATAGTACATGGGAGGACATGGTGGAGGATATAAATATAAGAAGGAGAAAGAGAAATGGGCATTCAAAGATACAAAGAGATCAAGAGAAAAGTTTAATTATATGAGAGCAAGTGAGCAAAATAATTTCAGTGTTGGAGTGGATTTGTAAGGGAAAGGTACACAAAATTAGAGAAAAGAAGTAATCAAGAGAAGGTTTACATTCTTTGCTTCTTTTCATATTTATTGTAATCTGTAAAATTTGATTAATTAGCCAATACAAGTGGGAAGAAACATCTTACCCTTCTCGACTGGTTTTCCTCATCGGGGTTTCCAGGATAAAAATCTTGTGTTGTGTGTTTGAATTCATTAGCACTCTCTGCAAATTTTTCTAAGCACTAAGAAATTCAGTCACTAAGCTCTAATCTTCAAGCAAATCTGTCATTTTCCAAAGTTGAAAGTAGAAAAACATAATTTTGTGATTCATAGAGTTCCAAAGTAGAAGTTTATAGATCATTTTGGTATCAAAGCTGATTATATATCTAGGACTATGGTATTTGATTATTTCTTGTGATTTGTATGACAATGACAAGGTCCAAAGGTGAAGAAGTTTTACCTTGCAAACTAGATATTTATACGAAGAAGTGGAAATAGAGAATTCAAGCTCAAATGGAGGAAGAGAACTTGGTTCGTAGAGTTGAGATGCTAGAGACCATGATGGATAGGTTGCATAGAAAACAACAAGAGCTTTCATATCTGTAAAAGATGGCTTTAGTTAAGCAAGATTCCATGGACTTAGTGGTTTGAGCACTAGCCAAAAAAATTGGTATCGAAGGAGCCACGATGAGGAAGATTTGGAAGGGCATGAAGAAGAGGCTACAACTATAAGTGAGAAGGTAAAATATTCTCATACTCCTTTTAAATTCAAAACGAAAGTTGAAATAAAGAATTTTGAAGGAAAAGTAGATGTAGAATTACTGGATAAATGGCTAAAATAGTTGGAAGTTTATTTTAGTGTGTATAATGTCATTGAGGCACAAAGGATCACCTTTACACGTCTCAAAATGGAAGGTAATTCTCTGGTTTGGTGGGAAACCCATCTAGCCACTTGTGAAAGGAAGAAACATCCTATTGTCATTACATGGAAAGGTTTTAGAGAATTGCTTAGCAATAACTTCTATCCTATCAGCCATAAGACTAACCAAATGATTAAGTGGCAGTACTTTAGGCAAGGCAATGGTCAAAGCATGTAGGACTATACTATGGAGTTTCGAGAGACAAGCCATGTTGCTTAATATGGACTTGGAGGATGAGGACATTCTGACCAAATATTTGGGAGGACTTCACACTCACCTTCGAAGGAAGGTAATCTCCATGAAGCCCAAGGATCTCAACGAAGCTTGCGTGCAAGCATACTATATTGATGATGAGAAGAAGCAAGGAGAAGCAGAGCCAAAGGAAGACCAATCAACAAATCAACAAAAAGGAGCAGGGATCAACAAGTTACAAAGGTAAATGGAAAGGTAAATAGGCTACCACTGCTTTGCATACTTGTAAAGATCCTAAGAATTTTTGTAAGAATTGTGATATAAATGGACACACTGATGCCACATGTTGGAAGTTGCATCCGGAATTGCACCCAAAGCATCGAACTAAGGATACCAATAAATCCATGACCACCGTGAAAACAAAATAAGAGGTGAAGATTGAGGATGATTCGGATGTAGACGAGAGGCTATGATGCACGACCACCACCGACATGCACCGGGGAAAAGAAGAAGAAGAGATGAGTAAGCTATTTCAAATTAGAATCCAAATCAAGAAGACTAAGGTAAACACTTTAGTAGATTCTTGTTCTTAGTCAAATTTGATTTTTGATACCGTTGTAAAAGAGCTTGGTCTAGAAACTTACGAGCATCCACGTCCATACCCATTGGGATGGGTAAATAAGGGTGTAGAAATCCAAGTAACAAGGAAGTGTAAGTTCAGATTTGGGATAAATTCCCAATACATAGATGTATTAGAGGCCAATATCATTCCACTTGATGCATTTGATGTTGTCTTTGGAAGTCCTTACTTGTATGCCAAGAATGCTATATTCATAAGGAGGGAGAACTGATATAGATGGGTCAAGGACAAAGTCAGATTTAACATCCGAGCACACCAGAGTAAATCAAAGAAGGCTATGGTAAGTGCCAACCAAGCACAAATACTTATTCAGGAAAATCATCAATTTTTTTTACTTTCATTGGAATAAAATCAAAATGGAGTAGAGAGCACAAATGTTTCTAACCAAAGGATGGAGAATTTGGATAGCACTTGTTAGTTTTTGTAGAAGAAGCCACCACAGGAACTGCTCATTCAAGGAGCAATACAAACTTCCACTATGCAGTCACCGTATCTACTTACTGATTCATTGGACCTGACAGTAGGGCAGCAGGAAGAGGAGGAGATACAAGGAACAATGGTGACTATAGCAGCAACACACATGGAGAGGATTCGACAAATCCATCTCAAGAGACAAAGTCTACCACACTTCATGCAGATGCACTCGGTAGCAAGTTGTAAGAGCTCACACCTACTAGGGTCATCTATGTGTGATAAAGAAAACATACATAAGTTGCCTTCCAAAGAGGATTGTACTCAAGGCAACTCGGAGGAGGATGTAGCACTGGAGAAGCAAACCAGAGATCCATAGGAGTCTTGGCAGGTTGGATGAGAAGAGAAGACGCCAAGGGAAACCCGATGGTACTTGAAGGAGCAAGAGAGGGAGTTGATTCCTCTACCACTCCCCCACTAATATTTTTTGGGACCAAAAGCCTCCTAAGAAAGGGAGGTATGATCCATAGGGATCTAGAAAAACACACCATTCCATCGGTTATAGATCCATCACAGGTGGTCATAGATCCTGCCATCACTCCTATCATTCCTTTGAGAAACAGATAATGCATAGGGTTAAGCTAGGAGGAATACATGAACAACCATGGATTTGAATGTTGAGATGGTGTGTGCGCAGGGTTAGGGCAGAGAGAAGAGATCGTAGAGAGATCGATCGACCGCGAAGAACTCCTTTTTGTCTTGGAAGGACTACCGCAAGTAAGAATACAAGACCACAAGATTTTAATTAGACAACAAATGAGGGATCTCGCCTTAGGCCCAGAAATATAAAAACTTCCTTTCAAGGTGGTCAGCCCCTTTTAATACGATTTAACACAAATGATAATATAGAAAGCTATTGCAAAATCATGATTTAGGTATCTCGTTACAAAGCAATAGAAACTAAACTATCAATAATAAAGCGCCACGTTGTTTGTTCGGTTACATCGGTCATCGATACGCCTCAAAGTTGAGTTATAGGATAAACCAGCTGGATTTGGGGTTGTTAGGTGGCAAATAGGCAAGCAAAAGGTTTTGGGTATAAGTCACAAAGTGACCGACGCCAATCATCGGGTAACCGATCATGTTAGATAACCGCCGCCAGAGAGGATAAACGATACGGTAGGGCAAGAATCTAAGTGCTTCGGATAGAAGTTGGTCAGTAAGGTGATGTGGGGTTATTAGGATTGGTGGATGGCCGAGGGGAATGATGGGAGGATAGGGAAGACTCAGAGTGTGGTAAAATGGCCTTCTCGGGCAATATCAGTGGTGTGTGGGTGAAGGTTAAGTGCAAAGATGTGTTCGGTAGTAGATCTAGGAATAAACTTATGATTACTATTAATCAAAAGCTCAAGAAAATGGTGCTTAGAAACATATAACAACTACTCTACTTATCGCTTATGATGAGAATGCAAGTTTCAAGGATCGTGATGATGAAGACAGACTCAAGTCCCGATCCAAGATGAGATCCTCTTCGATGCTCTCGATGAGTGTTACGGGCTCTGGTTATTCAATGCAGCAATCTTGGGCTTGATGTCCTTCTCTCGCAATCTCTTCTTGTTTCTTCACTTGTCTCTCGCTCGCCAAGCAAAACTGGATTCTCTCGATGATTTCTCCTTCTCCCGATCAAATGAAAATCCGATCCTTTGTTTTTGGTCGAAGTGGTCATTTACTGGGAACCGATGGCGTTACGCAACCGACGGCGCCGAGTAGAACCCAGATCGTGCCAAAGTCAAAGCGGGCTATTTTTGGTAAAATAGCCAGCCTTTCCCTCCTTTTCTTCCGAGGGATTGGTATGGGCTTGGTCAAGTCATTATGAAGTTGGTTTTAGGTGTGGATGAGGAGTAATTAGTCATAGGTGTGGAATCGACCAAGTTATAGGTCTTAATTAGGTTAGTTTAGGTTAAGACTAGGTCATGATGAGGTGGCGACATGAGGTGGCAGGTATGAGGATGTGGATTTATTAATTATAAGGTAATTAATAAATAATTGTGTAAGGTTTAGGTGGTGAGGTTAGGTTGCGAAATGCGATGCGGGTCACAAGGGGTCGTAAGACACAAATTTGGTGTCTACATTAGCCCCTTATTGTGTGTAGTTTGTTTTCAGTAAAGTCGCACTGACAATAATAAGAAGTGGTTACTCCCGTTAAGGGTATAGGTAATCCCCTCAAATCTATCACAGATTGAGGTAGCGTGAAATCAGTGGATAGGGTTGATAAAGGGTAAATGGTGTTGAGATGAGGGTGAGATGGTGGGGTAGGTCCAAAGAAGCAGACGCACGTTGAAATGCAAAGAATGCGACAGTGGTACATGATTTGACTAGCAAACCAAAGAATGCATAGGCAAAGGTCGATAGTTTATCCAAACAAGGGTGATATAATCCCGGTATCCAAGGCATAGGAAGTAGCTCCGTGGTATATAACGGGTAAGGTACATGAACGTTTAGGCATGTTCGGCAAGCACTCAAATGGTTGGTTTGGTTGAGATAAACGTCACGGTCTAGGTCTAGGCAAAGTTGGTCGACGATCAAGTCAAGGACCCTAATCATGCTAAAACACGAACAGTGAGCTCGATGAACAAAAAAATTACATGATGGGTGGATAAAAGTGTAATGTTGATGTCAGGAAAGGTATCAGTGGTATGGCCTTGGCAAGCCAATGGGCTGGTTCAATGGGCAAAGGTCTGGCCTGGGCCGGGTCAAGAGGCCTTGGGCCAAATGGTTGGTGAGGCCTGGTCGGGTCGGGAATGAGGGCCTGGGCCTGGGTCGGGCCAAATGGGTGAGGCCTGGGGGGATGGGGCAGGGTGAGCCTGGCCCTGGGCCAAATGGGTAGGTTAGGCCTGGGTCGGGCCGGATGGGTAGGTTAGGCCTCTGGTCGGGCCAACAGGTGGTGGGGGTGGTCGGCCAAATGGTAGGTCACGAGGCCTTGGGTCGGGCCAATGGGTAGGTCGGCCGGCTGGGTCGGGCCAAATGGGTGATGGGTAGAGGCCAAGGCCTGAGGGTGGCCGGGCTGGGCAAATGGGTAGGAGGTTAAGGTCGGGCAAATGGGGCCTGGTGGGGCTAGGTCGGCCAAATGGTTAGGGTAGGCCTCGGGGGCCAAATGGCCTGCCTTGGGTCGGGCCAAATGGTTGGGTGAGGCCTTGGGCCTGGGCCGGGCCAAGTCATGGTTAGGCGGTGCAGGGTGGCCAAATGGTTAGAATTTTCGGGCCAAAGAAAGGTGATATAGGATGTGGGTGAAAAGGGGAAAATAGTAAATAAGGGTAAATAGGGGGGAAATTTGGAATAAACCGAGGCCTGGGTATATGCGATGGTCGGTGAGGGACCGATACGGTCTGGGCCTTAGTAGTGGGTAATCATAATAAAGGCCGATATGTATATGGGCGAAAAACCTAAAAAAAAAATACGGCCTGTCATCGTAAGGGTTTCAATTTGGAAACCAAAATTGTTCTTTGATATCGAGGTGAGTGGTTAAATTGGAGCATTGGTGCGTGATAAGTGGCGTTATTTGGGGAGGAGTTAGTTGTTAGTGGGCCCGAGGAGAGGAGGAGGCGAATAACTGGATTCATGGAGACGCATAAGAGGACATTTGGAGCCATGGCACAACCAGGAGGAGAGAGGAGCAGGGCTGACCACCAGTTGTGGAACCACCTATTACCCATCCCATCCATGCTATGACGACGTCGAGAGATGGAACCGGGTAGGTTCTATCTACCAACAAGGGAGTGACAAACATTTTAAGATGCATTATGTATTTTGAGACTCCCAATTTGGGTAGAATGTACATTTTGGCCGGGGAGCAGCGATAAAATAATTTGGGAAATGGACGATGATTTGACAAACGAGGTTTATCATTTACGATGGGGTAAATGTATGCAACAACACATCCCGAGGTGGTAGGGTGGGTATTAATGATAGCTGGGGTATTATGCATCGCACGAGGGTGGAAGGTGGAAGATTTCCCAAAGCATCGATGAGTGTTATTTGGGAAATGATAGAAATGAGCGTGACATTCGCATGGGCACCCGCATATCCGGCAGAGTTATATAGGGGTTTATGGGCATGCAAAAAAACACAGGATGACACCGGATTGTTCGGACTTATTACATTCGGTTGGGCCTATGAGCATATTGTTTTGTACGTTCAATAGGCCACCCATCATCGAGCCTGGGAGAGACAGAGTGCAAAGGTGGGATCGGGATTACGGGTCCATGGGTCAGCATGCAAAGAAGTGAGATCCCTGTGCCGTGATAGATGACATCGAGTATTATGATGTGTATGGGAAATGGGGTGACGATCATGGATATTTTTTGAGGCCGACGGAACTATATGGTGACAGAGCACATAGCCGAGGAGTCGAGGGGTGTAGAGTGATTGAGGTGGATCGCAGGCATAGGCCGGAGAGTACGAGAGGATTCCTCTAGATCGCGTGGTGACAATTTGGGTCTCTCTCAGATATTCCTATGACATATAGACCATACATGAGGATCGACGCCGAGGCAAGATTTCACCACCCCGCCACACACCTCCGTAAGGGCCAAGAGATAAAGCAATGATCGTAGGGTTATGGATGCGGGAACGACAGAGGCCTATAGAGTATGGTGGGTAAAGCAGAGCCGCGAGGTGCACGTGAGTGCCCCGACATAGCCGTGATTACAATGGAGAGAGATCGCTCAGGATTTGGCTCGCCACCTTCAAACACAGTGAATGAGACAATGGGAATGTTAGAGGCTTCACAACATGAGTGGAGAGACTCGGAGGCAAGATTCCTCCACGCGAGAGGACGTATTCGTATGTTACAGAGATGTCATGGATCAATGGGAGGAACCAATGGCAGTGGCACCTTTGAGGATGGAGAGGCCACTGAGAGGCATCGACGATCACGATCACCACCTGATTCGGGAGGAGGTGCAAGAGTCTAAGTGAATTTTATAGGAATATAAGAATAAATAAGGATGCCGACCTGCGAGTCGATGATAGAGAAGATGTATTTGTTTAACATCTAAAATAAAACTAAATATGTATGTGGTTTTGAGTGATGATAATAATAAGAATGGTTGTGTTTTAAATGTTGTTTTTGTTTGTTTTGAAAAAGGATAAAGATGAATGTTGGCAAATAGAAATACACAAAAAATATTTATATTTACAACACATGATAGGGTATGGTAGGGGATGGTCGAGCTAACCTTGGGAGACCCCATGTCTCCTAAGTGCTGCCTACATAGCCCATTGCACAAAGCAAGGAAGGGCCTCGATCGATGTAGTTCTCCTTAGAGCAGGAGAGGTGAATTCGTGCAATTTGGTTGTGGTTAGGCAATTTTGTTGGTTAGTAAAAATTTGATGTTGGTAGGGTAATGTTGTTGGTGTTGGTAGGGTAATGTTGTTGGTGTTGGTAGGGTAAAGCGAAAGTTAGCATTCCCAAGTGAGTAGGGAATCGTGTCCTGATTAAGGTCAACACACAATCCTAGAGCCGAGCAAAAGAGGCAAGAGTGTCCCGTAATTGAGAAGAGCTAAACAAACCACATATTAATGTAGGATGAGCTTCAATCCCTAGGTACCTCGTGCATAGGTAGAAGTCGATAGGTGAAAAGAGTGGTATAATCACAATATATCGGATATACGTCACGTCCCTTGAGTTTTGTTGTTTTGACAAATGGTGAGGTGAGGTGGTTGATGTGGGCGAGGGTGCAGAGAACTTATTATAAGATGATTATTCTGACAAAAGAAAACCAAACCTAAATAGACAAGTCCATGACTCAAAAGTGCTTTGAAGTATTGCTTTTATTTTTATTTTTTTCTCGGATATAGATCGATCGATGCGGAAGTCTACATGGGATATGTATTTTGTTGTTCTTGAGGTCTTCACAAGGTGATCAATGCGAGAAGCTTCGATAAAGGTCGATCGTGTATAGCTGTCCTTCAAGGGAGCAGTCTATTTATAGTAGCAGATGCAGTGTTTATGTATAGCTGTCCTTCGGGGGAGCAGTCTATATATAATAAGAGCAATAGTTTGGCATATAGCTGTCCTTCAAGGGAGCAGTCTATTGTATAAGTTAGAGGTCTAGATGTCCGTTGGGCATGAAGCATCTAGTTTTTTTGTAAGAAGTTTGACTCAAGAAAATCCCATAAGTGTGTAATTAAGAATGTGTCATTTTGATACTTTGAAGTCATGGACTAGACTAAAAGGGGAAGGCATCTTTTAAGGGGAGGTGATAATCAAACCATGTGAGCTTGATTGGATTTTGAGATGTAAGAAACAAAGTGTATGCGGTGGTAAATGAGCTCAAGGGACGAGCGTAAGGTAGATAAGCAGTGATATAACACTAATTTCAACAAAGAGAATGGTCGAAGATGCAAGGCATTAAGGGGCTCAGCTCAAAGTTTACCATTGCTTAAGCTAAACGATAAGTGCCTCGATCCATAAGTGTGAGTGATAATGTAAGGCCCAATCCAATTAGGAGCAAATTTTCCACGTTTACTCTTTTCTAGTTTGGTTACATGTTGATTCTCTTTGAGGACAAGATCACCAACCTTAAAAGTACGCTCATGAAGCCGTTTATCATAAGCACGCTTGATGCGTTTTTGGTAGATTTGAAGGTGATCAAGAGCCGTAAGACGACGCCGTCAAGAAGCTCTAATTGGGCTAACCGCTTGGCGGAAATCATCGCTGGTGAGAATATCCCAAGAGATATTCTCGAGGGAGGGTATTTGTACTTCGAGAGGCAAGACAACCTCGGTACCATATACCAAAGAAAATGGTGTGGCATTAGTGGAGGTACGAATGCTAGTACGATAAGCCCAAAGGGCAAAGGGAATGTGATCATGCCGCTTTCTTCCGGACTCATGACAACTTTCATGAGGATTTTGGTTAGGTTTTATTAGAAGATTCACCACCATGGCTCTCATGGATAAGAAGGCGATGAGAAACTAAGTTTGATACCAAAGTTGTCACAAAGGTCTCAGAACAACTTATTTTTAAAGATTTACCATTATCTCGTTATTAAGCGATGAGGAATACCAAAACGATGATAATGTGATGGTTAACTAATTCGACAATTTTTTTTTTTTTTTGATTGAAATGAGTGGAATGGCCTCCACCCATTTTGTGTAATATTCGGTTGTTGTGATTATCCAACGGTGACGTTGTGGAAGAGAGGTCGGGTGAATCTCACCAATAAGGTCTAAACCCCATGTGAGAAAGGCCAAAGATCTCGTGCGACTGTAGCGGATGGCTAGGAGTATGTTGAAGGTTGGCATGTTGTTGACACATAACACAACGCTTAACATATTCGTAGTAGTCATTGTTAAGAGTAGGCCAATAATAACCTAGGCGAAGGATTCATTTAGCCATGGCAAGGCCACTAAAATGTCCACCACAAATCCCATCATGGACTTGTTGGATGGTATAGGTGACCTCCGCGCCGGTTAGACATCGAAGGAGGATGCCATCAAAGCCACGTTTATAGAGGAGTCCCCCCATGACAACATAACGAGAAACACTTTTAAGAAAAGCACGTTTGCCGTTACTAGTAAGGTTAGGTGGGAGAACAGAGGTGTAAGGTAGTGAAATTGGTGGTACTGTATCCCGCGAATTAGCAGACACATTATTTATCATACAAACAACCGGGGCTGAGTAGGATGGGGCAAAAAGTTGTTGGACCAAGACGAATATGTCAGAGTCGGGATGAAGGCAGAATTTGTGAGGCTAAGCAAGCCATAGTATCCGCAAATTTGTTAGTGGAGCGGGAATGGTCCTGGATAGAATAACGAGTAAATGAGGTCAAAAGTGAATCCACGTAATGTTTGTACTTTTGAAGTTCCTCATTCTTACATTGGTAGATGCCCATAACTTGATTGACTACCAATCGAGAGTCGCCAAAAATATTAATAGATTTGACACCTAAGTGTAACGCAACCCGGAGACCCAAAACAAGGGCCTCGTATTCCGCCAGTATTATTAGTGCAGGGAAATCAAGCCGAATGAAAGAGGCATAGGTTCAAGCATCAAGAGGGATGAGAACAACGCCGGCTCCTCCGCCGCGCTGGCATTTAGATCCATCGAAGAAGAGGGTCATTTGATACGACTCTTCCCTGAGTGAAAGAGTGGCGATGAGTTTGTCGGGGAAATTAAAATTGGTGAATTGTTCCCCAGGTAAAGGGGCCTCCGCAAGTTGGTCCGCAATAGTTTGTCCTTTGATTGACTTCTGTTGTACAAACTCAAGGTCGAGGTCGGCGAGGAGCATAAGCCATCGGGCGATGCGTTGGTTTAGATGTGGTTTGGCATACATATAATGAATGGGGTCCGTGTTGGTGATGACAAAAGTTTTGTGATTCAGGAGGTAATGTCGGAGTTTGGTGGCTACGAATGATAGGGCTAGGCACAATTTTTCTACATGTGTATACCTAGTCTCGTAATCCACGAGAGTACGACTTATATAATAAACGGCTTGTTCTCGACGTGCCGAGTCCCGATGTGCGAGCATAGCTCCTATAGCATGGTCAGTGGCAGAAAGGTAAAGGTAGAAAGGACGATCATCCTGAGGTGGAATAAGCACGGGTGGCTGCAAGAGATAGGATTTGAGAGCTTCAAAGGCTTGGTGACACTCTTCACTCCATTGAAAGGCAATGTTCTTTTTAAGAAGGTGATGGAAAGGGTGACATCGATCCGAGAGTTGGGAGATGAAACGCCGGATGGATTGAAGTTTACCCTGCAAACTACGCAATTGTTTGAGGTTTTGGGTGGGGGCATTTCTAGGATAGCTTTGACTTTAGATGGATCGACCTCAATGCCACGCAAAGAGACGATAAAGCCAAGAAGTTTTCCAAAGAACACCAAAGACACATTTCTTTGGTCAAGTTTGATCAATATTGCAACAAAGCATCGAAAATAATGGTTAAAACATCGAGATGTTCACCGCGATGTTTAGATTTGCCAAGAAGATCATCGACATAATCCTCAAGGATAGTGTGCATAATGTCATGAAAATGTAAGTCATAGCCCACTGATAGGTAGCACCAAAGATTCTTAAGGCCAAATGGCATGACACGATAATGTAAGGTTCCCAAGGAGTTATGAAAGTAGTTTTATGTTGATCGGCCTGGGCTACCAAAATTTGATCAGATCCCGAAAACCATCCATGAGAGAAAGCATTTCATGGCTCGCAGTGAGATCAACAAGTTGATCAATACTTGGGAGGGGGAAGTCATCCTGGGGGCAAGCGAGGTTAAGGTCTCGTAAACTCCGTGCATATCCGAAGTCCCCCGTCGCTTTAGTGATGTGTACGATGTTAGAAATCCATCGAGGATAGTCAATAGCAAGATGAAGGAAACAGTAAAGAAGTCGTCAAGCTCTTCTTGACCAAGAGGGCAATGCGTGGATGCATCTTTCTCGCTTTTGTTTGACTGGTTTGGAATCGGGTTTAGGTGATGTTATGGACAGCAATGGTAGGATCAATTCTCGCATGTCAAGAGGACCAAGCGAAAGCTTGGTCATGGGTACGGAGAAAGGTAGTAAAGGCGGCTTGTTCTCGATGTGTTAAGGGATTGTCCGATCTTCACAATGTGAGGATCCTCCTCTCGTGTGGATGTTGATTTCTATAGTCGACTCATTCAACATGGTTTGAGTTTCAGATGGTAAGGCGCGCAATATAGGAGTCGTCCGCCCCAAGGTAAGTGAGGATGGAGTCGTCATCCCGCACTCAACAACATTAATCGAAGGTGAATCCTCTTCGATCATGTCCGGATACGTAGGGGAAGAGAAGATGGATCCTCATTATCGCGCTGATAAGTGAGAGGACCTATGAAGATAGCATTTATGAAAAAAAAAGTTGGGGAGGGATAGATTCAGTGGTCTATCGACTGTGGGTGATGATGGCAAAGTGGGTGATGATGGTTTGGTAGGGGTGACGCCGCCTTCTTCCAGATACAACCGACACGAGGTGTCTCCCGTGTAGGTGTTTCAGAAAACCGAGACCACCGCGATCATTGTGTTTTGTGTGTAGTCACGGGAATGAGTGTATGTCGGCCTTGTTCATAAAGACCAAAACCAAAGCCTTTCCAAGCACAAATGAGTCAAGAAGGTGAGGGCGAAAACGACGATTTGTCAAGTATTGAAAATCGGATCGAAGGGAACCACACCAAGAGGAGGTTCTGTGGGTAATGGAGGATGCGTCAACACCCCCATACGTTAGGTTGGTGCGGCAATGGGGTGGTCGTAAGAGATTACCTCCCCACGCGACGGCCGTAGTGGGATGTGCATGTAATCGTCCGTACTCGCGGGTATGGAAAGAACTAACGTTATATAGCGGTACTCCCTCAACGTAAGGCGTTGAAAACATCTACTAAGGGGTCTGAGGTGGGATGTTATCTCATGGAAAGGAAGTAATATTCAGAACGGCGGTTTCATTAGTCAAGGTGTAGTGTGCATCTAAGTGGATGGTCGGGTTGGATGAATGGGTGTCTTGACCGGTACAAGCACATCATTAGGGCGATACAACATATCGCAAGTTTTCAAGGGGGAGGATCAGCTTTACTACGGTGCAGGACTTCCCTCGTACTCAAATTTTATGCATCTATGTAAGGTGGAGGGAACGCATCCCATAGCCCGGATCCAAGGGCGGCCTAACAACATGTTGTATCGAACTCTCCCTCAAGGACATAGAAGAGTTCGGTAAAGTACGTGGTCCTACACGAATGTTAAGGATCACGGTGCCTAAAGTAGAAGTAATAATAGCATCATGAATGATCGCAACATGATGGGGTTGGCACACATGCAACTAGAAGGGATATTCATTTGTTGGAAGGCTTTTCAAGAGATGATGTTTAGCTAGCCCCGCAATCAATCATAACACGACGTACCCGAATATCCCGAACGTACGCCGAGATGAAAAGAGCAGGTCGGATCTTCGCACCAAAGTCGATAATTTCATCTTCTCGGAGAAACCGACAAAGCAGTCATTTGCAGATGCAGACAGAAGTGGTTGGGGAGATAGATTGTTGGGTGAGCGAAGCAACATGATCGGGTGTTAGAATAGAGGTAACAGTGCAAGGTTTCATTAGGTAAAACCTCTATCCTCAAGGATCTCAACGAGAGCTTGTCGATGAGATTCGTAAGTCCGAATGAGATCATACAATGTCATTTTTACAGTGATTGGTGAAGCCGTTTGATCATAGTTCGATGGGCAATGCCATTAGAGATGGATAAGGGTCCGCGAATAACCACTTTAGGTGGTGGTGCAATCGGGATGGTGGACGGAGAAAGAGATGCCGCAGCGTGTTTTCTTTTCGCTTTCCCATTGTTTTTCTCGCCTCGAGCAAGCAACACTAATCATATTGATCTCGTGAATACGAGAGGAGGAAGATGGTAGGGATAGGTCATGGTTTTCGAGAGGTGGGGCTGTAATAATGATAGATCTTGGTGAGGCGGGGACAGTGGTATAGAGAGGGAATCAAGCTAAAGGTCTCTCTTCGTAAGTTGTCTTTCTTAACTTTTCTATCTGAGAGAGGTGACGGATGAAGTATGGTTTTCAACGCTTTGCATCCCTCTACGTCATGTCCTGGTGTGCGGTGGTAAGCGCAGATTTTAGACTCATCGTAACCTATAGGTCGAGGTTTAGATGGATCATAAGGTCTAAGTGGGGGTAGGGAAATGGTCGCATTCTCCACCAACATAGCAAGGATTTTGGCGTAAGACCCTTTGAGTGGGTCAAAGTCAGAGGAAAATGAGGCTATTGATCTGGTCGATTCTCGTGATGACGTGGTGTGGTTGGTTTGTATGGGGGTGGTTTAGCCAAGGAGTTTTGTAATGGGTTTTAACTAACCGTGGTTTCTTCGACGACGAGGCTATATGGTCGATGATGAGGCCACGATGATGTGGTATCGTAAAACAACCACGGAGAAATAGGAGTGACGTAAAACAAATCTTTTGATGATGGAATTTGTTTATGGTCGATAGTGGACAGATACGCGGGTGACGGTGTTGCATATACCCTGGATTTTGTATGGGTGCAGAAGGCGTAGGTCGCTTTAAAGAAAACGCAGGAGGTATGATATATTGATGTAAGGTAGAGGGATGGGGTCCCAATATGGAAGGTAGGTGTGACGATGATGGTTTTAGTTGTGATAGAGGCATAGGTCGAGGAGATTGAGTCTGTCTCCTAATGGGATGGATGGCTTTATTTTTAGATAAACTGCCGCTTAGTGGGTGTGTTAGACTAGGTATGGGTGAGGTCCCAAGCGTAGGGGAAGATTTGGCTAAGTTAATAGAAGTGGACGAGGTATTTGGTAGAGATGAGGGGGGTGAAGATGAGGACATGGGCATTTTAAGCTTCTGTAAACACTTCGGGTATATGGTGGAGGCATCAGGATCGGTCATTTGCATTTGAGTAGAATATGGCGTACTCAAACGTTCCCATAGAACCTGTCTATCTTCTGGGGAATGACAGTCCTCACGTGTGAATAGGAACTTTTGTATGGAAGAAAGGTGGGTTGTGATTCCGGTCCACTGTGGGTGTGATACAAGGGGTATATGAGGCACTGTATCAATGGGCGTTAAGAGGTCAACCGGTTGCTGAAAAGATTTAGGTGATGAAGGACTAATAGGTAGGAGGGTGTGTTTGAGAGGATCTGTCATGTTTAAAGAATGTGGTGATGTCGGTTCAAGAGGTTTCTCGTCTAAGGATGACAAAAGAAGTGGCGAGCCTTCCTCTTGTACAACAAGAATGGTAGAAGGAGACGTTTGGGAAATAGATAAATTAGATAACATCCGCTCACAGTCTTGCAAGGATGTGGTATAAGAAGGCTCATTTGTGAGAAGGGAACTCTGGGCAGCTAATTCCTTGATGGGTAAAGGAACGGCAAGGATTTCAGTTTGTCTTGATGGCGAGGAAGGGGGTTCGGTTTCCTACGTTAGTGAAGAGGCTTGATTGAGAATTTGTTCGATAGAGGTCTTTGGTCGGGAATCGAAGACCGCATGGATCTCATGAACACTCTCCTCGCTAAGATATCTTGGTTTAGATTATGTTAGAAGAATGATTCGGGAATGGTTTGTTGAATATTTTCAAATTTTGTTAGCAGGGCGTTAGGATTATCGAGGGCTATATCCCCGCATCAACCATTTCCCGCACTATGTTTTTCAACATCTTCATAGCTCATGACCGTGTCCCTTCACGCGGTGGAAGTTACGTAAGTCATTTTCTTTGTACCAGAAGGTATGGCGCGAGTGGAATCAAACCCGAATGAGGTTTAACAGAGGTAAGGTAATGGCCTCGCTTTGAGCAATTTTTCCAATATCACACCATATGTTTCTCCCAAGGAGTGTAGTTGATGGGTTCGCTTTATACTTATAGTGGTTTTCAAGCGGGTATTAGACGGTGGTTGGGATTTGACCATCACCGCGTGCACGGCCCCTTTTGATTTCGAAGCGCGTTCGATGGGTGAGGATTGGTGGTGTTAGGTTTGTTGGTGGAATCTTGGGTTCGGAAAGTGGGGTTTTTGTTACGCAACCGCAATTTCTCTTCCTCTAAGGCTCGAATCTCTAGTTTTCGAGCCATAGTAAAGGCCTCGTCAAATGTACGGAAAGTTTGAATTTGGAGGGTAGGAGAGATGTGCTTAGCGCAGGCCCGCGTAAACAGTTCGATAAGTTTGGCCTGAGGCAAGGCATACGTAAGTTGGTTGATAAGGCCCCGCCATCGTCCAACGAAATCTGCGATAGATTCGTCTTCAAATGTTTGATGGCATAGAGGTCGGTGATAGATACTTTCTTGGCAATGTTAATGGAGAAATGATCCAAGAAAGATTGGGCTAGCTGGTTAAAAGAGAAGATTGAGTGTTGGGTTAAAGCACTGTACCACTCCAAGGCGGGTCCTGATAAGGACATGGGAAAGGTGCGGAGTAGTAAAGGCCGCCGTGAGCAATCGACAGCAGCATGTCTAAATGATCGCAAGTGTTGTTGAGGGTCCTCCTTACTATTAAAACGGGTAAATTTTGGTAATTCCCATTGAGGAGGATATGAATGAAGGGGGACTGAAGGGTGGATAGGCTCCCGACAAACTTGCTCGTATGTCAAGGCGCTACGACTTCCTCAAATGTAAGCCTCTGTGTTTTGCATTTTGTCCATCATTTGTTTAATTAAATCAGTAGTTGGATGAGATGATGGTGTGGTTGTGGTAAACGGAGGCAAATTGGGCCAAGGGCCACCGCTAGACAATGGTGGGGTTAAATGTTGATAAGGTATGGAGGACGACTGTGTTGAGGCAACCGAATAGGGATGTCCTATATAAGCTGTTGAGGTTACTGGATATGTGTGTGGAAATGAAAAGGTGGGCGGAGCTTGAGAAGGAAAGCTCGTGTGGATAGGTGGCAGAGAGCAAGTCATGAACGGAACAGTCTGCAAGAGAGACGAGGTAGGAGCAGTCGGTGGTAATGACATGTTGGGCCCAAGATTAACCAAAGGAAAGCCAATCTGTGCCGTATGGACCCCTGAAGCTGCTGAGGTAGACGACGGGACTAAGGATGCGGAAGGCAAAGCGGAGTTATCAGGCGGAGAAGGGGCTAAATGAGCAGCTATACTGATAGGCATGCCAACAAGGAGTTGACCGTCAGGTGTATGGTCAAGGGCATGAGACAAATAGTATCAGACAAACGCTAGGATTAGCATCCGTAAATTTGGCAAATTCTTTATCTCCCACAGAATTTTAGAACCTCGCCGGTGTCCGTAGGATTCCCCTGTAACGTGAAGGGGTGATTCAGCAAAGGAACAGAGCAAGCATGTGAAACCATGGCGGCGGCTTGCTTTCGAGTGATAACAACCATGGACAGGAGTTCACAGTAGGGTTTCAATCTATCAGGAACAGAAACTGACTCAGACTGGTGAAATTGGTAGGTCATTGGTTTGTCAGAATCGGAAAAGACAAGAATCGATATCGGCCGATGATAACCGATGTCGTTAGACTATAGCCGACGCTCACGGTGGCCGCTTAACCGATGTCGTGTAATAAGACCGGTATAAGAAAATATAAGAAGTCGCTGATTTGATTGTTAACAACGCCAAGATATTTATCAAATTGTTCTAAGGTAATCACAGAAGACAGTGTATAACAGAGAAAACAGAACTGAAAACAAACAAGATGCACACGCAAATCCAGAGACTAACCCTAGGGTTAATTTTAATTATTGTGGGCTTATGCCTTTAGACGCGGAATGATGTCAATCCTAAACAAAAGACTTAGGGGAAATGTCAAGTTTGTTTTGGCTTATAAGGTTACCTCAATCTAAGTGAGGAATACCGTGGAAAAGGGGGGATGTTTTGAGCTGTTGTGTTAATTGTGAAGTGATTCGGTATGTGTTGTGCAGTGAAAGTAAGATTAATTTCCTGTCAATACCGTGGAAATCACCCCCACGTGTACGACCTGTTACTTAGTCTATGTTCACTAGAATTGAAAACAACAAGCAAGAATGTAATGCACGTGTTTTAAACCCAAATCGAAAATGATATTCGATGAAGCAAATGAGATGACTTTCACTAATGTGAAACTAGGAAAGCAAGACAAATTCTTTACTAAATATATAACAAAAAAAAAAGCAACAAGCAAGTATGCTTCCTAAAATGAAAATAAGCAAGAGAAAACAAACCCGAAATGGGTCCCACCGGCGTGCCAAAATGTTTCGCACTTTAATGTTTTCTCGCTGCAGTAATAGACTTGCTTCTATCCTATCATTCCTTCGAGAAACAGATAAGGGTTAGGGCTAGGAGGAATACCGTTGAATGTTGAGATGGTGTGCGCGTATCGTAGAGAGAGATCAGATCGATCGCGAAGAACTCCTTTTTGTCTGGAAGGACTACCCGCAAGTAAGAATACAAGACCACAAGATTTTAATTAGACAACAAATGAGGGATCTCGCCTTAGGCCCAGAAATATAAAACTTCCTTTCAAGGTGGTCAGCCTCCCTTTAATACGATTTAACACAAATGATAATATAGAAAGCTATTGCAGTAAAATCACGATTTAGGTATCTCGTTACAAAGCAATAGAAACTAAACTATCAATAATAAAGCGCCACGCACGTTGTTTGTTGGTTACATCGGGTCGCGATACATGCTCAAAGTTGAGTTATAGGATAAACCAGCTGGATTTGGGGTGTTAGGTGGCAAATAGGCAAGCAAAAGGTTTTGGGGTATAAGTCACAAGTGACCGACATGGTCACCTGGTAACCGACCATGGTTAGAGAACCACCGCCTGTAGAGGATAAACGATACCGGTAGGGGCAGCAATCTAAGTGCTTCGGATAGAAGTTGGTCAGTGCAAGGTGATTGTGGGGTTATTAGATTGGGGATGGCCGAGGGGAATGATGGGAGGATAGGAAGACTCGAGTGTGGTAAAATGGCCTTCGGGCAATATCAGGTGTGTGGGTGAAGGTTAAGTGCAGATGTCGGGTAGTAGATCTAGGAATAAACTTATGATTACTATTAATCAAAAAGCTCAAGAAAATGGTGCTTAGAAACATATAACATACTACTTACTTGCCCCCGATGCAGATGCAAGTTTCAGGATCGTGTGGTGATGATAGAAGACAGACCCAAGTCAAGATGATGCTTCTCTTCGATGATGCTCGGATGAGTGTTACTGGCTCGTTATTCATGCTTGCAATCTTGGGCTTGATGTCCTTCTCTCGCAATCTCTTCTTGTTTCTTCACTTGTCTCTCGCTCGCCGCCAAGCAAAACTGGATTCTCTCGATGATTTCTCCTTCTCCCGATCAAATGAAAATCCGATCCTTTGTTTTTGGTCGAAGTGGTCATTTACTGGGAACCGATGGCGGTTACGCAACCGACGGCGGCCGAGTAGAACCGGTATCGGTCGGTCAAAGCGGCTATTTTTGGTAAAATAGCCGCCTTTCCTCCTTTTCTTCCGAGGGATTGGTCAATGGTTTTGGTCAAGTCATTATGAAGTTGGTTTTAGGTGCGGATGAGGAGTAATTAGTCATAGGTGTGGTTTGACTTCATTAGCACTCTTTGCAATTTTGTTCTAAGCACTAAGAAATTCAGTCACAAAGCTCTAATCTTCAATAAAATATGTCATTTTCCAAAGTTGAAAGTAGAACAACATAATTGTGTGATTCATAGAGTTCCAAAGTAGAAATTTACGGATCAAGTGCCCAGAGTTGTATGAGCATATGTGTAAGAAATACAAGCAAGATAAGGGCGCATGGATGATCAAAGTTCATGACACAAAGTGGGGATCGGTGGATGCCCACATTAAGCACATGATCTTGATATGATACCTATCCTTGTTACTACTCATACTGAAGCTACATGTGCCCTTAAGGTGTTTCACTTGATTCTAGATCGTTTCTTTGAAGTATTGACGAAACAGATAGGGTAACAGGCATAGGAGGAATACCTATTCAAATGTTGGTTGATGGGTTGTTGCACACGTATGACTTCTGAATCCACAGCTGATTGTGAGAGCTTCCTTTTGGCTAGGAGGAACTACTTGTAATGCAAAGCAAGACCACTAGAAAAAGTTAAACAATATATGCAGTGAACTGCCTAGCATATGCTAGATTTGGGAAGTGTGATACTTCCTAGATGGTTATCAATCCACTATTTTAAACAATTTAATGTAGTAAATAAGGTAAAACCTATTGTAATTCAAAATGATTTAGGTATCTCACTTAAAACACAATAAGAAATAGATCTAATATAACATGCTAGGTTAGAATAGGATTTGAAGGTCAAGTAACTGGTTCTGGGTCTCTGCAGGTCTGACAGAGGTCTCAAGTAGATCATAGGTGAATGAGGGTGAGAGGGAATTAGGTGGATAGGTCATTGTTCTAGGTTGTATGGGCAAACAAAGACCGATTTCGGTTAAGGCGACCGATGGCGTTAGGTGTAACCAAAGAAGGTGCCATCTTGTGGAGTTCGGGAATGCCACGAACAAGATTTAGGTCTCTTTTATGATTACACAAAGGACTTTGGGTTGTCGGGATGAGGTATTGGATGATTTTGGTAGGATTTGGTGAGGTTTTAATGGGTATATAGATGTGTGAGTGTTGGAGGAGGTCGATGGGTGGCTAGGTAAACAAAAGATGATAATATAATGATGAAATGGAATGAACCAGAGAAGTATAACATTTACTTACTTGGATTCTGGTCCTGGATGCCTGTAAGTGAGGGACGGAGGTGCTGATGAGAGGTTTGAAGGCTGCAGGTGATCACCAACTAAAGGAAAGCTTCTGCATGGGCTGCATGTACATTCCTCTTTGCTTGGTTAGATCAGATCATTGTTGGGATGGTTGTGCAAGAAAAGATGCTTGATCTCCTTCCTTGCATGTGTGTTCTCGCTGAAATTCACTCTCAGAAGATGCGATATCTCTCTGGAATGTGCTAATGTTTTCCAACTTTTCCAATATTTTTCCAACCTTCTACCAACCTTGAGAATAAGGTTGTTTTAGGGTTAAAAGGGTAACCGACGGTAGTTCCGGCTTAACCGGCGACGGTTAGGGGTAACCGACGCGGTCAAGGTAGGATTTCCTAGGTTTACTAAACTAGGGAGATCCTCTTGATTTCCTCGGATCTCGTTTCGTTAACCCATGGATTAGACTGGGAGCTTCTTGTAAGCATGCGGGAATATGGTTAGAGAGAATGTAGGCATTGATTTTTAGGGTTTAGGTAAGTCTTAGTTAGTTATGGCAACTTACTAAGAATAGGTTTTAGGGTGAGTTGGCTTGGTGAGGTGTCTAGGTGAAGTGTATGTGTGGATATTATTTAAATTAAGATATTTAAATAATAAATATAGTGAGGATAATGAATTAATTTAATTTAATTAATTAAATTAATATTAATGGGATGAAGGGGGCCATGGCTAGGTGAATGTGATGAAGGGTGCTTGTTTGTCGAGGGACCAAAGGGAGTGTGCCCTAATTTTAGTGTCTACATAAGGTTCCCAAACGAAGCTTGTTATTACAAAGTAGAAGTGATCAATGCAAAGCATCCCAAACATATGCATCAAAAGGAAGTATATCAAGAATCTATGGAGGTCATCAGGAACTTTCAAGGTGAGATGCAATGCTTGATGGAGTAGTTGCTGAAGTTAGAGTAGGAAAATGCGGTCACACTACCCTAGCAGTTTTGGATGACGTTAAGGAGGTTTGTAAGTTGTTGCGCTAAGAGAACATCATTCATTTTCTAGGGGAATGGTGAGAGAAAAGGTACTGTGCGTGGATACAAGCATGTGAGAGACAAATCTTGCATGCCAACTTGCCTCCTCATAGTATTGATTATGATAAAGAGATCACGTTGAATGCAAGATGGATGGATGTTAAATAACATTTTAATTGATACAGGTATAGAAGTGAATGTACTCACTTTAGACACATGGCTACAGATGGGGAGACCACCATTACAACCATATTTGAATGTGTTGTTCATGGTAAACATGACTAAAGCCATGCTTGTTGGAGTTTTAAAAGATGCCACTATCACAATTTAGGGGGTGAGTTTACTGGTGACTTTGAGGTCTTAGCACTTGCATAGGAAGATAGCTTTCTAGAAGTACTGGGTGCCCCCAATGTTATCTAAATAATGTTGATCTACATTTCAACAAAGGTTATATAAGTTTTGAAAATAAGGAGTGTGTGATCATACCTTTGATAGATGGAAAGGTTGTGCCTTATGTAGAACCTTTGAGTGAAGAGGATATAAAAAAATTTATGTGCGGACAATCAGGGATCCCGAGGTCCTTGAGCCATCAAAAGAAGGAGTAATTTAGTGGGATGATTCACAATCTATGAGTGATACAATAAGTTTTTCTTGTGACAACTAGGCACATGGGACTTATGAGATGGTTGGACATGAAATGAAGAGTGCAGTTACTCGCTTTAGCGGGTTGCTCTCTCGATAGGCATTTAGGAAGAAACCAGTACGAAGGTACACGGTAAAGGAAATCTAAGGTGTTTATGTGCACCATGAAGGCCCAATGGATAGATTAAGTAGAAAGGAGAAATATTCTAGTTTATACTCGTGTGGTATGATAATGCATTGTTAGGTTTGTGGAGATTGTTTTCATGTGAGAAAGTGTTGAAGACTATACACTAAGAGTATTGTGCACTTTCCACAGTTGTCTCGCTAGGGTTCGGGCGAAACCCACGAGAAAAAAATTGGCCTTAAAACATGCCCGATATACCGGGAAACATGTTTTTCTCATATGGGTGGGATTTTTGACCCATAGGTTTATGGGATGGTTTTGGCCCATGGTTTTGATACCCACGGTTTTGTAAAACTACTTAAGCAATTGTCTACTTATGTGGTTTTGTGCATATGGTAGGGTTAATGTAACATTGCAGATGTGTTTTGAATTCGGGTGTGAATTTTGTAGAGTTTGTTGAGCATAGCTCCAAACAGATCTGGGTATTGTATTGAGAGAGTGGTGGCTTGTAATAAAATCTGAGCAAGTGATTCTTGGTGGACGTAGCCCAAATTGGGTGAACCACGTTAAATACTATCTCTTTGTGTTGTGTTATTTTATTCTGCACTTTTATTTGAGATCTGTAATATTTTCTGCATATTAGTTTCTATTGTTGTGATTCTATGAGGGATTATTCCACATATTTTATCCCTTATTTCCTAACACGCACTAGTGGACAACACACATGGATAATCTTGTAGAGTGGCGTGAAGTGAGAGTCACGTTATCTGCTAGATTTCTAAGAAGCAATGTACCTACCTAGATCTATGAAATTCATGGTAAGGATCTCGTTTAGCGCCATGTTTAGAAGTGTGAGAGACTTTGGACTATGGGGCAGGAAGCTTTACCACCATCACTATGGGTGCATAAGTTCTATTCCACCTTGCGAGGTTGTGCACGTGCATGGTATGCCTATGCAGAGTTGAATAGAGCAACATGGAATTAGACAGAGATGATTGCAGTTATGGTTTAGACCTTTAATTACTTTTCTACTAAACCACATGTGAATGAGGAATTGACATAATGAAGTGGTTGACTATGGGAGATAGTGCAAAAGATGAAGAACTCATTTAGCAGTTGTTGGGAGAATCAGACCTTGAGGCACTCTTTGAAAAAGAGGATACATATGAAGAACAACTTGGGCGTGCCTAGTTGGCAAAGGAAAAAGGCAAGATGGTTTATATGATAAATGATGAGGAAGTAGAGAACTTGGATATTAATCATACGTGGGTATGCACGAGGTCTTGGATAGTGCAGATGTAAAATGGACATGCATATACCATGAGCCTATGAAAATAAAGAAGGTAAACATTGGAACAGAAGGCTGAACCTAAAGAGGATATCATTGGTTATTATTGGTCTGATTCAGAGGTTGCTAAGATCATTGAGTCTGTGGTGATTTCCAAGATTTTTTCCCTTGAGGCTATCATGAATTAAAGGAGTGCATGAATCTTTGAGGGAAATGATGATTAAGTTAAAGGAAGGGGCACATTTGGTTAGAGGAGGCCTTATAGGATGAATCCTAATTTGAGCGTAAAATTTAAAGAGGAAATTTACAAGATGCTGAAATCTGGAATCATTGAGCCCATAGAGGAATCGAATGGGTTAGCCCGATGGTGATTAGTATCAAGAAAGATGGTCCAGGATCAAGATCTACGTTGATTATAGGGAATTGAATGTTACTTGTGTTATAGATAATTTCCCCACACCTTTTACATAAGAAATCTTGGAGGATGTGGTAGCAAAAGCGAGATCTATTCCTTTACTCGATGGGTTTTCAGGATATCATCAAGTAAGAATTTATAAAGAGGATCAAGTGAAGACAACTTTCATCATAGTGAATGGGGTGGTTTTACATACACAATTATGCCTTTTGTGATAAAGAATGTGCAATTAGTCTTTTTGTGCATTTTTGTGCAAACATTTTAGGATTTCATACATAAGTTCTTGTAGGTGTACTTGGATGATTGGATTGTTTATGGGTTGGTAAAAGATAACTGTGACAATTTAAGGCTCATGTTTGAGCATTGAAAGTGCTTAAGCATCTCATTTAACATAAAGAAGTTCATTTTGCTACACCCTTTGCATCTCTTTTGGGACATATCATATGCAAGGAAGGTTTGTTGGTAGATCCTTCTAATATTGTTGTTATTTTGGGCTTATAGGAGTTAACTAACCGAGTAAAGTGCACGATTTCCTTAGACACACAGGTACTACATAAAGTTCATTAAGGGTTATGCTAGGATTATTATGCCCTTGGAGGAGTTACTAAACAATGAGGGTAAGTTCATTGGGGTGAGACACAACATCGCACGTTTGAGAGATATCAAGGAAAGGCTCACTTATGTTCCTATTATGCGCTTTCCTTCATGGAACAATACATTCCATGTGCATGTAGATGCTTGAGGCATGGCCATGGGAGTAATACTTATCCCATCCTAGGGAAGGTATTATTGATCACCCTATTTGTTTTTACAAGTATAAATTTAACACCAAAGCCTGATAAGAACTACACAAATACATAATGCGAGGCTTTGTCAATGATCTACAATGCGCATAAATTTAGACAATACTTGATGGCTACCCCATGTATATTCTATACGGATCACATGACACTTAAGTACTTGGTGAACAAGCTCATTTTTCAAGTGTGCATATGCTATTGGATTTTGTTGTTTCAAGAGTTTGACTTTACAGAGTGGTTAAGCTGGCAAGAAAGAGTAACTCGGAACAAATAATTTATGTAGGATTAATTCAAGCAAGGATTGCAGAGCATTGAGGATACAATGTCATATGCACAACTATTTAGATTAAACTATGCGCCCTCTGATTTGGAAGATATTGCAAGTTTTTCATACTGGTGTGGCACCTCAAGGCATGAAGGCCTTGGAGAAGAAACAACTTGTTATATGTGTCATGCCCTATATGTTGATTGGTGGAGATCTTTACAAGTTAGGTCGTGATGAGGTTTTGTGCTGGTGTGTACTTGAACATGGACACTCTGCCATTATGGAAGAGGCTCATGGTGGAATTACAGGTGGTCATTATGCAAAAAATGCCACCACGTGCAAGATATTATTGGCAAGCCTTTGGTGGGAAAGGAATTACAAGATTATATAGAGTATTACAAGGCTGTGACCATTTTAGCTGCCTGGCAAGCCAGAGCATAGAGATGAGATGCCTTTGAGACCTATGTTAGTGCGTAACATTTTGAGAAGTGGGAAATTGACTTTGTGGGTCCTATTTCCCCACCCACGTGTAGGACTGGATCGCGCTACATCATAACTTGCATAGATTATCTTACAAGGTGGGTGGAAGCAACACCTACAAAGGATTGCACAACAACTATAACAATAAGGTTCTTATGGGAGAACATTATCAATATGTATGGTTGTCCGATGAGTTTGACAAGTGATATGGGCACACACTTTTTGAATGAAATTATCAGGATATTATTAGCAAAATTTATGGTGGCACATCACAAGAAAACCCCTTATCATCCATAGGTTAATAGGATTGTGAAGCTTTCAAAAGATATCTTGAACCACACATTGAAAAATATTTGTGATGTTGGAAGGAAGGATTGGGATGATAAAGGCTCTTCTATACTTTGGGCATACCAAACCACTTATAAAAGATTGAACAAAGCTACACCCTTTCAATTGGTGTTTGGCGGAAGCTATTTTCCCGTAGAAGTCATGTTACCTTCCCTAAGGTATTGTGCACATAGGAGGATCGACAGATGAACAAACACTTGAAGAGCGTATAAACAAACCGATGTAGTTGGAAGAAAGGCACGCTATAACATGTTGGATAAAAGACATAAAAATCTAGGCGAGTAAGGCATGACATGATCAACATATTAAGAATAAGAATATTGAGGTTGGGAAGATGGTTTTATATGATTCTAAATTTTTGTGCCATCTTGGAAAGTTTCAAGTGCATTGGTTGGGACCGTATATTGTTACCTACATACTTGATTCGGGCATTTTCAGTTAGAAGCACTAGATGGGACAAGGTTTCTCGATTACTTTAATGGGAGTAGGTTGAAGCCCTATTATAAATAACTCTTCTTTGTGTTTTTAATAAGGTAGTATTGCCATTAGATTATGTTTCCCTTAATACATTTCTTTTATATGTGTTTTCATTCATTGTTTCTCTACTTTGTCAATTTAGTTCAATGTTTTGTGTAATAAGCGTGTACACGCACTCATAAAGTTGATTACTATCTATTGGATTCATGTGCACAAGAGAACCATGCATACTTTTAGTGTGTGGTGGATAAAGAAGGATTGAATGGTGCCTTATTTCAAATTGTGATGCATGGTAAAAACAAAGCTACAGGTGAGCAGAGAAGGGATAGATTGAAGAAGAAAATTTCAAGGAAAAGCGAAAGAAAAGTCGGATTTATGACCACACTTGGAGGGATGGATGCTCAATATAATGCAAGGTAGGTTGTAACATTGAAGACTACTTGGGAAGAGTCACATTGGATAGGTACATTGGTGTAGGGACACGCATGTAAGAAATCTATGAAAAAAAAGTAGTGGTGCGCGAAGGTTATGAAGAGCACGAAAATGTTAGGCACAAAAATAGGGTGAAATGCATGGAAAAGCAGGATGTTGAATTAATTCTCCATTAGAGAAGTGGTTGGGATCAATTAATGTGAAGAAATTTTGAATTGGGCTATAAATTCGGCATTTGTAATGTTATTTTTACCTTGCATTTTGAGCTATCAAATTAAAGTGTGAAGAAGAGATAGGGAGAAGAGTAATCTGATTGATGAACCAGATAGGATTATGGCATGTTGTTGGTAGCATTCCACATGGAATTGTGATTTAGGTGGTGGTGCATGTGCTTCAGAGGTGGGTTCGTGTGACTAGGGTTTGAGGAAGGCAAATTTCATACCTAGGGTTACACGGATCAAAGGGTTTGGTTCGCATTCAAGGTGTAAAAATTAAGAAGGTAATAAAGTTAAAGTTTCATAACATCCTGTTAGTGAAGAAGGAAACATGACAACAATGAGCTCTAATCGTTGAAGCAGAGACCAAAAATGTGGTGAAATAATGTTTGGTGAGATGTTGTATCCTAATGGGGTGATTTAAGGACCTTAGTGGGAAACAAAGATAACCATGTGTAAAATCTCTTATTTCAATCATAGAATTGATAAGAACATGAAATATTTCATTGTTGAGACCGTCCATGCAGGACAAATAGGAGGATGACAGATGGAGCAAGGGTTTGGATGACTTTAGGTCGAGAGATTTATCCGATGATGAAGGTGTTGATAAGCGAGGCCATTGTTGTGCTCAAATATAAGAAGGGAGGTTGAGCATTCAAGGTAGGGCAAACATGATGATATGGCCACCAAGGTTATGTACGTGTCTCATGGGTTATATCTAGTGCCTTAGAAAATGGACAAAGGTTAACCAATATTGAGCTACATATAGTGCACAAAATGGTGAGCAAAACCTACTACAACATCACTTACATTACAGTAAAGCTTAGTGGTGGAGGCATGCATCACAAGTAGACAAAAGGTGATAAAATAACTTGGGGTGCTATTCTAATTTTAATTATATTCAGTGAAATTGAGCATGCCCGATGGGCCAAAAGAGAAAGTTTGGGAGTATCCTTGGAACAAAGATTGCCGCAAAGAAGTTTTGAAGTATATATTACATGGCTCCATCTCAAATACCTACAAGGAGCAAAAAGAGAAATGGTTGGATGGATGCGTCGAGACATTTGAAGGAGAGTCGAGCATCCCATGTGAACTTCCTATAGTTGGATGGACAAGATGAGTTTGTCGTGTATCAAACACTTCATCCTAGGAAGGTTCTTCATGAAGACGGGTGAGAAAAGCCCTTGGTGTAAGTTTCCCATTCGCCTTTACTACACGTTATTTTAAGGATTCTATAAACAAGTTACATAATGCGCGAAAGGTGCAATTTGACACTTATAAGGTAGATGAGATATATATATATCCTACAGTAAAACTTATGCATGGTTGAATATAAGGGAAGCGTATGTAGAAATGATTGAAACAAATAATATTGATATAACTCGAAGACCCTAGCCATGGGGAAAATTGAGGTTACACGCATCTATGTGTGTCTAAGGCCACACTTCAAATATGGAAAATTTCTTATAGGAGAAGATATATCTTTTCTAGAACCTCTAAAATAGAAATAGATGATGGGCATAAGAAAGCCATTGGAAGCGAGACACATATCCACGAAAGGAAGAACCAATGTTATAAGGTCTACAGAATGTTTTGGTGCAGCATATGGGAGAAGAACAAGGAGACAAGTGTTGGAGAGAGAGACCATACCATGGTGTTGCACATGAGAAGAACATGCATTGATACTAACATTGGACCATCACTAACTAGTTATAAGATCACCATGCATCACCCCTAATGAAGAAGGCCAAAGAAGGAAGAAAGCGACCGATATATTCCGATCAAGGATAGTGACGAAGAGAAGTCTTCACCGAAAGAATTCCCGATGACATTGCCACACCAAATTTGGAAGTGAAAGAAGATGAGGAGGTAGGTGATGAGCATCTATGTTTGATGAGGATTCTATGAGTATAAGAGCACATGGAAATGAAGAAGAAGTCGCGATTGGTGGTGATACTAAAATTGTAGAAACTAACGCTCGCTCACATAAAAAAGTGGAGAAGAAGAGGAAGTACAATAGAATACTAGCGCCGTATCCCAAAGCACGGGGACACGTGGAGGAGCACAGGTGAGACCAACGAGGAGGAAATATAAGGACATAAAACCTCGGTTATGCTAATGACGTGACAAAGATTATTCACTCCAAATTCTAGAGTGCAATGGTGAAGGAACAGTTGTATGGCTGGGAGATGATGAACCCCAAAATGGCAACCACCCACACTCGTAAACAATTATCATGGAGTATGAAAACTCATGTAGATGAGCCTGATTTTGATGTCTGTGAGGAATCATGCATGTTACGTAGGATGAAGAAGGTGCCACATTCTCGCCATATCACCGTAAGCCGATTAAATTTTTCAATGAATGGATGAGCAATGTTCTAACAAAGGTGTATGCCAAAGTTGCTCGTAGAAACATTGATAAAGTGGAAACTATTTGGGTATTATTAGAAGACAAAGGATAAAGATGATGAAGTCGGTGCTGACAAAGAGAAGGGACAAAGCTAAAGCAATGGTGCAAAAGTCCTTAAGATGGTGAAACATAATGGAGATGAAATTTTAAAGGTAAGACCACAATATGAAGACAAATTGGTTGAATAATTCCCCTATGCTCTCCATTATTTTTGAACATTAGTCCATCTAGTATTAGACGAAGTGACCGATGCACCTACTGAAACCAAAAGATGCAACATCATAGGAACAAAGGCTAAGGCATCAATGGTGGGAAAGATTACCAATTATGAGTCAATATTGCAGATGTTAAAGGATGAACTAAAGAAAAAAGATATGGATTTAAACATATGCGTGACCCCGATGTAATAATAAGGACAAGGATTGCTACAAGAGGAGAGTGAGGTCCTAAAAGTAATGAAGAATGAGGTGCTCGAGCATGAGGAAATACTTACTTTGGTAGAAGAAAATCACTTGCGTAGAATCACTCAGAGCCTCACAAAGAAATAATTAAGGATATTGGAAAACTCATCGCATGACGGATGCATGTAATGGAAGGAATGATTTCTAGTATGAAGAATGTACTTAGGGTGCTACAAAATGAAGGACAAAATATGACGATATATGAAATGGACGGGAGTCTTGGAAGACATCCCGAAAAGACCAATAAAGTGTTGAATGATTGGAATGAGCTAGAGGCAACAATCAAGTCTTAATATCCAGAGTTGATCCTACCTACATAGGGTTAGAGCGCGCATGAGTATTATTTCATTATTTTTATAGATATTATTTTATTCATTACTTGTTATTTATTCATGGAGAGATAAGTTGGATTACCCATTTCTAGGGCGGAAATGACATTAGTGTGGGGTAATGTTGGGATGAGAAATTGTAGCCTAAGTACTAAGGTGCATAAGGATTTGACATGTAAACATAGGGCACATAGGTACGCATGGGAATATAGCAAACTAGGCATGCTCGAGGGATAAGAAGACTTAGACTTGTTTTCGGATGCAAGGCTAATTTTTGGGACATGGAGTGCAAAGCATGTAATGACATGAGAAATTTTAAGCACGTGAAGAATATTTTTGGGTGAATGGAATACCAATTGACATGTATGATTTTGGTGTTATGAATAGGATTATACTTCAAGTATATTATTAGGTGATCTATTCTTAGCGAGCTTCGCATGCTCTTGTATCTGTATTTGTAAGCGGCACATGGATATTCTTAGCATGTAGCCTATTTTGAAGATGCATGGGTAGTGAAGGGAAAGTCCCCAACCTCTATATATATGTATGATTTGATAGGTTAGTTAGTGTCAAGTATTTAATAGAGTTATGTTATTGGTTTGTATGTGCAAATGACTCATGGTAATCTTATTATGTATGTAATAACTCATGCGTTTTACAACAATGAATATAATGGATCTTTGTGGATGGATATTGATTGTAGACATCTTTGATAATGGATCTTGTATGGTGAATTTGATTCTTTTTATTTTTTAATTACTTATGCACTATAGTTATGATCTAGATGAGTTCAACATTTTATCTTTACATGTTTATCTTGGATCTCGCATTATATATTTGTCCATCATGCTAACTTCTTGATAGAGCTCACATAAAAGAGGAATCTAGACCCTTGCGTGCTTCGGGTAAGTGCTCAAGTTATGCACAGGTGAGCATTCAAATAAGACTACAATATTGATCTCTGGAGTCTAAGATCACAACTAGAAAACAAGTGAACGCACATGTGTATATGGTAAAGATAATGACATACAATGTATCTAGCTAACATAGTAAACAAGATGTAGCATGTGAGTATAAGTAAGAAAGACCAATATGCAACCAAGATATATAGTATGTTGTGGAGTGTATGTGGAATGGAATGCAGAGTGAATATGATAGGAGCCATGTTCCCCCTCCCCCCGAGTGAGTGTGAATGCATATACATGTGACAAGGTTCATTTATACATGCCCCCTCAATAGTAGAATGAACCGTAGAACAATAGTGCGTCATCGGGAAATAGTTTGAATGTGTGTGAAATAAATATGTGATCATCAAAGCGTAGAGTATAGTGAGTGAGTGATTGATCACGTGAGTGTGGTGAGGCTCATTTGTAAATATAAACCCAACAATCGAGTATGAACCGCAAAACTAGAGTGCATCATAAGGTAGTGTGTTGTGTTGATTAACGCAAGAGAGAAATGTTGAATGTGTAGTATGTCGTGTCGAATGTTTTTGTAAGATATTAAATGTGGATGCATTGAGTGTGTAATGTGATGTGTTAAATATATAGGAGTAAGATGTATCATGCAAGCGTTGAATGTGTAATGTCTTGTTTCATGTGTGCATGAAATATTTGTATTGTGAACACGTCAAATGTGTAATGTGTTGTGTTGAATGTGTGTAAGAGATGTATCGTATAAGCGTTGAATATGTAATGTGTTGTATTGTATATGTATGAGAGATATATGTTGTGTGATGTAAGAGAGGTATGTTGTGAATGCAGAAAATGTGTAGTATGTTATGTTGAACATGTGCTAGAAATAATGTCTCATAAGTGTTTTGATTGTGTAGTGATTAATATGCATGAGAAGTAAGTGTTGTGAGTGTGTCGAGTATGTAATGTGTAGTGTGTGAGGTTCATGTGTATAGGAATCCCTCAACAGTCAAGTGTGAACATTAGCACAAGAGTGTGTCATTGGGTAATGATGATACAAGAGTGTACCAAGATTGTTTATAATGATGCTTAGGAAATATTAAACATTGAATCATGGAGCGTCAAGTGCATGAAATGATAGAAACAATTAATAATAATGCAAGGGGAGGAGAATATGCGTGAGGCCCCCAAGTGTGCCAGTGGTGGAAATCTATGTGGGGATGTGAGAGGTACCATGACATTGTGGGAGAGCATCATTTGTATCATGATAAGAGAGAGGGCCTACACAATGATATGTAGAAGCAACAAGAGGACCATTACAAAGCTAAGGCTGCGGAGTTTGAAATGGGTTTTGAGGATCAAAATAAAGAATAGTTTCTTTGAAAAAACGATTGGTTGTTCAAGCGGTGAAATATTGGGTAACACTATAGCGGACTCAGTAGGAGGAGGTTTTGAATTGATTTCTAGAGGAGGTTGCTTAGGTTGACTTGATAGTATTGTAGATGACTTGAGAGGAAGTGGAGTGAGACTAATTTTGAGAGGAAATTGCTTTGTTTGAGTGATTACATAGGTAGTGCTTGAGTGATGGAAGAATAAGTATTAGAAATGATGACATGATGCTCCTTAGACATGGACGAATCAAATTTAGGAACCCATTGGGATGTAATAATTGGAGATGTAACAAAATTTTGTGCAACAGATGAGATGAGACAACCTTAATGCTCAAGGTGTTTTATTCTTTTTGTAAAGCATAGCAACCATATTCATTATGTCCATTGATTTTATGATAAGCACAAAATGGGAGACCTTTATATTTGATCAGTCGATAAGGAGGATAGTAATGAGTATTTGGAAAAATGATCAATTGATGAGATATGAGTTGTGGAAGAATATATTATTGCTTAACATTGAGATAAAACTTAAGAGGTGTGAGGAGTGGTAATATTTGAGGTTCACTGACATGAGCACATGTAAAATACATAGAATGAGGATGAGAAGAATAACTAGCGTGAGCCTGAGAAACATCCTTAAGATGTTGGATTTCAGATTTTAGAGATGTAATCATGGATTCCATAGCCTGAAATTTATCTTGAAACAAAGAATGTAAAGCTTGAATAGACTCACAAATTGATTGATTAGAATTAGAATCAAGAGAGTCATTAGAAAGACAATCAAAGATAACACTAACTTGTGAAGGAAACATGTTGATAGGGAGATACATAGTCGTTAGGGTTTTATGAAGATCATCTTTACAAGATGGGTACATTTGAAGTAATTGAAGCAAAGAGACTTGAGAGACCTTATGAGCCATGATGGAAGAAAAAGAAGGATCCAAGAGTATTCAAGTCGGGTTCACCAAATGATTAAGAAAAATTATTTAAATAGATAAATAAAATTCCTAATTCTATGTATATAACAATGTTAATATATAAAAAAGTAAGTTCATATTTGACCCAAAAAAATAAGCAAAGTTTTAAAACCCTAGTTGTAAAGGAGGGATAAAAATACTTAATTGATTTGTAAATAATCTTGGATCTGTGCCAAAGTGAGTGACGAATGAAGAAAAGAGAGGGAAAACGATCACACTAAGCCTTCAAAAATCGTAGGAGTGTCGAGAATGTTGGGATTAGGGAACCCATGTAGGGGCTAGGGTGCATGGGGTGCAGAGACCTTCCTAAGCACCTATGACTACTCAAAATCTTAAAAAACTAGCTTTGCGGGGTCACAAGTTGTTTATTTTCCTTCATCTTTAATTGCATGTATATCGCACTAAGATCATATATGTCACCTATAACCCGAAATGAAGATATGTCCGTGAAACCCCAAACTCGCATCAAATCCCAAAAATAAAATAATGCAAATGAGGGTTCATACTATCCTCGGATGTCACAGAGTGAACTTACGACCGAGCATTGCACTACATCTCAAACCCAATGTAGTTCTGTGTGTGTGTGTGAAGATATTGTGCCCTAGGTGGATCTTGTGTGTGTCGCACTTGAATAGTGAGAAATAGATAGATGTAGAAATGTAAATAGATGTGTGGATGTCAACAATGAACTCCCCTCCTATGAAGTGTATGCATAAATGCAATCCCTTTCCCTTGAATGGATGCTAGATGGATGCTTGAATGCTCTTGAAATGCCTTTGGATGCAACCTTAGGTGGTGCTAGTAGATGTTTAGTGCTTGGAACTTTATTATCATCACATAAATTTATATTTATATGATTCCCTTGATTTAATTTCGTGATTAACCCTAAAAGGTCGACTACGAAAGATGCCCAAATGGATAGAAAGGACCCAAAAGATGTGAAAAAAGTACAAATAGGTCGAGGGTGCCCAGAGGGGATGGAAGTGCGTGGGAGTTAGCATCTTAACTGGGCGTTGGTGTCCAAAGTGAGAAATTTGAAGTATGAAAATAAAGACTAGGCTAGGAGTGTAAGACCAAGAAGGACAATAGAAAGCAAACAAATGTGGCCAAAGATAGTGATCAATTAGTACTCTTCTTGCTTAGGAATCATATGAATAGTAGTATGCAATCAAGACTAGATAGATACCCAAAGTGCTTGATTTAGTGTCTACACCAACCACCACCTAAAAAAATTAGATGTTAGTTTGAATTCAACATTTAAAACCTACTTCAAGGATGAAAGATCCAAATGGATGGTCAAACATCACAAATTAGATGTGAGAAGATCTGAATTGGCAACTCTTAGCAACAAGGATTTTAAGAGAGCATTAACTCCATTAAATATAAAAGTTGGTTTTATGAGGACTAGAATATGGCCTTTGAACAGAGATGCATTGGTCAATGACATGCACCCTAGTAATGCATTCAAGGTTGAGCTAACAAAGGAGGAAACAACTATGGAGAGAATTATGGAGATGTTGGTTATAACAAAGATGAAATTAAACAATTTATCAAAGATAATAGAGAAGCAATCCAATAGAATGTTGATCAAATTCAACCAAAACAATATGCAGATAACCAACAACAAGCTGATATAACTCAAATTTAAAAGATGGAGGTTATAGAGTTAAATCAACAAAACACAATAACATGTTTAAATCAGATTGGCCAAGGCTATCAAGATGGAATCCATGTTGAAGTTTAACAAAGCATATTAAATCACCTGAGTCGGACACACGAACCCATTATAACCAAATACGGGATGAGTATGTTAACACTAGTTAGCCAACCTGAATGGTTGAAAGAAGTTACTACGAACTTGGGGATTCTAATAGACCTTTCTAATGAGGAGATTAATCTTTCCATGTCATCCCCTCCTCCTAACATGCCAAGTGGAGTAGTCCACTACTATGTAGATTATAACACATGGGAAAATGAAAATGATAGTTAGCTAGATGTTGCAGATTTGGGGTGTTCAAAAACATTTGTACAAGACACAACAAAACAACCATGTAATGTAGAAGCAGGAAACTAGGTTGGCGGTTCGTTGCATAAATTTCTTAAGCTTCCAATTGAAAGGATTAAGGAGAGATCAGAATGTGCAAACAAAGGGACTCTAAGGTTGAGTAGGAAATCACAAATTCTCACTTTAACTAACTACTTGAAATTGCTTGACAAACAAGAAGCATAAAGAAGGAATTAGAGGAGTTGAAAGCAAGAAAGAAAGAGAAACTCGAGGAGAGGAAGGAAAACATAATCATTGCACAAGAAAAAAAGGAAGCAAACAAACTCGAATGACAACTTAAAAGGAAAAGGAGGGAACATGACAAGATAAAACAACAACATGAAAAGGAGAAAAAAATGGAACATGAGAAGCTACAATGAGAGAAGGAGAGGATAGAAAAAGAAATGCAAAGGAAAAGACGATTGAGCAATCTAGAAAATCCTATTCCTTCACAACATCCAATTATGATGGATTTCTACAACATTTACACTCCAACTTTTCCAAATGTGGCCAATTACCAAGTGAGCAACTGATCTGGAGGATTTTTACACACTTCGTATGTTTACAAAAATTTCCGAACTTATTACTTATGGAAAAATAGGTCGAGAACTTTTTGGCAATATATTGAACACTGAAAATAGAGGTTGTATGCAAAATTTATTTCACGTTAAAATTTTTGGTAATCTAGAAAGAATATGGGACTTTGATAGGTTCGAGATGACACGAACTCTTGAACACTCGCCATGTGGACCAATCAAATGATGACAAGTGGTAATGTGGTATTGGACAAAAGGGTGTTTTGCACCTCCGGTCTTTGACACTCATTATCAGATGGGTGGGTCCCACTATTTGTTGGTCGGGGACCATTAACAAGGGTCGACACACTATGTTTTTGTGGAGGGGTGCCTTTGCCTCCATTTCTTCATGTTACCATTATCAAGCTTTTGTATTTGAATGCCTTTGTTATTCACCACATTATGCATATGGGATATTAAGCATTGTAATTATAAACTATCCTATGCATTGTTACCAAACATTAACCGAGTTACCACGCTCAATTCACCAAGTCACCAAACTACATTGGACCGACCTTCCTAAATCTTATCTCACCACCATTCACTCGTTGACTCCTCACATATCCCACACCGCTCGATAGGATAACTCTATTCCACCCAAATCACCGCACCTAACTCCCTCCGACACCTCAGCATTTCCCATCGAGTCGTACATAGCACACCCGCCTAGCTGCATTGCACCATGGCAATAAAACAAAAGTGGCTAAGCCACTTAAATCAAACCACCTCCCAAATTTAAACCCAATCGACCATCCTATTCCAATAGATGTGGGATTATTATCCCAAATAAAACAAAGTAGTTCCATGGGAGTTGGGGTGGTTCGAACCCCCAACCTCCCTCATGCAAAATTTAGACCCCACCATTGGACCATATGTGGTAAAAAATTATATAGAAGGATGACTTGGCTCTTATAAAAGCCAATGTTGGTGATTGTGTAATCCATATAACAAGGAAGTTTCAGAAAATGAATATTTTGAGACACTTAGGAGCTTTTTCACAACTTGGTGTAAACTAGAAAAATGCCCATATTTCCAAGACACTCCTTGTGCATATGTTGTTTTTCCATTTTAGAGTTTTCTTCATGTCGTTTTGAGGCGCGTAAGTCGCTAGAAGACAAGGAAATGAAGGGAAGAGCCTCTGCAAGTGCTTCAAGAAGGTGAGGATGAACACCGAGCTTCACCGATTCCTTCAAGGTCTATAGACATGAAATTGTAGGTTTTGGATATGTTATTGTAATTTGTGAGTTTGATTATACTTATAGATTTGGAAATTTTAATGGATCGGTTCAAATGAACTTGGGGATGTAGGAATTTCCAAACCCTGTAAAACATTTTGGTGTCGTATTTATTTCTTTTGATTTGTAATTTGATTTATTTTTGCATTTAATCATTAATAATTAAATTTAGGCAAGACATATTTATCAGTTTATGACATTTGTGAAAAATCGGTAAAATGGAAATTGAATGGTTTGATCGAACAATGAATAATAGTGATTTTGAGAATCATTAAATTTAGTTCTTGATCAATTGAAATAATTTTTTAAATCAGATTTTAATCAGCTTTAGATTCATTTAAATCATGAAAGTTGATAAATTTAAAGGATTTGTTGAGTTAAAAATTATAGAGTAGAATCTACCAATTTATGGATCAAGTTTGGTATCGAGCTAGTTTTCCTACTCGTGAACTTGCTATCTACAAAGCAAATTATGTATCGAATCTTGGTTGAATTCAATGGTTTGCTTTCAATTACATTTGATATTCTAATTCCATCATATTTGATGACTTTGTGGCTTAATCTTCCATTTTGTAGTTTGCAATGTTTTGGAAGTACACATGGTTTGCATATAACTATGGGAAAGCCTGAAGAGAGAAATGTTAGAAGTGTTGGAAAGATGCAAGCTCTATTCCTTGAATCTAGAAAATTGAACATTTGAAATCAAAGTTAGAATCAAGGATGAACTCTTGATCATATTACAGTGTGGTGATCCGAAAAAAGGATATTCATTTCACTTTAGATGCATAAACCATGATAAATCAAAGTGCAATGTAAGTTATTCACCATGTGATTCTTCTTCCTCATATTCAAATTCAGATTCGGGTAAATGCTTTTGTTAATTTTGAAAAATATATTGAGGGCATTGGATCTAAGTTATTATTTAAAATAAGATTTGATGAAGAGGCCTTAGTAAGATTGAGCAAGATATATCTAACCCAATATAAGTCGAGGAGCATCCTCATTTTATAGGTTTTGGTTATCTAGTGTGGTAATGGAATTTGGAGAGTTCTCCAAGAATGATGAAGGGATGCACGCAAGCTTCGATAGCCAAGAGATTACCCCACTAGTCTTGTAATAAGACTTGATGTAGGAAAATGGTTATTAATGGTCATAACATGGATTTGGTTAGAAATCATAGAGACGAGGTAACGAGATTCCACCTCCTCATTATTATCATAATATTAAGCATGAGGAAAATTGTAAAACTTTGATCCACTCTTTCAGTTTAAGCAATATGGCTATGATATTCAAAAAATGTGGCATGTTTTTCCTTGCACCTTTTGTGGGTTTAGTAACCATTTTGTTACCAATTTTTGGAAGAGAAGGAAATTGTTTAAGAATTTTATACCTTTCATAAAAACAAGGCAGTGATAAAGACCAATCTCGTCAACTAGATGAGAGAAATGGTAGACATGTTGCCTCTCCCAGAAAATGAATTTTTGCACTCATTGTCGTATGAGTGGACACCGGGTGGAAAATTATTGGAAACTTCATCCATCACACCATTAGAGTCATGGTAAGAAGAAGATGGAATACATACCTATTGCAAAGGTAAATGAAGTTATTAATCAACCACCATTGATGAGTCAAACTAGGTATTAACCAAAGAAATAAAACCATCTATAAAGAAAAATATAGTTGAATGGGTTGGTAAAAATTCCTTCATTTTATATTTGCATAGATGATACTAATAAATGACATGCAAATAATGCATAGCTTTAGTTATATGGGATTTCATTGTGTGTTGAAAGGAAAATTTTCCCATGTTGTATAGCTTTGATTTGAAGTTAGATTCGTGAGTGGGACTAAGAGACATGTTTATCATGCTAGTTATCTTCTTATTTTTGAAAATTTGAAACAAAATACATTTGAATCTATTTGTTAGTATTTTGAGTTCTGGTACATTTGGGTAAAATGAATTAGAACTCATATTTTCAGCTTTGGATATATTTAATGGCAATTTACATAGATTGATGGGCACATGACAAGGTGGTCAATTTCCATACTTGCATTACTGAGTAAGCTGTTGTTTTGGGAATGCATCTATTTTTGGCATGTATATGTTAGGTGCATTTTAAGACCCATATTTTGGGCATGTTTGTAATTGTGCTCACAATGTGAAATATTGATGTGGTCATAATTTTAAATCACATGTTTTAGGGAAATAAATGTGATTTCTAAATATGGTAATAACTCTAGAATGCATTATGATTACACGATAAAAACGTTTGTAGAATTCTGATCACTATGATTTGACATATCTACTGTGGATTCATTAGACATTAACCTATTATTGGCAATGGTTTGTGATCTAAGTTGCTTGCAGAGATTGGTAGATTCATGGGGAAATAAAACATACTCTATCCTCTTATGGCATGTAGATTTTCCAATTTTACACTAATAATTTGGCGATTTTTTTATCAAAAGTTTGCAATAATTTTTTTCCTATCATGTTATTTGTATGGATCATGTATGTTTGTGAGATGCAGGAAGACAATTAGCAATTTTAGTAGGTGAAAAAAAATTTGTGGAACAAAAGACTTCTCAATGGGGTTGTGTGTTCTAGAGGTTTTTGCAAACTTGATGTTTCCAAAATTTATATGAACATGATCCTTATGGAAGAATGTGTCGAGAGATTTTTAGTAGTATATTGAATGCTAAAAATGGAGGTAGTATAAAAAGGTATTGCACACTAAAAATTTTGGCAACTGGAAAATATATGGGACTACGCACACTGATTCGAGATGATATGGACACATGCACACTCGCCATGTGGACCAATCAAATGGAGAGAAGTGACAACGTGGTATTATAAAAATGGTGTTTTGTGCCTCCAGTTTTGACACTCTTTATAGACATATGAGCCCCATTATTTGTTGGTTGGGGGCCTCGGCCAGTGGTCGACACACTCTTTTACGGAGGGGTGCCTTTGCCTCCATTTCTTCATGTTACCATTATCAAGCTTTTGTATTTGAATTATTTTGTTATTCACCACATTATGCATGTGGGATATTAATCATTGTAATTTAGACTATCCTATTCATTATTACGAAGCATTACCGAAAGTTACCATGTTCAACTCATTTGAGTTGCCAAACTACCTAACCAACCTACCTAAGTCTTAGCTCGCCACCTTATTCGCTCACCATCTCCTAACATATCCCACACCGCTCGGCAGCCCAACTCCTTTCTACCTAACTCACCACACCTAATTCCCAATCGACACCTCCAACTCGCCCGCCTAAGCCATACATAGCCCACCCTACCAACACTGCAACGTAGTAATAAGCAAAAACATCTAAACCACTTAACTCAAACTCGCCACCCAAATTTAAACCTTATCGACCATCCTATTCGATAGATGTGGGATTATTATCCCAAATAAAACAAAACATTTCACGGGAATTGGGGTGGTTAAAACCCCAACCTCCTTGTAAAATTTAGACCCCGTTGTTGGACCATAGGCAGAAACAAGTCTATAAAACGATGAATTGGATCTTATACAAGTCAATGTTGATGAATGTGTAATTCATATAATAGGGTAGTTTGAGAAAATAAGGAGCTTTTTCATAATTTGGGGTAAATTGGAAAGTTTTCCAAAATTTTAAGATGCTCCTTGTGCACATGTTGTTTTCCGACTTGGAGTTTTCTTAACGTTGTTTTGAGGCACGAAGTCACGGGAAGACAAAGAAGCTCAAGGAAGAGCCTTTATAAGTGCTTTGGGAAGGTAGAGGACAAACATTGAGCTTCGTCCAGAGTCCTTGAAGGTCCGGAGACACAAAATTACAGGTTTTGGATATGTTATTCTAATTTGTGAGTTTGATTATACTTATAGTTTTGAAATTTTAATGGATGGTTTGAATGAACCCAGAGACGTAGAAATTTCAAACTCGTAAACAATTTTGGTGTCATATTTATTTCTTTTGATTTGCAATTTTGATTTAATGATTTATTTCCACATTTAATCAAGTAATAATTAAATTCGAGAAAAATATATTTATCACTTACGAAATTTTTGAAAAAGTGGTAAAATGGAAATCTCAATGGTTTGATAGAACAATTAATAACAGTGATTTTGGGAATCATTAAATTTAGTTCTTGATTAGTAGAAATTAGTTTTAAAATTAGACTTTAATAATCTTTAGATTCATTTAAATCATGAAAGTTGATAAATTTAAAGGACCCATTGAGTTAAAATTTATAGAGTAGAAAATCTACTTGTTTACGGATCAACAACACATCTACTTCTACAAATCAATGGCAGTTTCCTTCAACACAAAAATGTAATTTTAATAACACAGTCTCCTTCAACTACAACAATGCAATTTCAACAACACTAATGAAGTTTGCTCATATAAGTAATATGCAATTTTCTACAATTACAACACATGCAATTTCCTACATCCAGTCCATGCATGTGAATTCTATTAGCCAAATGCAATCATGTCATGCAAGCAATCAACAACTCCCATCACCAAGCACAACCAACATGTCAATGACACCCCAAATGGAGAATGAAACAATACAAAACAACATAAGAAGTGACACAACTGACAAAATTGAAGAAGAATTCAGTTTTGGAACAATTTAGATGTTACCTTATTATGTGATTGGTATGCGTAATTATAATATTATTATGCATAAGTTATAACCTTCATGCAAAAAATATGAACTTAGTTCTATAGTTTTGGGGAAATCATGCAAGCAAGTTATTTAGTTGTTTCCATCCAATCATTGCACATTAGTATATGTAGTATATTCCATCATATCAATATAAAAAGAGTTTTGGTAATGTGTAAAAACATGAATTATCTTCTTATAAGTGTTTATAATTTTTATTATTCATTATTTTATAGAATAATGACAAAAAAGGAAAATAGTTCATTGCCTAAGTAAGGTCATTAATGACCTTACATGTAGAATGAAGCATTATGATTTCCTGATGATTAAAGGTGTCAAAAGACATAGTTGGGATATTCTCATCTCCCCTCCGATACAACATTCCTTCGTGAACCAAATTTTGACAGGTATCTACAAAAAAATGGACCCAAGAGCAATGAGCACATTTGCAAGCAACACCAATATCAACACCCGTATATTCAATCTATGTTCAAGTAATTCTAGTGTATATTCAAACATATACTAAAATAAGAACTATGTTCACCTTCTATGTTTTTCTTTGCATATCATATTTTTTTCTTTGCATATTAACAAATTGAAATTACTAAATACACATTGAAAATACGGATGTAATCCTAGTGTTGCATGTGAATGTGCTCAGTGCATGGAGAACATAAAGATGAATTGACATTGCAGGTTGGAAGGGATCAACAAGTGTTATGCAAAGATGTTAGCAGGTAATGGTTGCTTTGAATACAAAATTGACACACAATTAGAAATGAAGCCAGAGAAATGTAGAGGAGCGAGCTATGATCTATTTTACGGAAGGGTGGGCCAAAACAAAATTGCATAAACAAAGACAACACTTATTTATATTTAGATATTCCTCAAATGTTAAGGTAAGTGATTCACATATTCATTGCATATGTAGACATTCTTCATGTATTTAACATTTTGTCTATTTTCTGACATTCCTCACATATTCAAACATTCTCTGAATACCTTGAATATGAAAAAGATAACTGTCATTTACCACCTAAATATGTGGCCTCCTTGGAAATATAAGTATTTATTCATTAATAGAAATGTAATAAGAACATGCAATGAACTAACAACATATTCAATAATTTCAATGCACATTAAAGGTTTAAATGTGTAGTAGAAAAGGACAACGTTATAGTCGTATATTCAATATATGTTCAGTAATTCATGTATATATTCAGCCAGTCAATATAAATTCAATAGTGGATATTTGAATATTAACTACACAAACAATATTGTATTTCCAATAAATGAACAAAATGCACTGAGATAGAGGAATACTCACCGAAAAACAATAATTCTATGCCCTTGGTTGGAAAAACAAAAAAGACAAAATGAAACTCATTACTCAATAACAACATTGTATTGTCAATATTTTAAAACGATAAGACGCATGGGTGGAAAGACCCTATTTTTAGTCCATGTTGTATTAGAATACTTCATGAAAAACTAAGGAATAAAAAATGCAATGAAATGAATTAATATACAATGAAAAACCATAGTTTGGCATGATTGGTTGGAAAAACAATATGTCATAACAAAACCCATTACTTAAAAAAAAAGAATGGTGATAACAACATTGTATTTTGAAAATGTAAGACATATGGGTGAAAAACCTTGTTTTGTGGATAATCACTACATTGTATTAGAAGAGTTCATGGTGAACAAAGGAATAAACAAAATGCATTGAAATAAATGAATATACACTAAAAATAGTAGTTCAACGTGCATGGCTGAAAAACACAAGTTAAAACAAAACCCATTACTCAATAACAATAGTGTATGGTCAATAACAACCCTATATTGTGAAATTGTAAGACACATGGGTGAAAAAACCTAGTTTTTTTAGAAAAGCACTACGTTGTAGTATAAGAGTTCATGTCGAACGGATGAATAAACAAATTACACTGACATAACTAAAAATACACTGCAAAAACAATAGCTCAGTGTTCTTGGTTGAAAAACAATACATCAGAACGAAACCCATTAAAAAATAACATGGCAACTATGTAGAAATGTGAATAAAATGCCAAAAATTGATGAATCAATTTGTGACGAACAAAAGATTAAACAAGAACATGCATAGAAACAACTCAATAATGAATGAATATATGTTTGTAAAACTGGTAATGCTTGATTAAACAAGAACATGCACAAAAACATCTCAATATAGAATGAATATACAATTGTAAAACTAGTATTGCCTATGAATGCGCTCATTGCATGAAACCCATACATGGGATCACCTCGTGTTTGACTTTGTTGCACAACGTAGAGAGTGTTCGGCTTTATAGCAGGGTGTAAAGTATGTTTGGCTCCGTTGTAGGGAAAATAGATGGTGGTCGGCACCATCGCAAGGTTAGAAGGGGGAATGTTCACCCCCACATGCATACTACTAAATGCAATGCCATGCAATTACTCACGGCATTAAATGTAAAAATGACATGCCAAGTAACTTTTGGCACAGAAAGTTGATTTTTAGTTCACCGTGAAAATTTAATTTTTAATGTTTGGTATAGTGGTCTGCCGCCACATGGTGATTGATGTGGTGCCATGGTGGTTTCCTCACTTTTTTGACGTTACAACAAAAAAATTTATTTATAGGGTGAAATTTAGAGCCCCTCATCATCACGTGATTACTTGGCATGCCATTGAACATAAAGTGCTCAATGAATGGTTCCTTCCCTATACAAAACCAAAATTTAGGAGAACATTGAAAACAAATTCCATATAAACATTAAAAAACAACGTTGGTTGAAAAACACACTTTATTTTTCAACCTACTTTTTTTTCAACCACCACATGCATTACTTACTCTTACAAATCTACAATCTCTTTATGCCCATTAATTCTAAATTTTTGACAACAAACCTTATGGGGAATATCATAAAAAATAATCAAACATTAACAAAAAAATTGGTGAAAAACATAGTTTATTTTCAACTATCTATGTTTTTTAACTTGTTATATTTTTCTACCACACAAGTTTTTCAACATGGACAAGTTTTGGTTTGGAAAACCCTTGAATTATTTATGTTATTAAATAAATATTGAAACATATTATTAATATTCAAATCTCTTAAACTTTGTTCCCTTTTAAATCTACTATGTTTTTCAACCAACTAGTTTCATTACTTACTCTTACAAATCTTACAAGCCCTTACACCCATCACTTCTAATTTACCCGACCACAAATCTTGTAGGGAATATCAATTTTCAGCAAATATTAATAAACAAATTTGTTTAAAATACACATCATGTTTTCAATCATATGTGTTTTTAAATCAACTATGTTTTTTAATTGTGTAATTTTCATTACTTACAATAAAAAAATATTACAACCCCTCTAAGATCCTAATCCCTAAAAGCTTCGATATTAAATCTTGGAAGGAACATCTAACTTGAAGAAAACACTAAAAATGAATTTGGTTGAAAAACTAGATGTGATTTTCAATCCAATTTTATTACTTGATCTTATAAATCTTTAAAACCTCTTACACCCATTACTTTTAAATTATCAACCAACTCTATATAAGTTTAATATAGGCAATATAAAGAATAACACAAAAAAACATTAACAAATTAATAAACAAAGTTGGTTGAAAAATACAACGTGTTTTTGTACTATGTTTTTCAACTATATAAGTTTTGTTACCAACTATTACAAATATTACACCCCCTTTAAGACCCTAAACCCTAAATTCGACATTGATGGAGTATTTTATTTTAGTTATTTTATTTTTCCTTTCCTTATATATTTTGATGTTTTGATGATGAGCATAATGAGAAGGATGTTAAGGAACTTACAAGCCATCAAATGATGAAATTTGAACCACAAGATTAAATATTTTTTCCCATATGCACCACCCAACGCACAAGTACTTCTCAAGGACATCCACTTAGATGCATGGTATGACATAAAAACAAAACAAAAAAATGTGGGTTAAAAGCAATAATATATGGTATTGAATTATTTTTAAAAATTTCAAGTGTTTTATTTGTCTTGTACTAATATATTTTGATGTTTCAATGATGAGCGGAAAGAGGGGGTGTTTAGGAACTCACATCACTTCAATTGATGAAAAAATGATGTTGGACTTAGCCCAAGCTAGATATTGTTCCTTTTGTAGTCCAACTTGGAAAACTGACATTTGAAAATCATTAAAGTCCATAAGACCACATATCTAAGATAAAGCATTTTGTCAAATAGTTTATGTGTCATGTCAATGTTTACAAAATTTGAATACATTAACAATTTTTTGTTAAATTAGCAAAAGTTGATGTATCATATTAGAGCCTCCACCAATTAAAATAGTGTAGTTGACCAAATATCTTAAAGGCATTTTGTCTTACAATTTACGTAACATGTGTGTGTGTGTTTCCAAATTTGAAACAAACAAAATCCTTTATAAATGGTGAGAATGAAGGGGTTGCTTGTCTAGGTAATGTTTGAGGAGATATTTTAGGATGATTTTTGTACTTTTTATGAGATAATAATTAAAATGGAATCAATGAGAAGAGGTATCATTAAGCCATAAAATACTTATAGAATTTTAATATCTCCATCCTTTCCAATTTGAATTTTTCTATTATCAAGGAGGGTCCGTGTTGGGGTCAATGCTTAATTTTTTAACAGGAGCGATAAAGGATTTATAAGAGAATTTAACTAAGGTTTGTAGTCCCATGTTCTTCTATTTACACCCCTATTCGATCATGTGAAATGTAATAATTAATGAGTTAGGTACACTAAAGAATGTAAGGGAAGCTACAAGTAGTTATTATGATTAATTAACTTCAACATATATCATACAATATAAAAAAGTATTCATGTTTAAATGATATGCTACAAACTTGAAAACATAAGGGAATGAGTGCACTTAGCTGATTATAGATGATTTTGGGAAGTTCTAGGAGGGTAAACTATGTAAACAGAACATCTAAGTTTGATGATGCTCCATTTCCGAGAACCGTGACTTGAAACTAATCTCGAGGTTGGACCGCATAACTCTATTTAGGACCGTCTGCATAGACTAGTTGTCGATAATTTTGCAAAGCTCTCTAAATATTTTGAACATGATCTCAAACCCTAACCATGGATAAGATACTTTGCAAAAAAACATTAGTTGGGTTGTGGAACCTTCGTACACTACCAACATTGGCACTACTCAAGAGGCCTCAAACCACATGTTGTTCTCCACCTAGCATGTGATATTTGAATGAATGCAACTAGATTTGGAAACCTCTTTGACAATGCTTGAGTTGAGTTTTCTCTTACTAAATACTTTGAGAAGGTATGTTTGAGTGTTTTTGGATGACATAAAATAATGCATTTACTTGGTAAGAAGCTTTAGACCTATAGATATTGTTTCCTTAATGACTATAGATTTTCCTTTTGAGATGTAGGGAGCCTTGGGCATGTTTTGCAAGTGTTGGAAGTGAGTGTATCAATGTAGTGCCATAGGATTTTCATGTTATAAAATGAGGTAGTGTTAGCTTGTTTATATATGGTTCATAGATGAATTATCAAAGAAAGGTCGACCCAAAGGGAGTAAAGGACCCATTGGAGAATTTATAATTGAAAGCAAAGATGGAGGATATGTTGGTTTAAAATTGTATAAATAGGCCATGACTAAATATAAAATCCTAACCAAACAATATGAACTTGATTAAGGATGGAAAGCATGCTAAATGAAGCTTGCATCCTGTCAGTTGACTTAGTATACGTATTTTATGCATTGTACTCTCGAATGTGTTGGCATATAAGTGTGTAAATATAAACAAGCTAGAAAAAGACCTCGAGAATGTACTAAGCGGAAATGGAAAGGTTGTGTTTATCTTAGTAAGAGTGCATTATCAAAACTAGTAGTGTAAAACAATAAATTACCAAATTTGAGTGTTTATGTCTTCCATATTTTTCTAACAAATAATTTTGTTGATATTTCAATATTTATATTATAATTTAAAATCATCAAATTTATAATTTAAAAACATATACAATTGGTTAAATTCTATTATGGTCTATAATGTGTATGTAGTCATGTATTTTTGTTTTCCATGCTCTATAATGTGTAGTATTTGGGATTGAGTTGTGGTTGCATATGCCTTTGAATAGGAAGAGAGAATGTGAATCGATGTGCTAAGGATTGAGTCAAATTGATAGTGTGCTAGAAA